>CM023859.1:37398473-37935973 GCA_013389735.1 Phaseolus lunatus
CCTCTCCTTTATTTCAACTTGTGTTTCATCGTTAACATTAGTACAATATATTTCATTCACTTTAAATTTTACTTCTCTTTTTGCTACATTTATTTCCATTTGGACTAATTTTAGTAATTAAAGTTGGTTATATGTGTCAACTAATTTTAAGCCTAGTGATGATATTACTAAGATCAATTATCACATTCGAGATGTATATCAGAGTTCCATTACTTCCTAATAAAATACTTAAGTAATGAAGATGTATTTAAATTGTTCTTAGTCTCAATTCCTAAGCGATGTAGGATTATTAATATTTCAGAACAAACCTTCTAGTTCATAATTAAAGGTTTAGAATCACTTTTTCATTTTCTTATGAAACTCGTCTTTTGAATCTTTTTTCGATTTTCACATATAATATCAATGTTTTTACCTCAAATTTGTTAAGATGACATCACTAAGATCTTAAGATTATATCATTAGAACCCATTATTGTATTTGAAATATTGTCCACTTCAAAACTCAAAGAATATATATTTAAATTATTTTTAACATTGACTTTTGAAAAATATTGGACTATTGGACATAAAAAAAAATATAATATTTATATTCTAAAAGCAAAATTATTTATTATCTTAGAAACTCTCTGAAATAATGTATTTGTCCATTCAAGGACAAGTATTCACCTACATTTTCAAAATAAAATATAACATCTTTAATATTAAAAAGATATTAGTCATTTAATTAGAAAGTCTGAAGTATATTTTATGTCTCTTATACAGAAAATTAATTATAACATGCCTCATGGATTATATATAACTTGAAATAATTTATATAAACTTTTAAAAAATAAACCAATATATATTTGAAAATAAATTAAATAACAAAAATATATATAAATTAAAGAATTAAAAAACTGACTAGTATGCTACTAGTAATAAATTAAACAATATGAACATAAAATACTAAAAACACCAATATATTATTCGAAGGAAATTAAATAATAATAATAATAATATAAAAGAATAAAAAAACAACACGTTACTGAAAGGAAATTAAATAATAAAAATATAAAAATCAGTCACAATTAAGAGTAAATAAGATGACAAAATTATGTGAAAAAATAAAAAGGACTATTTTATTACTGAAAATAAATTGAATAACAAACACATACAAAAATAAAAAGCACCACTATGCATTGAAAATAAATTAAATTACAGAAATATAAAACAGAAAAATTAGTATATTACTTCAAACAAATTGAATAATAGAAATAGAAAAAAAAAAAGATAAGTAGATTATTAGAATTAGAATAAATAATAAAAATCTAAAATGGAATGAAAATGGCCGGATGTATTATTAAAAATAAATTAAATAATAGAAGTATTAAAATAAATAAAAAGTATATATAACTAAAAATAAATAAAATAAACTATACATGAATATGTTAAAATTAATATAAAATCGTCTAGTTTCACTTTCACTGTCTTTCAATGATAAATCTAACAAAATTTTATAAATTTGATAATTCATAATCTATTTTGAGTAATTTTATAGCATCTAAGAGCCATAAAAGAACAAAGTATAGAACGAAGAAAATCAGAAACAAAAAACTAAAGGGGGAGATATATATTTAGAAAGTTTTTTAAATTAATATTTCATTATTATTGCTATTCTAAAAAAATGGATGAGAATACGTACAAGTCAAATACTTCTTAATATGTATTAAGTTTGTCCCATATGGGAAGAACTTTTCCTAAAAATTTAAAATTATATTATTGAAACCTTTTTATGATAAAATAATTTTAACAAAAAGTTTCAATATATTTTTAAAGTGTCTATAAAAAAAAAGTTCAAAAAGTGTAAAGTCTAAAATTTATCCACTATTTTACAAAAATTATTGTCATAAATTTTCAAAAGCATAATTTTTATTTTACTTTATTAGAGAGTTATTTAAAGGTTTATTGATTAGTTTTTCATTATCTAAATATTACCTATATAAAACACTAATATTTTAATATGTATAGAAATTTTAATGTGTGAAGTTAATCATAAAAGTTAAAATATAAAATTTACTTGAATCTATTATATTAAAAATAAAATAAATTAAATATATAATGTAATTTAAAAAATACAATTTATATATTATGAAATTGAATTATATTATAGTTTATTTATTAAAACATTTTTTATAATTATATAAATAAATTAAGAATAAGAAAAAGGAAATAAAACAGTTATAATATATTAAAATGACACGCGTGGAGATATATATAATGAAATTAGATAAAAAAAAATGATATAATTATAAATGAATGACAAGAGTATAATTGGAAAAAATCTAGAAAATAATAAAAGTATTGATATGGTAAATGACAACAACAATGAAATTGGAATAGGATGAGAAGCAACACTGCATAGTTATTTTATTCATTCCATTGGCCGTAGCAGCAGTGTTGTGTGGCGGTGGCAACCATGGCTGACTCCTCTCAAGACCTCGACCAACTCCTCGATAGTACGTTCTTCCTCACTCACTCTCACACTCTGATTTTAAATTATTTAGCTATTTTTCTCTCTTTCTGAGACGGTTTCATTCGATTATTTCAGGTGCTTTGGATGATTTTCAGTCCTTCAACCTTAATCCTTCTCTTCCAAGGTTATCGTTTCCCATCTTTGTTCCACTCTGCAATTCTTTTAACTTATTCTATTATTTTAGTTTACTGAATCTTTGTGTGTTTGTGTTAATTGAATTGTGTGTTGGAAGTGGGGGAGCAATTGCGAGCAAAAACGAGAGTCCTTCGTTGCCGTCGGGGGTGCAGGGATTGGGCATGGGTTTACCAGATTTGAGAACGAAGAAAAAGGGGAAGCAGAAGGCTTCGAAGGACATCCACGTGGCGGAGGCGCTGAACAAGCTGAGGGAGCAGACCAAAGAGGCTGTGAAGGGCCTGGAGTCTATGACCCCTCCTACTGCTGATGATTTGGGGAAGGATGCCTTAATGGAAGATTGGGTCAAACAGTTTGAGCAGCTTGCTGGCTCTCAGGTATTCTTTCTTTCCTTTTTTTCCTTTAAACCAATTTGTACTTGATGTTAGTTATTCAGTAATTTCTCTTGTCAAAGCGCTTTAAGTCTGTTGTGTTATCTAGTTGTGAGGTGAAAATCGATAATGGATTTTAGGGGCAGTTGTTTGTATCTTCATGTAGTCTAACAGTTTGGATATGTGAGAGGGGACGCTATGGTGATATAGGGTTTTAAATTGCTGTGTTGTGGCTGCGGAAACTCCAAAAACCTTGATATTGCAGCCAAAATAGTGGCTGTAGAGCGGTTTTTTAAACCTATCCGTACCCCATTGAGATGGAATTTGTCTATCATCAAAGTTTGTTGGTCTCGTGCTTTGATTGTAAGGAACCTAGGTCTTTGGTTTGATCCATGTGTATGGAAAAACCACAACCTTCTGTTCCAGGAGGGCGAGGATTCTCTTGAAAACTGAAGAAAGATCAAGTTTGGCAACTGTGTCATTTTTTTTTTCTCTCAGTAATTAATTTGTCTGCTGCTGCTTTGGACGATAATGAGCTGTGGACTGGTTGTTGTGATGTGTCCTGTGTGTGATATTCCTCTCATCTCTGTTCTTAAATGGTCTCATCTCTGTTTTTAAATGGTCTCATATCTCACAATAAGATACTCTTCTCAATCTCACCTGATATGCACACACACATAAAATATAATATAATATAAGTTATAAAAGAGACAGATTTGGGCCAAAGAACACAGAGTTGTTTGCACTACTTACCTGGGTTTTGTGTTTTGGAAGAATCAATAGTTGTGTATCAGAGGAGAATCACTAAGGTATGGAGGTTTTTATTTTATTTTTTGAAAATGAGTTTTTTTTACTGTATATATATACATATCAGTGCATCATAGAGCTTTGCCAAAGACGAACACATAGAAAAGTGGTCCACCAGTGGACGTCCTGATAAATTGATGTCAAAATTTATAATCGTTTGAGTCCAAAGAATTCTGACTAACCTAAGACTGCATTAGCAACCTTGGTAACATTCTTGGACATCTCAAGGTTATGGTAGAGTCAACTGATACATAAGAGATAAAAAGAAGGAAATAATAGAGTAATTCACACAGTACGGTTATATTATTCAATGTGACGAAGAATTGTTGAAGTTTGAGGGTCACCTTCCCTCCATAACCGAGTCAATTTACTTTAGAACTAACTTCCCTTTCCCTCTTATTTGTAGTCAATTCTATTTACATCTGATTTACCCCCATTTCCCTTTACATACATGTTCTTTGCTACTGGTTGTCTATCAGATTACTATGCTTGGTATTTTCTGAGTTTGAATGTCATGGAATTTTGAGTTCAGTTCATCCTAGGCTAGATTTTGGCACTTATTTTGTGCGTGTCAAGTTTTCCCTTTATGGAAATTGGAATGCAGTGATCTTACTTTTAATGTAACAACTCGAGTTCATATATTACATTTAGAGATTTCACGTTGGCTAAAGAGATATAATCAAATTTGAATATAAGTGTGTGTAAATTTCACATTACAGACCAATTTTGTATGATTGAATTAAACTTAAAAGTTCACTTTCTAAAAATTACATTCAAAGGGTGTTTGTCATGGTGGCAACTTATTTAATTTAGTTTTTTATTCAATTGATAACTTCTGTTTTTCTTAAAGAAGTTCAAACATATATGAAGAATTGAAGTTGGGATCTATTAAGAGAATGAAAAGTAAGAGAAATTTGGACTGTACAAACTTTGATGTGTCCTTTTGCTGAGCTCCACATGGAAAAGAGACTGGTGACAGAAGCATAAATCGAGGCCTGGAATACTTCTTTCATATACAAACATAGCCTCTATTATATCTTCTTTTAAATATGTGAAGCTAACCAGACTAGACCAAACAATTTGCCAAGTCTGGTTTAATTTTTTACTTAGAGGAAGCAAGTGATTAAGGGCATCAAAGATATTGTAACTACTTATGGTGCTATTTCTTAATTTTTCATCTTGGGAATACCGTGTCTTGACTTCCTTTCCTGGATTTAAAGCTAATAATGTTATTATTATTATTTTGTCTAGGACATGGAATCTATTGTGGAGACCATGATGCAACAACTTCTGTCCAAGGAGATTCTTCATGAACCAATGAAAGAAATATCAGAAAAATATCCTAAGTGGCTGGAAGAACACAAATCCAGCTTAAGCAAAGAGGAATATGAACGTTACGCACACCAATATGAATTGATACGAAATCTTAATGATGTTTATGAAAGTGATGCCGGAAACTTTAACAAGATTGTTGAGCTCATGCAGAAAATGCAAGAATGTGGACAACCACCAAATGAAATCGTCCAGGAGCTTGCTCCCGACTTCGACTTAGCCAGTCTTGGCCAGTTGTAAGTTCCCTTGGTGTTATATGTTGGTGGTGTTTATCACACTATGTAATTGTATTAATCATTGTTTACTTTTTTTAAGTGAGACCCTCATGTGAAAATATGCATCGATTATTTTTAGCTTCCTAAACACTGAACTAGATGAATAGTTTGTCTTTCAATTTTACATAAGAGATATAAGTTGACTTTAGAGTTGTTGTTTATGGGGTGAAGCTCATTATATCAGTTCACACTTTTGTTGATAAGCAATACTGGCTAATAAAATAAATGGCTTCGTACAATCTGTAAAATCTGTCTCTTTATTTTAGTACTAACTCAGTGATCTAACTTACGATGAATTACTACTGCTGAAATGGGTATTAAAGCATCATATAAAAGCTACGATTTTGTGTAGAATTTGGCTAGATCCTAGTTGAGGAATGAAACACCCATATCTAAGGTTTGGTCGTCCCCGCTTGGATAGCTATTCCCCTCTTCGATGAGGATGCTTTACAATATATATTTTTGAAAAATAAAACGAGTTATCCGGCATCATGTATTTATTTACATCTTGTAGTTTTCAAATTGCATTACTGTATGTGCATCAACTGATGTGAACATTTTCTCCTGCAGATCTCCAGAGATGCTTGAAGCTCAGCCAAATTGTTGCATAATGTGAAGCTATTTCTTCCCATTTACCAAGTCTCTTTGATGGTTTACAGGTTTTTAGGAATATTTAATTTTCACTTGTCAGAATAAAATAGTTTTATGCAGTACAATGTTTTCCCCTTCTCACGACAAGGTTACGAGGAAACCACAATTAAAGTCTCCGTTTAAGGTTCTGTATGACGAAGGCATGTCTATCAATATTTTCTGCTGGCAATTATATTACGAGTTGTTAGTTGCAAACAAAATTTGCTTTGTGATTTTTTTAGATTCATTTCGCGTCATAATGAGTAATGGCAAGCTATTTTCAAGGCTGAAAAGCTCCAGTAGATTACTAGATTTATAGGTAAGATACACGAATTGTTATATTTTGCTAATGATGCCATAACTAGCCATTTTGTTGTATATATTATCAGATATTCATCACAGAAAATCTTTTGCAAGAGTTCCGTGTAAAGTCCCCCTCCCCCGAACATTGCAGTAAAACAAGCTGATAAACACGGAAATGAAATTGTATTCATAATAAAAGAATCAAGATTTGAAAAGTGACAGAGTATACAGTATAAAGATCAAGCCCTGGACTATATTAAGGATTAAATGAATGAATTTCCTATGGCTAAACAGAAGACAAAAAAGAGGAGAAAATGACAGCAATAATATTGGATGGACTATAGCTGTGCAATATCTTGTTTTGGGGTCTCTTAAAGAAACTGGAGTTGCATGTTGGTGGTTCAGCAGTTAGCTAAGCATCAGAGGGTGCCATCCAGTGTCTCCCATTAACAAAACTCTTGACCAGGAATGGATGAGCAGTTTCAAAATCTAGCTCTTGGGCTAATGGGACTCCACGTATAGCAGCAGCACCTGGTCCCCAGCATTTGTACACTCCAAAGAACACAGTCCTAAAGCAGTGGGATTCAAAATCAGCCCAAATCAAGAGAAATATTTTCAAATTAAATTGGAAGAAACATACCATAAATAATAAGATGATTATATAGTATGAAGTATGGTTTTAAGAAAAATAATAAAAGTTAGGTCTTACTTGTTATTGTAAGAAGTGTTCCAATCATCCCAACCACCATGTGCAACTATGTTGTCGAAGTAGGTGTAGGCATAGACAATCCTAGAGTACTCGCCCATTGCACGGCCCACATAAATCGGGCCTGTTCCTGTCACCTTGCACCGTACGAATGCGAAGCCTGTTTTCTGGTATGGGGATTTCCTATCTTGGGCTGCTATTGACCCAAACCTCGTGGCAATTGAGTGTAACCTGCAATCCTGAACCAAGCAATGCTGTTATTTCACCCTAATATATAATTAGATAATAATTGTGTTTCATCTTTTTTAGTTCAATGTACGCTAGCTATAGTACAATCTTACATGGCCCACAGATGGTATCTTCCTTCCATGGGTCCAAATTATGTTACATACCAATTACTTTAACTTATTATATTTATGCATATTTAGTATGATTTTTATTAAGAAGTTTTATTTTCGCATAATTAACTTTTTGATCTTATAATATAAGAAGGGTTTTGTTTTGGTTCCTATTATAATTTTATTTGATTTTCATTTTTTTTTTAGCTTTTAGTCTCTAATGTTAATTTTTTTAGCTTTTAGTCTCTAATGTTAATTTTTTTTATTAACTATGATATCGGGATGAGGTTATTCCATACGGGCCAAATTGTCCACTCAATATTATTGATGTCATTAAAAGTGTCACGGAAGACTAAAATAAAAAATATTTATAGAGACTAAGATAAAAAAAATAAAATTTTTTTTGAGGATTAAAATAAAGAATATTATATTTTTTGAAACTAAAATTAACATTAAATATTTATAAGAACTAGAAGTAAAAATAGCATATTTATAAAGATTAAAAACTAAATTTTGCGAGAAATAAAAAAGTCGATAAGGATGGAAAGTTCAACAAGTTGTTAATATTTTTTTTTAATATGTAATTTATCTAAGTAACTACATATCCATCTTATAAAATAAAACAAGAATTGTAATTTTTCTTTTCTTTTAATCCTCACGTATTGAGGTGGTATTTTTGATAATTTTGTAATTGTCAATCAAGTTAATCACTTGGTTCACATATCATTTGACTGTATCATTATGTCATTCTCTGATGATGTTCTTAGGGATAGACTCAATAAAGAATATTACCGACAAAAATTAAAAGAAATATTAAAAAGAAAAAGAAAAACCAAACGAATATTAAGATAGAAACTAAAATCGAAACACTCTATGTTGGAATAACTAAAACTTCAATTATTTAGAAGAGCATATTTGAAACAACATTTTAAAACATAAACTAAAGAAAAAGCATAGCTTTCGTTATGTACAACAGATAATTCATATATTTATGTACATTTAAATTCGATAAATTAATTTTGGGTACGGAATAAATGAAGAAGTTAAACTACTGTCAACTATATTGTTAAATAAAGATATTCATCGTATACTATAACTTTGAAACATTGATGTTATTATTATTATTATTATCATCATCATTAAATAGAGTTATAAATTTGACTTGGCTTAGTTTTTGTATTTTTTTCTAGATAGAAATAATTGTTTTGTATATATTTATTAAATGATGAAAATAAAAAAGTGGGTAATATTTTTATTAAATTAAGAAAATAGAAACAGCTCTGAGAATTGATTATGAGTGTATAGAGAAGTTTGATTTATTTGTTTATAAGAGAAGGCTAAAGAATCCAAAGTGCATGGCATGTTTTGATAAGTGACGAATCTGCCGAAACACACGTTAAACCGTTAAAGGTAATTAATAATCAAAAAGCTGAAACCCTTTTTCATGCAAACCATGTCGTGCACCACTAACTCCCTACCAAATTAAAAACTGCAAAAGGGGGTAAAAAGGTGAAATAATAATTTAATGAAATTTATGTTTCATCAAATATAATACAAGAACAGTGTGAGAGAAAAACAATATTTTTGTTCTGAAAATTAAAACAAAAAATGAAAGGGTGCATGGTAGCATGTAGAATAAAATAGTGAAACAGCAGTGACATAGGTTAATGAATTACCTTGTACATGGACCTGCCATTCCCGAAAATGAAATCTATGGAACCCTCAATGTAACATTCTTTGAAGTAATGACGGCCAGCATCGTCGCAAAGAGTGTCTTGTGCACCGTAGAACCCGCAGCCGGAGAAATAGGCTTTGTCCCCTGAAATGCGAAACGCCGCAGCTTGCCACCCCTCCATTCCCGGCATCGGCGCCGGAGAAGTGTTCTGCACCGTTTCATATTAATTTATTGATTTCTTCTAAACTTTTGGCCGAAAGGAATCGCACTCCACAAATTCAACGTTCGTAATAGTATAAAGTAGTTAATTCATGCAATGTAATACATGTCCATGGACCCATCTATGGCATAATTATTATTGACTTTATAATAATATATCATCATACACGCTACTCAAGTTGTTCTCATAAAACTCCACTTATTCAGAAAAAAAAAAAATTATAAGAAAAAGTAGGGAATGTTTTTTTCTTTCTTGTTTACAAATTGTTAGGAGATTCCAGTTCAATTATAATAAATATAATATATAAGTGAGATATAAGTGGTTTTTATAAAATTTTGTTTAATATGGTATTAAATTCATTAAAGTTTATTTTAATAAGAATTGGTTCTAGTTATTACACTGTTACCTAATTATCCATAATATTTTATTTTTTAAATTAATTTTATAAGATTAGATTAGACTTAAAATAAATACATTTATATATTATTGGAACAGTTCAGTTCCTTTGCCTATTTTTTTTGTGAAATATTTTTTACTCACGTTTTGAAAAAGAAAAAGTATTGGTGTAACAAAACATGGGATACTATGTTTAAAATTTGTTGAAAAGTATTATAAAAAGAAAATGTACAGTTGCAAACAAAAAGTGGTTAAACTGTTAATAAATACATTGACAATGACAATACATAGTGTATATGAGAGTTAAGAAGTTTACCTTGAAGCTGATATTCCTAGCACAGAAATAGTTGGCAAAAACTGTAACAGAAGCTGTTCTGTAAGTACGCAGTTGTTGGCCGTTGGGACCAGGGTCACTGGCCCTATCATGCCATTCTATCACCGTCACATCTCTCCCCGCTCCTTCAAATGTAATGTACGGCTTCGTCACGGGCACTACCACCTTCTCTCTGCACAAACAAAACCAAACACTTCACTACCATAAATAAACAAGTTACCATTTGAAAACAATAGCATTAATGGAACAAGATCAGTCACTAGTACAAAACAAAACTTAGCTACTTACATTTAACTAATGCAATGAATATTATAAGTTAATGCGTATGAACTAATTAGCAGTAGTAGTAGAAGAAGAAGAATACATGTAATATCCGGGGCTTATCTGAATAAGGACATTCATTCTGTTGTTGTCCGGGACAGCATTGACGGCGGCTTGGACTGATCGGAAATGGCCTCCGCCGTTAATGTCGACGGTGATTACTCGGTGTCCGGAGGGTCCGACCCATTTGGATGAGTTTGTGGAAGACAACATTTTAGGGTGGTTTGTGCATGTTACAGTTGTTGCATGAAATAATACGCAACAACTGAAAAGCAGAAACATTTGCAAGATGAAGAGTGGAGCCATAAGATGACACTATAATAGCATTGGAAAGAAAGTATAGAGAGATTGTAGGTTGCAAGAGAATGAACTGCGTGAAATAGAATGTGCAACGTGGAAGAATGAAAACAGATCAATTGGGGAGAGTTGCATTCAGAATTTATAGGCTGAGGGTATTTGATTTTGGGTATCTTGTGATTAATCACAATCAGTGAGTAACGTGTTACTTTATACCTATAGTTTTTTCTATGTTAAGAACTTGTTAAGATGTATATCATCGATTCCTCGTCTAACGGTCACTTTTTCACCTTTTTCTTTTTTCTGTTTAGAAAAATGAGGGCAGAGAAAAAATATTTTGGATGTGTGCGTCTTATTAAAAGAGAGCTATCTATGAATAAGAGCATTCTAGCTTCATTTACAAAAAAGGATTTTCTACATAATTTGATTCTTTGGTTTTTACTTTTAAAATCAAATTAGTCAAACCACATCTTCTATATACTTGTATTGATTTGTAACATTATATAATAGTATTTGGAACCTTTGATAATGGTAATGCGTAGCTCTATATATGTACTTTGGATTTGGTTTTATAAATTATGAATATGTATTACAGTAACATTATATGATCAATTAATTACTAACAGTCTCCAATATATGTTTAATACAATTATTAATTATCTTGTTAATCACGACATAATTGTTAGACTGTATATCATATTATTTTTTTAGCTGTGAAATTACAAACAACTTTCAAAGTCAAATGCAGAATAGAAAATATCTAATTGAATAATTTTTTTTATTCAACTTGTTTAATTTAAACCGAGTCATATGTCACTTTTATGTTTGGTTCCTACAAATTACCAAATTGCAAACATCTGAACGTAGCAATATGTGAAATGATATTCACAACATTAATTCTGGAGTAAAACTTGAGTGATAAGTATTATATTTTAGGTGTTTCTGATGTTGTTATTTAACTAAAATTGTAATTTTATCTTGTTAACTATAAAGTGTTGCAAGTTAAAATTCATATTACAAAGCCATTTATCCAATGACAAATGGTTAGAAATGGTAAAAACACTTTTCTTTAGTAACACTCAAATGACATTATTCTATATTAACTAAATTAATTTTAAAGAAAAATAATTTATTAAAATATATATAATTAGTTTTAGAAAAATAAATAATTAATTATTATATTAACTAAATTAGATACAATTTTAGAGACTAAAAAAAGTTAATAGTATTTAAATTCATTAATAATTAAAATTTTAGTAGTTAACTAAATATAACTTTAGAAACTATTTATTAATAATAAAAACTAATTTAGATACCAATAATTTATTTAGTTTTTAAAATAATAATTAATATAGATTCTAATAATTTGTTTAATATCTAAAATTGTATCTAATTTAATAAATATAATAATTAATTATTTTTAATTTTTAAAATTATTTTTTATTTAATAATTTTTTAGTAGTTACTTTGCACCTATCTTATGTGTTTTTTTTTTACAAATATAATATATTACTATTTTATTATATATATATATATATATATATCAATAATAAAATTATATAGAACGAAGCATTTGGTGCTCAGATTATATTATAAAGAATAATAAACTAAGATTTATTATAATTAAAATTACAAAGTTTTGATTTGTCCGTGTAATGCAATTACTCAATTTAACTTAAATAGAATGGATTAAGTTTTTTTTTTTTTTTATGATTGAGCTACACTCAACTCAATCAAATCAAATCAGGTTGTACAGTAAATTATGTAGATTAAACCAGATAAAAAATATTAAATAAAAATAATAATATAATTATTACTTGGTTAACAAATGTATATGTTTGAAATATCAAGTTATTCAGTTTAAATATATAAACGAATATAGTTCTTTTTAAGAAAAAAAATAACAACAAATATTTTAAAATTAGAAATTTTAATAAAAGTAATTTTAGAATCTTTAATCCCATTAATGAAGCTGAATCCAATAATTAGGTGAAGTTGAGTCTAATAAAAAAAAGAAAGGGATGATAAGATAATAAGGAGTGAGATAGAGATGGATGAAGGTACTGTGTTTAACATCTTTAAAGTCCAACTATTAACCCGTGACTCTTCATAAATTATAATGCCCTAATTTCGTTTGGATTCTGTAGCCACGTGTTTTCATGGGATCAACACCACCATCTAAATTCAAACAATTACATTACTTTCATTTTTTTATTCTATTAACTTTAACTGAATTAATATAATTCAATACACTATATTTTTAATTTTATATAAATAAATAAATATCCGGGCTGGTATTTTTAAATTAAAGAAGACATATTTTTTTCCTCTAAATTAATTACTTTTTATGTGTCAATAAAAATAATGCATTTAAAAATTGGTATATTTATTATTCTCAATATTTGTAAACAAGTCTTAAACTGCGCGTATATAATTGGCTCAAATAATATATTAATGTTTATCAGTTTGTTGAATTTAAAACAAATCAAATATATAATTTATTCTTTTTAACTAACTCCATAAATGTTGTTTCTACTTTTAATGACATAATTATGTGTTATTTTTTAGTAATTTTTTTATTAATATTTCTATTATTTTATGAAAATGTTAAATTGAAAAATATAGTTAATGTCTCATAAATGCAAAACGTATTCAATATTTATCATAACAAATGAGAAAATTGAGAAAAAGATATTATAAAAGGATTTAGAAATGTTCTACATCAACTTTTTAATTTCATTATTTTTTAATTTACAGAATTATTATATTTTGTATTTTGTTATTTTAAAATTTAAAATAATATTATTAATTTTTTTTTAATTATGTACTATTTTCTTAATAAAGAAAAATGATGAGAAAAATGACAGAAAAAAATCATTAAAATAAACAAAGGATATACTAGAAAATTTTTAAGCCATTTTTTAATGAAAACATTGTTTATATTTTTTTAACTATCGTGTCACTAACTATAAAAACACTTTTAAAAAATTATGCATGGTACATGTATTGGTTTAGTGTACCGTTAATGTTGTTCTCTAATTATGTTCAAATTCATACGTTTCATCTTTACACTTATTAATTTTGAATAAAAACTGAGAGAAAAAATGGGAATAAAGTTTGCACTTCTCTTGTATTTACTTATCACGGTTATTTCCTCCTACACTTGCATTAGATTTACAAGCTTGGTTCTAGTTAGTTTATGAAGATCGAACGTTCTTAATTTTGAATTTTTTTTTATAAATATGCGATATTGTCTCATAATTATTGTATTTGAGATATTATCTATTTTGGAATCACTTTTTTTTCAAAAAACGATGATTTATATCTGAAATCTTTATAAAATTCAACGTCAATGTTCTGAGTTCAAATTTATTGAGATTACATCACTAGAATCAATAATCATATCTGAGTTATTATCTTCTTTAGAACTTGAAATCCCATTATAATTTTGTCTTTAAAAATATATTCATCAAGTCTATTATTGGAATTCTTTATGAATAGGTATAGTCTATCTATTTATTGTTTTTATTAACATATGGGTTTTGGTCTAGTCCTCCTATATTTTTGTATTTTTTTAATTTTTTTAATAATACTTTTTCATATAATGATAGATGATTGTTATTACTTAAGATGTCAGCCTAACTGAGATGTCAAGTTACATAATGATATCTATCATAAAAAATTTTATAAAGTATATTTAAATTATTATTGATTTCAACTTTTAAACAAATCGAAGAAAGATGTTAAGTCTAATTAGAGAAAATGTCAGTATAATATATAACTAGATTAAGTCTAAAAGCTTTAGTTTAAATCCTTAAAAACTGTACTAAGATGGTATTTTGCGTAATAATGTACCTAACTCAAATTGAATTGCTTAACACTGATACTAAAACCAATCAGTTTTAAGAACATTATTTTAGGCTAACTTACATGAAGTGGAAACCGTTACTATGTTAATTATATTTATTGAATGTCAGTATGTTATACATATGAGTGATTTTGGCATTGGCATGCAGTGTCGTAAAGCATCCTCAAACGGTCATTTGGAGTGGTGTGTGTGCATAACACATGATGGTCCCAGCATGATGAATAGTATTTTGTATCATACCATAAAACCTAAACAAGTGATGAACAGAACCTTTTAATCTTTCTGAACCAGACAGACACAGAACTTGGCCCCCACCCAAAATTTGTTTTTCGAACGTTGCAAAGTTGGAAAACGAACACTGTCTTCCATCCTCGGTTTGAGGTAATTGAGATTATTAAAATTTACGCCACTTACTTTCTAGTGATACCCATGTTATATGCTCAATTTAAAACCGAAATGGGTATCAGAAGTCAATGACATTCTACAATGATAGTGGAAAATAGAGGCACACAAAAAATCATTGCAGTTTCATCTTTTTCCAAAAATACTAGTAGTGCCTTTTCGCTGTTAACAACAAGCACTGTTCTTAAACTATAATTAACATTTTAGATAGTGAGATTATAAAACAAATACTCTTCAACTCATGAAGTCATCAGTATTTTCTCCTAATGAATTCTTATTTGTATATCCACTTTTTATTTGTAATCTGATAACAACTTTTAAGTTGTAAGTTATAAATGAAACTTATAGGAATACTTGGAAAAACTAAAAAGGGCTTCATGAAAAAAAAAAGTATTTGCAATAATTTATTGATTAGTGGTAATTTTTACACTTAGTAAATAGGAACTAGATGTAGGCTAGTTAAACTAGTATAAATATTATAGTGTTTTTTTCACTATCTATTACACTTGTACTTGCTTTAATTGTTTTTTACAAGTTGTTTGTAAAAAGCCCTTTTAAAACTCTATTACAAGTTGGAGCAAGTTAGGATTTTTCTTAACTTTTATGATGTTAGGGTAATTTATTGAAGATTAAAAAAATTAGAGTTACCAAAGATAACCAAAACTCGAAATTAGCATTATAAGAATCCTGAAGATGTGTTTGAGATATTATGAAAATCCTTTGATACTTATGAATTTACTAAATTGTTGAAAATGAGAATACATTATTATAATTGCATATCTTGTTTTTACATAAAAAAATATCTGAATTATGTAAAAGGTTTATATAACCTTTTATTATAATAACATGCACAACAACAAAAATATTAAATAAAAATTAATTTTAAAAAAATTATTATTATTATATTGACTAAATTATATATTATTGTAGAGTTTAAAAAATTTAATGGTGTCTAAATTAGTTTCTATTAACAAATAGTTTCTAAATTGGTATTTAATTAACTACCAATATTTTAACTACCAACTTTATAATTTAAATAATTGATAGCTAATTAAATAATAATTTAAAAAATATTTATCAATAATAGAAACTAATTTATATAACAATAATTTTTGTAGTCTTTAAAATAATATATAATTTAGTCGATACAAAAACTAATTATATATTATTTCTAAAATTTTTTTATATTTAATATTTTTCTAGTAGTGATAGAGATAGTCTAATTAAGTTATATTATAAAAATTTAGCATATAGTAAAATAAGTTGAGAGGATTAGTCTTCTCAAGTGACTCCACAAAAATTGATGACCAAATACTAAGAAAAAAATAGAGAATAAAGGATTTTTAGAACAAAAATGAATTTACTCTGTTTAAAAATTTGATCGGGTAGGAATATTTCTTAACTCATCAGCTACAACATGGTCTGATTAGATTTTAAAATAGATGAAGATTGATAGAAAAAATTAAAAAAAGGGAAAGAGTTTTTGAGAGAAAGAGAGATAAGGAAGGATATCGGGTTCTGTATTTAAAAAAAAACATACTGTTACGTCAAACATCTAAATTGTGAAATCCATAGTCTTCTTAATTATCATCTAATTACAAATAAAATTATTTTATAAATCTGAATTAACAATGTCTTTGACATTTCACTACCTCTTAATATTACAGCTTCAAATCATGGAAATGCATGGTCCAAACTCTCTTTTTATATTATAATATCTTTGCTTTTTATTTATTTATTTAACTTTATTCATTAATACGTTAATCTTCTTCCATTCCTTTCATCGTAACGTACTTTGGTTTGTTTTGAAAATCTTCTCCATAAGGATTTTACAAAAATAAAAAAATAGTTAATTTTTTTAAAATTAAAATTAATTTATTTATGAAAATTCTTTCATATAATTTTTTAATATTTTTAGAAATTCTTCCATTAGTAGTGTCTTTTCTCACACGTGGCCTCCATATATGATTTGATACACTGTGCTACTTATATTGCAAGAGGTTACTTGATATCCCCTTTGTTTCCAGAATTTTGACGTATTATTTTCTGAGTCCCATGATAAAGTATTTTTATAGACTTTCTTAATACTATTTTTAATAAAAAATTAATTTG
This sequence comes from Phaseolus lunatus, assembly GCA_013389735.1. Lineage (NCBI taxonomy): Eukaryota > Viridiplantae > Streptophyta > Magnoliopsida > Fabales > Fabaceae > Phaseolus > Phaseolus lunatus. The sequence goes on from CM023859.1 coordinate 37,415,504, forward strand.
ACTATTTTTAATAAAAAATTATATATTCAAAGGAGCTAAGTTAATAAATTGATAATACCTACCCACTTGCCCATTCATAGCAAAATTGGATAGGACAGGGCTTCAGAATATCCAATACAATTCCTCATAACTAACTATCAAGCAGGTAATATTTTACAACTTACAAGCTAAGCAAATAGACAAAAATCAATTAAAATTATTTTTCAAATTAATTTCGACAAATTTTCTTGAGGACTGATAATAATTATACTTTTGAAAAACTTAATTTCTGCGTATTTCTACAAACTAAAAAATTATGGGTCAAAAGACCAAATAAATTCTCCCAAAATAATAATAGAAGATCTGATTTGGTTACAATAATAAATATAAATATAATGGCTAATTTGGAAAGTTACATTACAATTTAACTTTTGATGCGGAAGAGGTGTTTGCGTTGCAGTATATATATACCAGGGAGACGCAGTGTGGTAGGATGTTTGTTGTCTGATTTTGGGTGGTAGAGGAATAGTATTAATCCTAATAGGATTGGTTTTGGGGGAGAATTGTTATCGTTGAGTATGAGTCTGAGGAGTAATAGTTCAGCGAATTTACTGTTGTTGGGTTCGGAGGGGAGAGTGAGAAGAAGAAGCAGAAGTGTGATCGTAGCGTGTGATTCGCAGGTAGAGAGTGGTAACAGTAGCACCAGCTCCTTTCTCTCTCGCACCCAAACCTAAGCTCTTCTTAAACAACAGTTGCAAGTACGTAGCTGCTAAATCTGAGGTTAGTTTAGTTTAGTTGGTGTATGTTTTTGAAATCGGAGATGAACATCTTTTTTGCCTCTTTTCTTCAGAATTACAAGGAAGCTGCTATTGAAGTTGTTTGAGGAGGAGGAGCCTGTGTTGCCTCTGAGGAGACAATTGAAGGAAGCAATTGCTGACGAGAGATTCTATGTGTCTAACTTATTCTTTGAATTTTGTGTGGGATTCATCTTAATTTTTTCTAATACACTCTCTATAATTATTACGTAAATTTCATGTCAGTCTCACCAAATAATTTAGATTCACTCTCATGTCAAATTATTAGAGCATTTCGGGTGTAAGAATTAATTTGGGTTAACTCAAAAGTTAAGTTAATTGTCCACTCACACAAGAACTCATTTAAATCTTTTATCTTAAACGTGAGAACTCTTTAACTACGAGTACTTAGGATCATCATCCACTCCATCTCTTTAGTGTTTGGGAGAGAAACACCATGGAAATTCTCATTAATGGACCATGAGCAACAACACAAGAGACTTGACACTGTCTTTAATCCAGAATATTAAGATAATAGGTTTGTGAATACTTTTTACTTATATGTAACTCAACTTGTTTATTTTTACACAATACTGTTGGGTATGAAGCCAGGATCAATTGGGTTGGGCTGAGTATACACTATGTTTTAGTGATTGGGCTTAATCATTGTGTTCCCTTTATTATCTTTATTTATCTCTATTTAAAGAGATCAATGTACTTGTAATTGGTGTGCAACAGAATAGAAATAAACCTAATAGTTGCCCGTGTGGATGTAGGTTGCAGTTGGCGACCGAACCACGTTAAATCTTGTGTCGTTTATTTTCTTGCATTGATTCGTGATTATGTGTGTTGCTTCCGCGTGCGTGTTTTTCCCATCAAGTGGTATCAAGAGCTTAGGTTAATTTACAGACTAGAGATCCGATCAGCAGAAATTATTCGACGAGACGAGAAAATTGCGGCTAGGGTTTCGCAGAGGCGGCAGCGGCATACCAAAGTTAGGGTTTTGCATGGGCTGCAGCGGCATCCCAAAGCTAGGGTTTTGCAAGCGCTGCAGCGGCATCCCAAAGCTAGGGTTTTGCAGGGGCAGCAGCGGCATCCCAAAGTTAGGGTTTCGCAGGGGCGGCGGCGGGTCGTGTTTTCACGGTGAATAGGTGCAGGTGCTTGCGGTGAGTGAGACGGCACGGAGGTGCAGTGAGATGGCAGAAGACGGAAGGTTCCGAATTGAAAAATTCGATGGTACAGATTTCAGTTGGTGGAAAATGCAAATCGAGGATTTGCTAGTTCAAAAAGATTTGGACGTGGTTTTTGGTGAGAAGCCTGAAAAGATGACTGAAACACAGTGGACAGGTTTGGATCGGAAAGCTATGTCCGTTATCCGACTCTCGTTGACCAAGAATGTTGCGTACAATATTCTGAAGGTGAATACAGCGAAAGGGATCATGGAAGCTTTGTCCAATATGTACGAGAAGCCATCTGCTGCTAACAAGGTATTTCTGATTAGAGAACTGGTGAACACAAGGATGAAGGAAGACAGTTCAGTTACTGAGCATATTAACAATATGAATTCGATCTTAGCTAGACTTACGTCAGTGGGCATTAAGTTCGATGATGAAGTTCAAACTTTACTACTGCTATCGTCTTTGCTTGACAGTTGGTCTGGAACGGTTACAGTGGTTACCAGTTCAGGGCCTGATGGATTCACTTTTGAGAAGATTCGTGATCTCGTTCTTGGCGAAGATGTCAGAAGAAGGAGTTCCGGGGAATCTTTGGGTGACTCGCTAAATGTCATCAGAGGTAGAAAAAATAGCAGAGGTAGTGGGAGCAAGAACAGAAGGAGTCAGTCAAAGACTCGAGATTGCTCGAAGGTAACATGTTGGAACTGCAAGGAGTTGGGGCATTTCAGGAATCAATGCCCAAAACGAAAAGCAAGTCAACATTGCAGAATACTCCTCGGACGAGGACCTCTTAGTCTGTTGCGCGGATAGCAGTGTGAATTCCTGGGTCATGGATTCTGGTTCTTCATTTCATGCTACCCACAACAGTGAAGCATTGCAGAATCTGATTATTGGAGACTTTGGAAAGGTAAGACTAGCAGACGATAGAACTCTTGATGTTACGGGCATGGGTGACATAGTGTTGAAGACGTCAGTCGGTTTCTAGACTTTGAAGGATGTCGAAGTTGTTCCAAGCTTGACGAAAAGTTTGATTTCTGTTAGGCAGTTGGACGAACAGGGACATAATGTGAAGTTCGGAAATGAGCAGTGGAAGGTTGTCAAGGGAAATCTTGTCATGGCTCGCGGAAGAAAGAGAGGTTCATTGTATATGGTCGAATTACCGTCTGAGGGAGGGACCGTCCCAATTCAGAAGATAAACAAAGTCCGGTTCACAGAATCTCGTGGGCAGAAGAGGGTTGTCTTTGCAAGGAAGAAATCCAGAGCCACAGGTCAGATTCAGGATGAACGAGCATGGAGAGGTTCAGGTAGACCAGTCAGAGGTACTTGTGGCAGTGGGAGCACAGGTAGTGCTTCAGCTAAGGTCCCCAGAAGACAGTGGGTTAGGAGAACCAGTATTCCAGCTGTTGAAACATCTCCAGAAAATTTCTTGCTGAGTATGGAGAGTGTTTGTTCTCAGGATGTTCCAGGATCTGGCAGTTCGTATAAGTGGGAGCCGGTAGGAACAAAGGACGGGTCAGTGGCAGTTTCAGCCATGACGAACATATTGAAACTCAAAGGGAGTTTCTGTGAAGCCTTCAAGATGATCAAGAAGGTTGGTGGCAATTAGTGGTGGAACATTGAGTTCCGGTGATAAATTACAGAAGTACATGTACACAGTTAAAGCGCAGGTGAACATTGTTCCGTGACTTCAAGTGGGAGATTGTTGGGTATGAAGCCAGGATCAATTGGGTTGGGCTGAGTAGACACTATGTTTTAGTGATTGGGCTTAATCATTGTGTCCCCTTTATTATCTTTATTTATCTCTATTTAAAAAGATCATTGTACTTGTAATTGGTGTGCAACAGAATAGAAATAAACCTAATAGTTGCCCATGTGGATGTAGGTTGCAGTAGGCGACCGAACCACGTTAAATCCTGTGTCGTTTATTTTCTTACATTGATTCGTGATTATGTGTGTTGCTTCCGCGTGCGTGTTTTTCACATCAAATACGATATTCCAACTTAGACACACTAGGTTAATCCTTACCAAAAAGATTTTCCATAAAGAGATCTACAAATCTAGAATCCACAAGCTGATCAACAGGATTAGTGATCGACTCTAATACCATTTATTGGGTAATCCAACAGAGAGAAACACCTGGGAAATTATACGACAAGGAATGGGGTATTATTTTGGAGAGGCAGAATTATGCTTCTGTGTAATGAAGAGTTTAATAAACAAATCTTTTTCAAATTTCATTGCCCTAAAGTAAGTGATCACGCTGGTGTTACCAAAACTACTGCATTTGTTCTCAGTTTTATTGGCCAAAAATGCAAGCTGACATAAGACAATGTGTGCCACTATCCATGTCACCCGGACCGAGATATCATTCCCACTCACTATCCATGCCACACTTTTTTCTTGACGGCTTGAATTGTGCAAATCATATTCAAATGTGGAATATGGTGGTGACATTTCTCAAGTGAAGCTTGAAGGTAATAATAGTTACATATATTTAAAAATATAGAGAAACTACTACCACCACTCCAATTGTGGGATTTTGAACAATTTATTCATGGAGGTTGTTGGCAAAATTCTAAATGCTTGTTTTGTTTAGAGAATGGTTATAATATGAATTAATATCTTGAACAATTTTATTGTTGAACTTATTTTTGAACAATTGTGCAATTAATATCTTAAACAATAACAATAATAATAATAATAAGAATAATAATAATAATAATAAGAATAATAATAGTGATAATAATAAGAATAACAATAATAATAATAATAACAATAATAATAATAACTAGTTTTAAAATGTTTTTTTTCTTCTAAGGTATGCAATTTTTTAGTTTAAATTCGTACAGAATTTCTGTTCCTTTTTATTCTATATTCAACAAAATTGATGTGAATTTAGTAGGCGAACTAAAATATGCACGATTTTCCATTTTCAGAGATTGGGAATATATACTTTTTAAAAGAAATATAAAAATGTCATTTTTTAGAAATTGATAGCGTATCTAATGTTAAATTGCTTTAAGACAAACTCGATCCAAATGCCATGCTATAATACTAAGGTGTTTCTTTCTGCACTCTGACATTGTTCTTCCTGCACCCCATCAAATGGGCCCATTTATTTGTTCATGCTATTCCTAACTGGACCGTTGTTTGGGCTCCCTCGGCCTGTAGAACTGTTTCTTTTCATCTCAGTTATTAGGCTAGGATACACGAATATATAAAATTGACCAGCTTTTAGGGTCAGGGGCAATTTCTTATATTTAATATATATATATGCCTTTTTAAATATTAATTACATTATTAATTTTTGAAAAATTAAAAATTTATTTTTAAATAATAGATAAACAATATTTTTTGGCAATGGTGCTCATCAATTTCATATGATATATAACATTTATCTTGATTTATAATATACATGGTATGAACATTAGTAACTATAAATTTTTAAAAAAATTCTTATTAATAATGTTGTTTAAAGAATTAATTTTATTATTCATTGGATAGTATATTTTCAAATCGTGTCACATCAATAATCAATACTGAAAACAAGTTGTAACATAAGTTTTTAATGTAGCTTGGTACTCAATTTATTTCTTTAATATTTAGATTAAGAGTTTGTTGAGATTTAATGACTTAGGTCAAAAGCATTCTAGAGCCTTGCAAAAAATATGCCTATAAACTAAGAAAATTAAGAAAAAGAAATTATTAGTATCTCACTTCAAAACGATAATATTATATATTGTTCATAATTTGGCATGCATTCATAAAGATTAATAAATATTATTAAATTATCAAGTAATTTATTATTATTATTATTATTATTATTATTATTATTATTATATTAATACAAAAGAAAGGCGAGTAATAAAACTTTATAAAACAGATTTTAAAGTAGTAATAACAGTTGATAAAATTGGCCCAAAATATAATTATTTTTATAATAAAAATATAAAGTAGAAATAAATAGTTATCTAAAATTGTTATTTTCCTTAGATCTTGTAAGTTAACCTCTCTAATCAATATACATGAAAAGTTGTGATTGTGTTTAATTATGATTGAAATATACTAAAATAACTCGTATTTGCTCTGTATGATGTATCTTTGAGATGAGTTTCCTTCCACTGATACTAAGGTATTCAAGTTTATATGTAGTATGAACAAGAGATTGAGTGTTGTGACTAGATGTTAAAAATTTGATTACAGCAACCAATAGTGCAATTGTTACAGAGAATAATAGCAAACCAATTTTTATATACACACTAGCTGCTCGCTGGTAGTAAGTGCAAGATGATCTTCTGGCTCCAAAAGAATTTATATAATTTCAACCATAAAAAGCATCTAAATAGAGCTGAATCCATGGCACTTCATCCCCTTCAACTTGTCATCTACATGTCCAATTAGACAGCTCAATATAACTTATTAAACCAAGAAGGGGGCGAAGACTCTCCTATTCTTGGAAGAAAAGCTTCCCTTTCTAGAGACTGCTGAAGCCCTGCCACTATCCTGATCATAGATGCCCACACAAATGGTGCAGCACAGAATGCATAACCAAAAACGCACAATGCTCTCACTACTCCATCTGAATACCATGGAAAAGCCATCACCATCAAGGCACCAACAATCCCAAGCCAAGGCATCAAAACTGGCAACATTGGAAGCAGAAAGGCATTGATTGCAACTGAGCATAATGCAAAGACACCGAGCAAGTAGAGAGGCCATCCTAACAAAGGATGAACTGTGTGAGGAATAATGAAGAAGGGTGTTGTGTAAGCAGCAAGGATGCTCCACAATGCCACCAATTTAAGGATGTTCTGCACCAAGTTTATGCTCTTGTCAGAACGCCTATAGCACAGCTTTGAGAGACTCGGCCTTGCAAAACGTGTCATTGCTATTATACCTAAATATATTGCTGATTGAATAAGAATCACTGCCATTTCCGCCCCATACCTGCACTAAATAATACGCCAATTGTTACAATGCTTACATTTCTTTGGTAAAATATTATTCTACAAAAAATGTTATAAAGAGTGGACTTTATGTCTGGATGATCTTACATTTCTTTGGTAAAATATTATTCTACAAAAAAATGTTATAAAGAGTGGACTTTATGTCTGGATGATCTGATAAAACCAACCAACTCTCGATAGAATAGACTTGAAGATGACTCTGATACCATATTAAAAAGTGCATTTTAAACTTAATTCAATTTTATAAAATTCACATATTAAAAAGTGCATTTTTAATTTAACTCAACTTTATAAAATCGACTTATAAAGTGAATTTACATCAACTTATATACTATCAAATATCTATATTTATAATGAAATGTCATCTCTAATAAATGTCACGATTAGAAATAAGCTCAAATGATGTGCCAAAAATCAAAGTGGTCCAAAAAAAAAGTAAAAAAGAAGGGAACACAATCACTGTGGTGTCATCTCTATTTAGTCTGAACATTTGAAATCCAGACTTTTTCAAATAAATTCTTAAAACTTTCGTCAATAACGTGTATCATCACTTTAGTAACGTATCTTCTGAATTTTTAACTAACATAATTACACTTTGAGATACTTAATATGTTAAAACAAAAGAAAAAACATTAATAATACATTATGGACCTTACCCCAAAGTTTGGCGACGTTTATCATGCCACTGGAGGCCTAATGGCAGGACAGGCCAGGACCACCAATACCATGGCTTCAACCACGGTGCCCCTGGGAATGTGATGACACTGTTTGGTCCACAGGGTATGCTCCAGCGAAGTTTAAGATCTGAAAAAGTAAGAGATGGTATTAGCATGAAATCACATTGCATCAAGTGTTGAGCAGTGAAGTTTCAAAAACTAAAAGATGAAGATTCCTCTTTTGTTTGTAATATATACATATACTTACAATAGTAAGAAGCATCCATCTGATAACCTAAAGGAAGCCTATATGTTCCCTCAAGCCTGCTGCCATTAGAAGGTGGATAAAACATTGGCTTATCAAGCAACTGTGGGAAATAGCTAGCTATGAACCCTTGGTCTGCACCATCAGGATTTTCTCTCCCATTTTGTAATTCATGAACCATGTCCTTGAACACGGCCATTGATGGCTGCAAATATCAAACAGTACGATAAACTAAGATGATAGCTTTTTTCACATAAAAAAAACGTGTTGTTTTGGTTAAGAGTAGCATATAATATACTCTACTTATTAGATATCCACCACAGATATTCCCTAACTGACAAGTGATCTATTAAATTTAAGGAAAAAGTTTATTTGACTATTCTCTCACTTTTACTTTACAACCCTTTTAATAATAAAATATTATATCTTCTTAATAAAAAATTTATTTTAAAATAAACGTGTCAACCAAGTCTAAAAATTAATTTTATTTTAAAAATTAATATAATTTTATTTTAAATTATATATTTTCTTGACCAACATCCCAATAGCAGCACTCATCAACAAAACACTTTCCTTTTTATAATACGTTATTATAAATTAATACTATTTTCTTCATTTTATATTATTTGTCTTTGGAGGTAATACACAATCTTAAGAAAACTAACCATACAACTTGGTTATTAAAAGAGTTAGAATATATAATATTATTAGATCATTTAAATATTTAAGTGTGACGCCAAAGCATAAAAACAATTTTAAAAATTTAGTTAAGATTGAGATTAACTTTTATATATAAACGGTCGTGTAATGAGAACTACTACAACTAATGATAATTTATATGATTTTTAAACGATTATCATAGAAATGAAAAATTTATCATGCATATTAATATTAAGGTAAAAAATCTTTATACTGTTCTTTATGGAATCTTTATAGTGTTAAAAGAAATTATTTAAAAGGTGGGAATAATTATGGAAAGTTTGGTAGATGGTGAAATTGTAAGGGTGTTTTAGAGGAATGTACCTGTAAGACGAAAAGGCCCGTGTGGAACACACAAGGATTGATAAAGACCGCACAGAACTGTCCGCATTGAAACAACTCCTCCGTGTTGTGAAGGAAGAGGTTGTCTGCATCCAACATCACTACCCTGTCATACTCCACTAAGCTCCACGCGTACAGTTTGTTCAACGATAACTTGAATCTCTTGTCAAAATTGTCTTGATGCTTATATGGGTTCTCCAGATTTTCCACTCTCACTACTTTCGCACCATCTTCCTTTTCACTGGACAACACACCAATAACAACACGCAACTCAGAAGCTACTTCAAACACACACAAAAATATCTCCTTTCAATTCTGCTACTTTAAAATAACATTACTCTCTCCTTTCAATTGTGCTCATCTTCTCACCAAATTGTTATCTACATAGTCTACTCTATTATGGCATGATCGCAGGACCACTACACACCACCCTCTAAAACCCTAGCTTCACCTAACACAACTATTATTATAAATGCACATAAATTACCGAATATAGTTATTTAAATATATTATCATCTTAAAATTATGGATATTTGTAATTTAGATTTAAAAACTATATCCAAAAGTTCGGGGTTGTTAAGATTGTTAAAATGATTTTAACAATGATATTAAAATATAAAAATGTATTTAATTTATTTTAATACTTTATTTACATTTTAGATTTAACTTTTGAGACAAATTATTTTTTCTTCACTCTCCCTTTTTACTATTTTCATTTTATATTTATTTAAATATTCAACCCAATGAAACGAATACTACTTAAATAAATAATTTTTAATCGACTTCGATTCAAATACTTTTAGTTTTTATTTATAAAGATATCGATTTTTAATAGTAAAAAAATGCATGGTACATGCAAAAACAAAAGAGGAGCCTAAACTTAAAGAAGATAGAGTTATAAAATCAAAATCTCATTTAAATTTTCAAGGTTAATGCGAAATTGCTAATATGTATTTTAAGAATACTAATTAAAAATTAACACTAACTTCTTATTAAAAAATAATAGAGAATAAGTTTGTGTCAACGATACTAGAGTAACGCTAACGCATGATTACATTAGTGATAATATTAAGAAGTGACGAAACTTTCTACATTAAATTCCACTACAAACGACGTGGCACGACCACGACACAATTAGAGAACAAAATAGTATGACATGAAGGGTGCCTTTGTTTTAACCATCGAAATGAAGGATAAGTTTCTTCTATTGAACTTAAAATCTCATGATAAACTAAATTTAAACAAGATATAATTAATTTTTTAAGGATAAATAAATTATTTCAAACGCATTAAAATGCAATATACCTGTAAGTGCCTATTTAATTGGTCATTTCAAAAGACCTAAATTATGAATTGTGAAAACCAAATACCTTTAATGTGTAAAAATTTAAAATAAAAAAAAAGGTACCTTAAAATAATTTATCTTAAAAAATAGGGCTTGCTAGGATCAACACAATAAATGGTACTGCTTTAGTATCAGTTTTGGTGACGTCAATTGAAAAAAATGATTTTAAGTACAAATAAATATTTTATTGAGAAAGAAAATGTTTATTATATTTTTAATATAAGTTTTAAAAGTTTTTTCAAATATTTGTAATTACTTCGAATCAATTTCAACAAAGTAATGTTAACAAAAGTCAAGAACTGTTTACCTTTGCATCATCTAACAGAAACTGTTTCTCAATTTGTTCAATCACTATTATGGAAGAATGTTAAAAGGTTTTTGGTAATAGATATCAAAAGAATGTTGGCCAAGAGCTATTTAGCATATAATTATTTTTATTATCATAAAATAATATATATTAAATATTAAATGTTTTAACTTTTAATATACAATGAATATTTTATTAATTACTATCATTGATATTCGTCTTCAAATATGCAATAGACATATACTTCACTTTTCAAAATTTGAAATATCAACTTAGTCTACTAAAATAAGTAGAACTTTCTAGATCAAAGATCATAACAGCCATTAGTTAGAGAGCCATTATTATATTATATTAAATAATAAGTGCTTTTAATTATTAAAATAAATATGAAATAAGTTCTATTATTTTGATATAGTGACTAATTTTATTAAAAAAATCCACTTTCTCCGTTAGGGTCAAACGATAAATAAAAAATTAAGTTAAACTTTAAATATTCATTACACTATTTGGTAATAGAAGTTTTTAATTATCATAATTCTTACAATTTTGCTTCAGTATTATAATTTATCAATATACGTTTTAGTTGATACTGACAGAAAAAAAGTTAGTTTGATTAAAAATTAAATAAAATCATGTATATGGTAAATAATGTAAAAGAAAATATGACAATTGGATTTCACATAAATTACCATAAAGACATGCTTAGTAAAACAAGAAAGAAATGAAACATATATTTTTGCATTAAGAAAAGTACTTGTATTTTTTTCAAATAGAGTGCCTTAAGAATTTCTCAACAAATGCTTTTCAGTTTTTTCTACTAAAATAAATAAGGTACTTGTAAAAATGAACTTACTGGAATAACCTTTTTTAAATAAAATGCTACACTGAAAGTAAATAATTAAAACATAATTTTTTTAAAATTATACTTCAAACAAATGCACTTTTATAAGACATGCGTCCCCCGATGTCCCTCCTCGCTGGACACAGAATTAAATTTTTTAATAGAACAAGATTAATGGTGTGTTTTTTTTTTGGGTGGTGGAAGTGAATGGAAAGTTGAGAGTATTTAGAATCTTCCTATAATTAAAAAGAAAGGAGAGTGGAATAAAATGAAAAGACCATTGTACCCTTATTTTTTCATATAATAATAATAATTATTATTATTATTAATAATAATTATATATACAATATAACATAATTTAAAGAATCATAAATAATATTAAAATTATCTAAATAAATTAACTTAAGTAATAAAATTAATTTAAATTAATAAAATGAAACATAATAAAATTATACTTACATTTAAAATTATATTTAATTATTTCCTTGAATTTTACATTTTTTTTCTTTTATTTATAAATGAAACTTTAAATTATTTTAATTAACTAAATATGCACAAAATTAATAATTATTTATTCTTTTTTTATATATAAGGGTAAATTTGTAATGTTACAATTTACCCTATTTAAAATAATTTAAAATACTCTTATAACCATCACATCACTCACTTATATCAATTAACTTTCTTCACACATCTACTCTACCATACCCTAATCTAAACACTCTCACTTTTTTCACACTTTCTTCTCACACTCCCACTCTCTCATACCTTCAACTTTCCACTCTCTAATCCAAACAAAACATAAATGTCCCTCATCAAATACTGTACTAAAGTATTTATAATTTTCAACAATATAAATATGTTTCACACTTGAATAATGTACATACATTGTTAGGAGAATGATAAATAAAGTAAATACACCTTTTTTTTTTCTTATATAGTTTTCTATTTCGCATTTAATTTTTTTATTAAATTTATTTTTTTTCTCAAAAAATGGCTAATTCTTTTAATGAAATCAATTTTTTTTTCATAAAAAATGTAAAGTAAATATCATAAAAGTCAAAGCATAAATATAGTATTTTAAACATGTTTACATTATTTTTCATTTGCTTTAAAAAGTTGCAATGTATAATATAATTTTTATTATATTAATTAATTACTGAATTTCATTCTAACTAGGGATGATTTACCAAAAGAAGGGAGGCATAAGTTTCATCCTATTAAAGAACAGAATGTAAAAAACAGAAAACTTGTTAACTAGAATAGCATATGCCGACCGCAAGAAATAATGACCAAATAGGAACAAGACACGAAAGAAGCATCCCATTTATCAAGGACGTTGATACAATCGTCAAAAGCTCTTGAACTTCACGCGCAAGCCCAAACACACAACACAACAAATTGAGTGTCATGTGACAACTTACAACTCAATACTTAACACACCAAGGGGAAAAAATCCCTTATATTCTCATTCCATTAAAAAATGTCAGATATTATGAAATTGCTGATATCCACTTTTTTTTTTCTTGAATATTTTAAAATATACCTGATGTAATTTTCATTCATAGATTCAGAGTAAATAAAAAAATACTAGCAATCAGGTTCAAACGTAACCTTTGTACACCAGCTGAAAACACTCTTTACAAAAGAATAAAAAATGAGTAACCAAAAAAGCACGGTTAGAAATAAAAAAATTAAAAATATGATGAATTTTAATTATGAGAAATACTTGAAAGACATGGATCAAAAATCTGATTTTATGTTGAATAAAAGGTTGATAAATGGAAATCTTAAAATTATGTGGAATAAAAGGTTTGGATAAAACTGAGGACTTAATCTTATATATCTCTATACGAAGTGGAATGCAGAAAGTGAGAGTGTGGAGCCAGGTTTGGAGTTAATGGGGGTTTAGATTTGACGTGGACATTGATGCCCAAAAAGCCATTAACATTGTGCGCTGTAAATGTACTACGCTACACTCCACACCCAAACCCATTTCTTCAATTGCAGACACAGCACTAGAAGACGCTGATAAAGTAAAACAAAAACTAAATAAATTAAATAAATAAATATTATTGGGAGGGACTTACAGAGCTCGAATCCAGCGAGGTGGGACATCGAGGGAAGCAATGACAACGCGATCGGCTTGAGCGTCGAGCGTAGCCAGCGATTTCAGGAGTACGCGTATGGCTACGTAGAATTCGTAGTCCCTGGGCGTACCTACGTACATCATGGTGGCGTACGCGTTCCTTCTGCCTTTCTCTTTCTCTCTCTCTCTCTCACAGGACACACACCCCAATCCCGATAACAACAGCACCATCACCACCAACACTCTCATCAAACCTCCCTTATTTGAGCAACGCTGCTTCTTTCCCAACGCCATCCCCCAAATCAACCAAACAACTAAATTAACTCTCAATTGAAGGTGGTGGTGGTGTGTGTGTGTGTGTATAAGAGCTGAAAAGCTGTGCTGCTGTAACCTCTTTGGTTTAATTTGAGCGTGTTGAAAAGTGAGATGGCTGAATAGTCTTGGTCAGTTTTGGGAGGAAAACGAGGGAAGGGAAGGGCTTAAGGGAAAGAAGCGCTTTGTTATGTGCAGAGAGAAAGAAGGAGGAAGCAGCTTTTGAGTGGTACCTCTCACACACTCCTATCACACAAACCAATCCTCTCTCATATAATTATTAACTTCTAATGTCTTTATTAATATTTTAATGTCACTAAATAATAAGGTTATATCACGTTATCACATAGTTCTATACTCTTTTTAATTCTAAATTATTATTCTCATTAACTTTGCATTTTTTTCTTTTTATCATAATAGATTTAATCGTTGTAATTGTGGAATTTTATCTAAGGATTACTTTAAACACTTAAGTATTTTAATTGGAATATAGAAAGATTAAAAATGTATACTTTCAAAACTTCGATCACTCGATTCACGTTATTGAAAAGTGAAAATTAAAATTACATAATTATGATACTGGAAGATCAAAAGTATTCGTCGGTCTTTCTAATATTTTTTTATTGATTAACAGAATAAATTAATTTTTTTTAGGCAGTCATAAAAGAAATAATTATTACTGATTTCTTAAATATTTAATTTTTTTTACTAATGCTCATATATTCATTATCTAATATTAATTAAATACTAAGTATGACATCAAAGACTGACAGGTGATTTGAATTCAACGAACACATTACAGATTCTAGTTATGGAAAAAAAAGAATTTAGCTTTAATTTTTTTAAAATATATTATTTTATAATCGTAAAAATTTACAAATATTGATCTACAATAACTATTTTAAAACCTATATTTAAGACTATTTTTAGTTACTTAGAAATAGTGTTACAAAAATTTACATAAAGAAACATTAAACAATTTACATTATCGACATTTGATTTACAATCATACTTTTTTATTTATTTTAAGTATGTTCATAAAGCATGACAATTTCTTAGAAACGTTCCACAAAAACATATTACTAATACTGTTTAATATAATTATTTTAGATGTTTGACTGCCGAAACGTTTGAGTTTTGTAGTTAATTACTTGGGTTCAATGGAATAAATTCAACCATTTTTTGTTTGCATTCATTATAGTTCATTTCTGAATAAAAAATATAGTTTATATACTCAGTTTTTATATTAAAAAAATATAATTAACCGACTAGTGCTTAAAAAAATAACCTGGAAGTACGAG
The DNA here is from genome assembly GCA_013389735.1 of Phaseolus lunatus. NCBI lineage: Eukaryota > Viridiplantae > Streptophyta > Magnoliopsida > Fabales > Fabaceae > Phaseolus > Phaseolus lunatus. The sequence continues at coordinate 37,430,576 of CM023859.1, forward strand.
GTGTCAGTAGCAAAAAATAAATATCTCTGTTAACTTATAATTATCTCAATCTCAGTACTATTTTTTAATTAATCAAATAAAATTTTATAGCTTTATTTAAGAAATCCTAAAAATGTTTGAAGTCCGTACAGCTGTGCCAAATCCATACAATGCACCAACTGGCGTCCGGAAATTAATGCCTCGTTTGGTCGGTCCAGCCGAACTTTCAAGAAACAAATTCAACTTCTCATTGTTGTGCCCAACTTAGCTTTCACAAGTGTTATCATTATTAATACTAACATATTAATGCTACATTATATATTAAGATTAAATTTAAAAATTAAATCAAATATAAAGAAATGAGATACTACACGTATAAAAAAAAACAAATATTTGTACGGTTATTCTTTTCGTATTGGTAAAGAAGTGACAAATTGATATTTCACATTATTTGCTAACGTTTGATTTAGGAACTTTCGCCCAAACCCAATTTTGCTTCATGCGAGAAGCGTTGGATCAACTCTGTCCTTTACGATGCTACCACCAACACACAGAATGTTGCTATTGTTATCATTGTAAAAATAAAATTATTATATAAGGTTCACTATTTTAATTAGTATCAAAATAGTTAATTTTGCTTATATAAATTTGGAAGCTATAATACGTTACTTTATGTTATATAAGATCTATATCCATTAGTTTAAAATGTGTTGCTTGCATTACCCATTGTTTCAGCTTCACTTGCATTATATAATTGCAATAATAAAACAGACTTCTTCCCACTCTTATTTTCGTTACGTGTATCTCACTTTTAAATCAGTACACAAGATAACACCCTCATGGGATAGGACCAGAACTAGAAGAGTAAGAACTATACTAGAATTCAGAGGATATTTGACCATAGATAATTTAATAGGTAATATTAAACTATTATATTTTTCTAGTAATCGTTTTCATGTAAGATTTTTTTTTTCAGAATTCTCTATATGAAAGCCTTTATTTAGTGAAATTTTGTGTTTATTGCTGGTTGATTTTTTAGTCAGAAGTCTCATATTTATAGGTAAATTTGTTTGATTAGAGAGTCCAGGAATATTTAGTAAGGTTATTTAATATTAGAAAAATGTTTTAACTCGAATTTGGAATGTGAGATTCTCTCGTTTTATTGTTATGTTTGGTAATAAAATAATGGATTTTGAGAATTCGGTAATTCTTTGGTGATATTGTTAATTTTCAACTTAATTTTATATTATTAGTTGTTAGTCGATCTAGCAATTGTTTTAGTTTATTTATGATCACTTTGATCACTTTAGTCTCTTGGTGAAAAATTATCGTGATGTACATATGTGTTCTAATCTTGAGATGAACAGTAGAAAAAAGTAAAATGGATTTTCGAGAGTTCTTAAGTTCTAGTCATGTCTCATTATGTTATTTTAATGTGGTTGTATTTGAACAGTTACGAATTTCAAATGATTGCATTTTTTCTTCACATTCTTGGCAACGTTTCGATTATTTAAAGTTAATTTAAAACTAGTAATTCTTCCTTTATATGTTATTCATTTGAGACAACAAGAAGTTCTCAAAAGTCTAGAGCTCTTTGCGAATTTTGCATTTTCCTTCTTAGAGAGCTCTTTGCGAATTTTGCATTTTCCTTCTTAGGTAAGTCTTAACTCACCTAAGTTTATTTCTTATGTTTCATTTGTCGGATTGAACTACTAGGTGTTCATCATTCCGGGTTTAGTGTTTAATTGTTTTATGAGTTTGATGTTCGGTTTTTTAGGTTGGACATTTCATAGTCAAATCTCTATTTTTTTTTCTCTAATGACAACTTATGATGTTTCATATCCTTGGACTAAGATGGAATCGTTGAGGGAAACCTTAGGTTACACTAGTCTGAAAAAGATAATTGTATTCTATAATCTTCAAGCTGTTAGTAAAACGATAAAGAAAGACATATCTCTTAAAGCTTGAGTTGGACAAGTCAGTTTGTAACAACTAGGTTAATAATCGCGATGAAAACTTTTTCTTCATCTATGATTCTCTTTTCATAAAGCTCAAACTAGGTTGTCTTTTAATTTATTTGAGAAAGAGATATTAATCGTTACAAATATTATCCTGACTTAATTTTTCCTTAACAATTATGTCTTTTTTCATGTATTCCACATTATATGTACTCACTTTGGGAATAAAAGATAAGAGATTGTCTTATTTTATTGTTATATTTGATAACAAAATAACGATTCAAAATTATCGCTAACCGACTATAGAAAATGCATTATTTGAGATCCTAGGTCAGTCTTTCGATCAACGAGTTAGTTTTAAACTTAATTTTATATTAATAGTTGTAGGATAATCTAATTAATGTTTTAATCGATCCATGATACTTTAATTATGAAGTAGAGAAATATCATGACGGTGCAACTTTCAAGAGATTTAGTTCATAAAGTGTTGGGATAAAGTTTATTAAGATTTAACATCAATAATCATGATTCAACAAATAAAAAATTATAACAACAATTCTAATAAAAAACTTAAAATAATAAATTTTGTGGATCTCCTTTGTTTTATATTAGATAACTTTCTTATTTTTACTCCTTATGAATCAAAATCAAAGTTACAATTTTATTCTTTAACCTTGTTTTTCTTACACCCCTAAATAAAATGCCCACATCTTAGTTCTACTTTAATCCGACATATTTTCCATAAATCACTGGATGGTTGATTTTTCAACAAAACGTGATATTTATAATTGATTGTATAGCAGTACCAGTGTATACTTCCGTATGATCTTGTCATCAAAATTTGTTTCTTTGTGAGATTTTGGAATAAAACATCAAAATTATTATTCTACTAGCTTTGAGGTGCATGATCAATCAACTTTTGAACAAAAATACACTCATCCACAGTTTCTCAGACATTAACTTTCAAACCATAGTCAATCCACCAATTTAGACTGTAACTTGAATTGTACTTTTTTTTACTTCATTAACAGGATTTCTCGAAATATATTTGACTTTAAAAGCCCTAACAATCACTGAATCTTCTTACTGCATCAGTCTCCTCCAGTGTTTTGGAAAAATAGCTTTATGAAAACTTTGATTTGTCAAAATCTCAAACCTCCATCTTTCAACCAACCCAACCAATGCATTTTCCTTCTTTATACAGTTCTTTTTAAGTTTTATATTTTCTTTATTTTGTTGTATAAAATTATATGATAATAATAAAAAGATAAATATAAAAAAATATATAAATTGTTGTTTATATCACATAATCTTTTAAGTTATTGTTTGTTTACGTTGAGATGAATTCTGAGATAAAGTCAAAAGGAGATGTGTTATCTTGAGACAGAAGAATAATAATTTATGACCTCATGCCCTTGGCAAAACTATAAATATTTATCTCAAAGAGTTAATTAATCGCTAAATACTTGAATGTCAAGAGTAATGAAAACACTGTATATCATTTTTGTTTATTCTGTATTATTATATGATGCCATGTTAGTATAAACATTCCACACTCCTTTAGTCAGCATCATTGGGTATTTTCGTACTAAACATTCATTTGTGAATTCAAACTTGAATGTACATAAGTGGGTATTGACTTGAATTTTAGCTTACCCGCTTCTCATCACACACAGCTCATATGTACATATACGTTTTTTACCTTATGATTTCATTTTCAGATGAAAATCTACGAAAATTCAACAAGGTGCAAAAACAACAAACCCTTTTTGTCTCTTTCCATGCAATTAATTTTCCAAAGTTACATAAGAGCTCTTTTATATTATTTTTGTTTATCAGAATACATGTGGACAAAACTGAGTTAGATTGTAGAATTAAGAGAAAAAACAGCAGACACAAGAACAAGAAATCATTACATAAATTGTTAGATAATTAGGAAGGACTTGGAGAATTTAACATGTTTTAATGGGAATTAAAAAGGATTGAACAATAAAATGGGTGCATGATTAAAAAATAGTGTGTACATAAATTAAATTATCCCAACCTATTTTATTTTCTTAATATCTAAGAAAGAGACAAAAACTTGTGTAGAATATTATTTTCGTCGGTGTACAAGTCGTTGAAAAAGTCTACGCTGATTATGTTTTTTCTTTGCTATTTTCTCGATGACAAAAAACTGGGTTGGTTACTGCATGTGGGGGATCAAGTTGTTTACTGGAGAAGACTGTTTATATATAACTGGGGAAAACTGTATACAAACATGTATATTATATATATATATATATATATATATATATATATATATATATATATATATATGTAGGTATATATATGTATGTAGGTATATATGTGTATGTAGGTATATATGTGTATGTAATTTGTGAATAATTTTATATCTGCATCTTAAATAAAAAAGTTTAACACTTTTTAATTACATTTTACGTATAGAGTGGTTATAAATAAATATTAAATGGAGTTTTTTCAGCAGAAAATACTTCTTCTATTCAAGAATTAAAAAAAAAAATTATTTTAACAGAATTTTTTTAAATTCTAGGAAAAATCAGAGATTTCAAAATCCCGTTAAATATTATAAATTTAAAGACTTCTATAAAATATCATGAATTTTAAAAATTTCTATAAATATCATAGATTTCATAAATTCCATAAAATATTATGGATTTTAGGATATCTGTTAAATATTATGAATTTTAAAATTATTTTTGTAAAATATGATGTATTTCAAAATATTTATAAAATATAATTTATTTAAAATTTCTATAAAATATCATATATTTGAAATCTATAAATATTTTTTATTCATTTATCATTTAAAAAATTAATGTATTTTTAAAATCATAATTATTTACATTTATTTATCTATATTTGATAAAAATTTATATAAATAAAATAAAATAATATAATATAATATTACACACGTCAATTACTAACTTTAAATTGATATCAAAATATATAAATATAAAGTATGCACGTTAAAATTCCTTTTTATTCATTTAATTAGGACGGTAATACAATATAATGATCTATATTTTAACAGAATCTATTATGAAATAAAAAACAATTGTTTTAAATCATTTTATATTTTAATCGATATTTCACTAATTTCAAATGTACTATTCCATAAATAACATCTCTCATTAAAATATTCTCCACTATCCAAAAATTATAATAAAGTTTGCATGAATTACTTTATTATTTTGTAAATTTTTCATAAAGTAGTGTGTCATGCGTGTAGACGGCACAGTGTAGTCACACAGAGGTGGTTAATCTTATTAATTATTCAAAAGAAAAAAAACACCTTTAATTTCAAAAGTGGTGTTTCTTAGAACTTTGAAAATAGAAATGTCCGGCTTATAAAGACGATTTACGATATTATTATATCCATTCATTCTTTCTTTTTTATCTCCATTTTGTTAGACACTATACCGGTTTTTACATAATCTACCATTGGGGTTAAGTTAGTTACATTACTTGGTATTATCGATCGACAACTAATTAAATATTGTACCTTATATAATATAGAAAAAGTAGGTTTAAATAGTATATGAGATTGATAATAACAATTATTTGTTGATGTCGGTAGGTATTTCGTGTTTGGTTGTTCTTTCTTGGTATTTCAGTTCTTCTATTTCTCGGTGTTTCAGTTCTTTAGCTCTTCCACTCCTTGGTGTTTCAATTCTAGTTCTTCAACTTCTTAATGCTTGGTCGAGAGTAAACATGCAGAAGATTCTTCGACAATCGAGTAAGTACTTTGTATTGAGAGTGTATTATGTAAAACTATGAGAAAAAAAACGTACCTTATTTATATTTATAGTGTTTGGGAGTGAGATATTTGACTCATGGACTATAACTGATACATATCTTCAATAAATTAGTGTTAGCTAATTTCTCAGGGTCTCACCCAGATTTGACGAGGTGTAGCCCAAATTTAAAAGGAGATTACCTTGATTTATAAGATGTTTCTTTACTCGTTATTTATTGTTAGTTTATTTTTTAATGTGGTTAATTATCTGATCAGTCGGTCAATGATGTCGAATAACGTGACTAACTCGGTCTTGACCAGTACACATACACAACCTTCTTTAATGACTTAAATTACATATAAATTAAATAAATAAAAAATGACCACGATGTCAATTTATTTAGAAATTTATATGTATTGAGGGGGGAAAGTCGAAGGTAGAAAACCTAACAACTTTGTACCTATGGTATGAGTGTGACATATATATAGTGTGTAATATATTGAATATAGAAGTCACTTTTTATGTTTTTCATTTTCTTACCTTACAACTCATAATATATAAATTGTTTTCCAAATAATGAAAATAAAAAATGATTTTGAAATTTGTCTCTTTCTATAAAAATAACATTCACACGCAAATACAAGTTTGATTCAAACAAAATCTAGCTATAATTTTTAAAATACTTTTCGAATTTTCTGGTGGGTAGAAATTAAATCGATCGAGCATTAAGGGGAAATTTAGTGAGGTTTATTTTAGAAAATCAGTTTATATATACTGGATTACTTTATTAAAAATAAGGTGTTCTTTGTAAGAGTTAAAAATGACCAAACAAGCTATAAATATTAGGTATTGCATTGTAAATACACACGAACAATTCATGAAAATATTTGATGAAACAAATTCTTTCTACGTAAAATTAGGTCACACCTAAACTATTTTTAAAAATAGATTCTCCATTGCTTCTCAAATCAAGACATTCATCAATGCAAGCTTTTCATGGGTGAGATGAAAAATATTTTATAAAGCAAAGAATATATATAGCAACCTTAAGAGCTAAAGCTGGGTCAAAGCTTTCAGTAGCATTATGTGGCTCACCAAAATTCAGTTGTGTTTTGTCAAGTGTGACTCATGCCTGGAAGGATCAAGGTTGAAATTTATGCATTAATTATGAAACTGAAAGGTACTAGCTTGACTCTAGTAAGCATGATCATCGGTGATTCAAAATCAAACTTCGCCATATTTTTTAGTTTCTACTATAAGTCCTACAAATACAAAGCAGTAAAAGAAGAACCTATGAAGTAATATAAATGAAAATTTAACATATTCTTAAAAAAAATAAAATAAAACACATTATTTTCACATTATATTATATTTTTCAACTATCACATATTTTTCTCTTGTTATCCAAAATTTGTTCTATGATACACTTTCTTTATCGAAAATATATAATATAAACATGTATCATAATTAGAAATGTAAATTTGAAAAATAAAATAAATTATTTAACCTTTTAAATATTATCAATTGATACTTTGACCATAGTTAACTCAAGAGACAATTGACCTTGATAATGTTTAACAAAAAATTTTATCATTGTCTCAAATCTTTTGTCGTGTTCTTCAAATGATTTGTTTTGTTTAATCATTATTCTTTTTTGTCCATCTAATTGTGATTTTAATGTAATAATCTATACAGTCTATCATAAAAAATAGTGAAAAATTCATACACATTAAAAAAAGACTTTATTGCCTTTTCGGCCCTACATTAAGGGTCAAAAGTCACTTTGATTTACTGGTCTCTATAAAAATCAATTTCATTCTAAGTTTTTTTAAAAAGTATGCAATTTAGTCAATTTTGTTAAATTCATATGAACAACATTAAGTGATGATGTGGCAGATAAAGTGACACATTTATGAATAAGTGGAGCAAATAACGTCATTGAGGGACATGAGCGATTGGACAGGTGGATGAAGGAGTAAATGGTGGAGATTATGAAGAATTTGAGAAAGGCGATGCTACTAGTGCAAGTTTACCCTAAATTAGGAGCGACGAATACAACAACAGAAAAAAATGGTGTTGGTGGAGGGTTGGTCGATGGTGAAAGAAAGATGGGAGAAGGGTGAGTCATCGATGACAAAAAAGGTAATATTCATGGAGAAGTTGGAGGGTGATGAGGCGAGCAAGGGAAGTAGAAAGATACCCTCAGTGTTTCACAGTATCCAAAATCAAATTGTGATAGTGACATAGTTGTTGGAAGGATTATCCCAAGAAATGAGATGCATGTCATTGTTCAAATAGTGAGTCATAGAAAAAAAAAGGGAAAATTATAGAAAAATTATTTTATGAATTAGTGTATCCACACAAATAGGCAAAAAGATCGTAAGCAAATAAAAAAATGTGTAAAGTGTTACTACATAAGAAGTTATTTCTTTTTTTTTTGATCGACAATAAAAAATAAATAAATGTGAACCACTTCAAGGTGGTTCAACCCATGTACAAAATAATATCCCTAAGTCTTTCCAACCAAAAACACTCCACCAGACACCTAAAAATAGAAACACCCTTTACTAGACCTAGAAAAACCACCTAAAACACAAACGTCTGAAAAAATATATCAAGAAACCATCCTCTTACAAACTAGAGGTCCATACACCATTCGAAAAAAAAGAAAAATGCAGAGTGTAACTTAAACGTAACTCATGACCAAGCCTTTACTTGAACGAAGGCGAACACCTCTAAACCATCAACTTCTCCCCCTTTAAAAATAATGTTTCTATACATCTACAACTCATTTACTATTGCAGTCCAAATCATTCTCCACACCTCATTTATCACAACAGACGCGTTACTCAACCTGAATTGGAAAAAATTTAGCAGTGGATCATTATAGGACACAAACTACACTCCAAGTCATACAAAACAACGGCTCCACACTAGCCAAGCAAAACTGCACTCAAAGAACAAATGACTACTAAACTCTTCCTCCACCCTGCAAAGACTACATAGAGAGTTTTTGACTGCAATCTATGATTTTTCAAATAGTGAAACTTAATCTATTAGTAGGAATTAAATGTAACATTTTCATGATGAAAAAACTAAACATAAAATGTCTACAATTCTATAACATCAAAACGAGAAAGAACTGAAAATTCTAAAAATTACATCAATTTACATCAAATACGCCTTCTCCTTTATTCTAGTGTTTCAGTGAATCGAAGTTTTCCTCTTTGATATTCTCGCATTGCTTGTTCGTTCATGCTCTTCACTTCTCACGTTTAAATTTTCTATTTTGGTTATTTACAAGAATTTTAAGATTAAGGATGAATTTTTACCAGTGTATTTGATCCATTTTCTTTGTTGAATAAACATTGCACTTTCCAATTAATTAAAGTGTGTGTGTTTAAAATTCAGCTTTTGAAATATTTTTTTATAGTGCAACTTGTTAGTTTAACCAACATTCTAAATTTAATAAAAAAAAAAAACTCTTAAAATTATGTCAACTTATGAAAGTAGGACTCTAGTTATAATGAACATAAAAATGTTTTGCTCTAGAATTTATTGTTTAATTCAATTCTATTAATTTGTATGAGATTATTTTTATTCTTGATTGCACTTTCATCTATCAAATTAAAAACCTTAAATTGCTAGGTTAAATAAAACAATATATTATGATTAATTTATGTTTTATAAATTTTTTTTTCATGTAAGACAACAGTATTAAAAATTAAGAAGAATATAGAATTATTTGTAATTTATATATCTTGACTTTGAGAAACCCAACAAGTTGGTCTCTCCAAGTGGAGAAGCCTTTATTACTTTTTCATAAAGCTGTTAGAGTGATCCCATCGAAATATCCTCCACAATTCTTTATCCTATACTTACCCTCCATAATTAATTTGTTGAGAAAAATAAATTTATGGAGTTCAATTGCAACTTATAAATAAATAAAATAAAATAAATTTTAATTATATTATTCCTATTTAACAATCTCATCCAAAAGTATTTTTCAACTAGTTTAAAATTTTAATTATTTTTGTTTAGTTTTATATGATTAAATATAAAAATATTTCATAATATATAAATGATTGTAAATTTAATTTTATAAACTAATTTTTAAATTAGTTTTATAGAATTGAATTAGACTTAAATTGACTTCTTAATATTTTTTATTTTTTTTATACAATGAAAGATGTTTTAGAAAAATATTTTGTTAAATAAATCAAGTTTTGTAAATAACTAAGTTCAAATATATATTTTGTTAAAATAGGTAATTTGGTGTATTAATCTCAATTTTTTTAATAGAACATGAACAGATAGGGGATCAATTTTTTTCGAAAATAACAAAAAAAAGTTAGGAAACCATAGACAAATTTGTTTATATTAGTAATAAAAAAATTAAAATAATTATAATTATTGTTATAATTTAAAAAAAAAAACAGATAAATTTTACTTCTTAATAAGAAAAACATAGAAGCGTTTGTTTGTAAAATAAAGATACTAGACAAACGTATAAAACGGTGAAAACAATAAATGAATTTAACTGTTTCCGTTTACCCTTATAAATTGAGATTATTTATAAACAATAAATGAATAATAAAAAGCAAGTAAAAAAATTAAACTGAGAAATTTTATAAGAAATAAAAGCATCTGTATAAAATTTACACACACTATGTATATATGTTTTATCATTTTCTTCACGTGCTTTTTGAATTTTCTGTCCGTTTCAGTTCTCACCTCGGACACAGCTATTGAATTTGAATCTTATTTTGTTTTTGTTTCTTTCGCAATAACAATCTACCATTTAATTTTAAAATATAGTTGTTAAAAATGATAAAATAAAGTATTTCTATTAAAAAATAGAAAAACATATTGATCATATTAAAGGCTTCGATTTTCAGTAAAATATAACTTTTTATTCCTTAATTAGTATTTGCATCACATCCATGATATAAGTTTAAATAACATAAATTAATAATTTAACTTTTTAAAATTTATTTTCGTTAGTTATTAAAGATTGTATTAGATCACGTCTGGCTTAAATAGTTGAAATCGTCAAAGTTTAAGTTTGACCGTTTATTTCTCGTAGATATTTTTAAAAATTTAAGTCTAATATGCTCTGACTTAAAAAAAATTCAATTAGTTGAAATTTTACAGTAAAATATCCATAAAATTGAAAATAAACTTAAAAAAAAAGGTTAATTACTAGTTTTGATATAATAAAACAAAAAATATTTAAATTAGGATAATTAACAATTAATCTGTGTGTGTTTTAGTTAAAATTAAATATAACTATCAAAACAAGTTTGGATTGAGAAAAAAAAATCAAAAGGCTATGTTGGACAACAATTATACCTAAATTGAATTGAATAACTTTTTACTGGACTCGATTAGCTCACAGCTTATATCAGGTTAGGTCAAATTGAATTATAATTTATAAATTAATTTGTTTTATCAAATAATAATAATTATATTTTTTATAAAATAAAATTAATATTTTTTAAAACACATTATACTTATTTATATATCTAAAATTAGAATTGAAGTAAGACACAAATTTTATAATGAATCAATATAATTTTTTTTTTTTTGCAAAAACATTATATCATGTAATAATACATTATCTAAAGAACAAAAAGATATTGGTTTATCCATACTATTTGGTTACTTCCAATTTTTCTTAAACTCCTAACAAATTTCACTATTATTAACATTAATTACAAATCATATACACAAATTACTCTTCACAACACCAACACGAGTACATAAGTCATTGGTAATTTATTATTAATAAATAATTTCCTAATTAGTATTTAGAAGTTTTAGATATCAATTTTAAATAATTGGTAGTTAAAATCAAATTAGTCAATTAGATACTGATTTAGAAACTATTTATCAATAATAAAAGATAATTTAGATACAAATAATTTGTTCAATTTCTAAAATAGTATTTAATTTAGTTAATATAACAACTAATTATTTTTTGTTTAAAATTATTTTTTTTAATAATTTTTTAGATTTTCTAGTAATAGGAGTAATATTTAAATATTTGTATATTACATCATTAATATTTTTATTACTATTAGAAAATATGAAACGATTTTTTCATAGCCAAAATTTTACTATCTCTTTATTATTTGATACTATTGATGAATATTTGAAATTTTAATCTCTATGAAATTCATTTTGTGTAAGTAATTTTTTGGTCTATATAATATAAGATAACTTTTGCTCTGTTATCTTATTTATTTTATTTAAAAGAAATGGTGTTAGGAGGTCTTCTTAAACAATGAAATAATATAATGTAATGGATAATTTTATCATTCCGGTAGAAATAGTTACTAGTTTGTAAAGATTGTTTAATATTGTATTTGTCAATTAATTTCAACTTATTAACACGTGTGAGGCAATGTTTAGCATTGTACTAAAAAGTTATAGTTTTTGGCGTTTCATGAATGTTATTTTGTATTAAAAGAAGTGGAGAAATATGCGACAAAAAAGATGGTATATAAGGGTCCATAGGTCCTTTAAAAAAGGAATAGAAGATAAATAATTTATCTTGTCCAAGTTTATCCACCACTTTCCCTTTGCTTGTCAATTCTAACTCTTGCTTTGGATTTTAGATAAAGACATATCAAAAGTATGAATATTGGCACTTTCACTACCACTCTAAACCCAAAAAGATACCACAAATTCACAAAAAATGTGTGAGAAGAGTTAAAACAAAAAAGATACTCTCATTCATTGTTCATTTGGGTATATTCTTGTGGGCACCTTTCTCATCTAAATACTTTATATGTAACAAAACACTTTAATCTTATCCGCAAATGGTTGCACATGGAGTTCATGAAACAACAGAGAACAAACTATATATGTTTATTAATCAACAAATAATATAAATTTCAATTATAAATAAAATATTATATATAATACGTGTCATATAAAGATAAATTGAAGCAGAATAGATAATTAAATATCCTTTATAAATTTAAAAGAATGATGTTTACAAAAATCAAACACTTGCATTTATAGCAGCCGCACAATAGCATAATGGGAAAAATTGAGCAAGACAATTTAATTAAGTAACTTTATCTATTATTCCAAGTATAGTGTTATATCCTAAGTTGTTTCTTATTCTAAACGTAACTTATATAATACATGCACTGATGTTTTAAAAATTGCATCTTCCTTAAAATTGAAGTGCCGCTAATATTTGATTCTGATGTGGTGTGTAACATTTTTCTCTGCAAGTTTCCTCTTTGTACCACAAAACATAACAATCCCAATTAAAGGGAAAGCCCATTAAATTGTGATGAAAGGAATTATGGGTTGATTTGGATAGGTGAGATTTTTCAAGGGCAATTACTTCCTACACCATATCACTGCACCCAATTTTACTGGATAAGACGAAAATGCCTTTAAATAAATAGAATTGTATTGTGGATTTTTTTATCCGAAATAGATTTTTAATTTTTGTTTCTAGATTTTTATTTCTAGAACACAATAATTACTTCCGGATTTTTTTTGTCTGGAATGTATTATTTTTAATTTTAGATTTTTATATCCGAAATGAGGGTATTTTTGAAAATTAAAAAAGTATGTATGGTGTAGGTTGAAAATGATTGGGTGCAAGAGTTTACCTTTTTCAAGAATACTTGCAATATCTTTACATTGAAACAAAAAACTGGATTAATATGGATAAGTAGTCTCTAATAGTAGAACACATTCAACCAGTTATGTTGACACAGAAAAGATGGAACTCACAAAAAAAAACGAAGTAGATATCATGACGAAAAGGGTGAAGTGATTTATTTTATCCATACTCTTACAGTAACTACATTGTCTCATACCCACATATCAAATCCAACTCATTTCTAAAACAAGTTTTAATTTATTAACTCATTAAAAATTAGTAAATTGAAAAAATTGCAGTCCCCAAAATCCTTATATAAAGTAAGTTAGGGCTATAGTTAAAGTGAATTTCATCTAATACAACATTCTGATAAGGCTTCAATTACATTCTAAATACTTTTCAAAATTATAAAAATTCTTAAAATATCCTAAATTATAAATTAGTTTTTAAATATTTTATATTAATTTTAATTTTATTATTTACTTGTAAATTCAACTTGCTTGAGCATGACTTAGACTTGGTCCAACATCATATTGCATTACTTGGACTCAATTCAATTATATCTTTTTTAAGTTGAACCTAAAGCTTGGTCTCTAAACAACTTAATCTGACCCAACTTGACTTGAGCTTAACCTCACTCGATCAAGCTTGAATTAACCTCAATTTGATCCAAATTATCTTAACTTGAATTAGGCTCAACCAAACTTTACATAGACTTATCTGTACCTGATCTAGAATGACTTAGGCTCAACCTTACCTTAACCAAACTCATTCCAATTCAACCTAACCTCTAAGCCCAATCTAACTCAGCTTGCTTAGGTCTAATTGCTTAGATCCACTTCAACCTAGCATGACTTGGGTTTAACCCAACCTAGTATTTTTTCAAAAAGTCTACCCTATCTTGACCTATCTTAGGTTCAGGCCAACTTGACTTGACTTTAGTCCAACGTGACTCAACCTTGGATATCTCAAGCTACTCAACTAAATGTGTTTGATGAAACTATGAGTAAAACCTTGAATAGAAGACTTGTTGCCTCACAAAAGTCTAGGTAGCTTACTCTAGTGTTTGGTTATCTTAATTTATTTTCTACCTTAAATATATGATGAAGGTTTTAAACACAAAATCATTTTTAATTAGTTAAACTGTTTTTAATTAAATAAAAGATTGTTGAAATTTTGTTTTCTAAAATTCTGCAGTTTTTTAATTGATTTAAATTGTTTTTAGTTAATTAAAAGATTTTTCAATCAATTAAAAAAATTGGTTAAAATTTCATTTAAATTCTACCGTTTTTCAATTGATTAAAATTATTTTCAATTGGTTAAAATTTTTCTTACCTAAAAAGTACCGTTTTTGTAATTGATTATTTGGAAAAAACAATCGATTAAAATTTCTCTTATAAGTTTACCCCTACAAATTGTTGAGTTAGTTTTGTTTCTGACCTTTCAGTTTCAACTATTTCATTTTATTCAAAATCCTGTTTTTAAACTAACTAAGTGTTTTTAAAAAAATCAACCTGTTTTTTTTTTTTTAACCTATTATTTTCTTAACAAAATTCAAAATTATTTTGAAATCTGGTGCAATTTTGAATCTATAAAAAGAGGGTTTAATTTATGAAAATATCTCTCTTTACTACACTCATACAATACTTGTTTTCAAACTTGAGAGAATTCTGAGTGAATTGCTTTTTAAACATATTTAGTCTTTGGGTTCTTGGTGCTCCTTTCATCACTTACTCGAGGTTAAGGATTCTTAAAAGTGTGCTGTTTGGAAGTCCCTTTTGAGTCTTCTGAATTTGTAGAAAGGTGTTTTCATTTTATATCTTTACTGTTTTGTAAGGTTATATTATTTTTCTTCTGAGATAATGTTTTTTAAAGTATAGCACTATTGTAATAGGGTTTTACAGGGTGTGCCTTTAGTTCTTGTAGAGTTCAAGAGTTGTTCTTAATTGTCTTTGTGAAAAAAGATATTTGTGATTTTGTGAATTCAATCTTAGTGTGAGATAAAACTGGATGTAGCTCGGTTTGAGTAAACCAGTATAAATCTTTGTGTTCTTTAAGTTTTCTTTCACTGCAAAAAAAATGTGCTACTGGTGTGAAAAAACAATTTGTTGCTTTACAAATTAACCAATTGTTTTTTCATCTGTTGGTTCTGTGAACTTGAAAGTTAATATATTAATTTTTCCTGACTATAATTTGGACCAAAATTTTAATCTGTCCTTTTGAGTTTTAATCTCTTGTTTCTCAAGATTAATTTGATAATATATTTTTTTTAAGTGAATATCTTGAAACATGTGCTAATTTAAGTGAAAATATTAATTTTTTGTCTTTGAAAATAATCTATTGTTTTTCTATAGTAGTATTTTGTTAAGAAAAATTTAATCTTTTATTTCATAAAACAATCAATTGTTTTCCTGTCAGGATTAACTAAGTTGACTCTTGCAAGAATTTACCTAAGTACAATTCACCACCTCTTGAACTTAGTCTTTTATTGATTCAACATTTAGGTCTCACCTAACCTAGGACCAACTCTATGTTACCGAATGTCTGTCTGACCTGAGTCAAATTGGTCTTAATCCAACCTAACATGAACGCATTTGGACCTGACTTGACCTTAACCTAACCCAACCATTTTGGCATGGTCCCAACCCTACCTAACTTGACCTGAGCCCCACCCAACCCTATCCATACAAATCTCGACTCGACTTGTCCTAATTTAAATACGACCTAAATCAACCTTACACAAGTTTGACTTATCTCAACCCGACTTTATTTGAATTGAATTTGATTCAACCTAACTCGACCTTACTCGACACAACTTGAGACCAACTCAACTAAACTTAACCTAGACTCTACCAAATTTAGTTTAACCTAAATCAGATTTAACTTGAACTCAATTCCACCAACTTCACGTAGTCCTAATTTAGTCTAATTTGACTTAAACTTGAATTGATCCTACTATATTGAATGAGTTTAAATTTATTATATATTTTTAAAGATTTTTTGAGTGAATGTTTCTTATTTTATTTTTGAAAAAAAAATATTTAAAAAATTGATTCATTGGTTGATCTTGTTTATGGAGCTTCTATAGATATTTAGGCACTATTAAAATTTTTCTTATATAGACTTTTTATAGTGGACTTTTTGAACCGTGACCAAACAGCTAAGCTAAGGTTGAAAAGAAAGAATCGGTGGGGCGGCTACCTATTTTCTTAGCCAATAAGAGAATCTATCTTTAATGGTTGGATCAAATTTACGTGTCTAATTATTAACACACTGGCGTAGTACAGTTAAAAGCAAAATAAGATTTGCATAGTGTAATTAAATGTTTTTTTAAGTACAAGGTTCAAGATGATTATGTTCTTAACCTCTTATTAAACTCTTTGTATGGTGAATTACAATGCTTCTAATATGAGCCTCTGTGTTGGATATGAAGTGGGTATTTATTCAAAAAAGTTAATAAAGATAAGAATATATATATATATATATATATATATATATATATATATATATATATATATATATATTTTGTTCTCATCGCAAATGTAATGGACCGATTCTTTTCAATGATTCTTTTCAAGAATGATTTTTCAATACTTAAATTAATAGAAATACAAAGATAATAAATTCTTATGAAAGTTAAGAGTATAAAATATGAAAATATATATATATATATATATATATATATATATATATATATAAATTCATTATTAAAGGTAGTACGTAATAAATTATTTTATAAATTTAAAAACTAATATGATTCTATTTATAACATTTTTCGATATCACTTATGTTTTGAATATTTGAAGTTTATAATTTTAATAATATATTTGAATATTCTTCTGTTGATATGTTTGGGCGCATTTATATATATGTACAACATAATAGTGTATTTTATGTGTATTATACAATAATAATAAAATTTATGTTTTCTGTAGATTTTAAACATATGTTCTGTTGTTTCCCAAATTTTCATAAATTATAAATTTCTGTACATTTGTATTATTATTATTATATATTATATTCAAATAATTCATTAGCCTTTAAAGTTAAAAAAATATTGATTTTTTAAATATATATTAAATAATATAAGTTTATGTCAACTCAACGTTTCACTTATACGAACATGTATGAGCAGAGTTTTATAAAACTGAAAAAATGATAATCAATGCTCACGTGTTAGTAATTTTGGATATATTGAAAAACCTTTTGAGGTTTAATGTGCTTCAAATTGGGGATTGAGTTGTGTCTTGATATAAGAGAAGAAAACACTTCCAAAGGCTTTTAGGCAATTCAAAGTTCATGAGAAAAATTATCCTACTTATTATCACTTAGAATTGATAGCTCTAATGTTTGCTTTAAAGACATGGAAATTAGTTTCAAGTTTCAGAGACAAAGAAGTTTGAACTATATTTTTTATCAAAGACCAAAGACCAGAGAAAATAAATGGAGTTTTTAAAAGATTAAATTTTAAAAGATTGTGATTTCCAATTGATGTACCACCTAGGAAAAGCCAATGTAATTGTAGATATTTTGAGTAAAAAGTCAATTCAAGTATCACTCATAATGATTAAAGAACAGAAGTTAATTAAGATCTGAATTTAAAAAAATAGAATTCCATGTTAATCATATCTAATATCGTAAGTTAACCATATCAACGAAAAGCCATTAGAAAATATGAATCGTACTATTAAATTGTCAGGTACAGAATAAGCTAAAAAGTTTATGATAAGAGAAGATGGAATGTTGAACGGTTTGTATTTGATAACAGATTTACCTCCCAATTTCAACAGACTTCGCAAGATGCTTTGGGAACCAGATTGAGAATAAACTCTACATATCATTTTCAAAAAGATGGTCAATAGAGAAAACAATCTAATCTTTAGAAGATATGTTGAAGACGTATGTATTAGATCAATTGGGTAGTTGGGATGAAATGTTGTCTTTAGTATAGTTTACATACAACAACAATTTTTATGTTAGTATTGGGATGACACCATATGAAGCTTTGTACAGGAAGTGTAATAACCCTTTGTATTGGTATTAGGAAGGAGAGATAGTCTTAGTTGGACAAAAGTTACTCCAACAGACCACTGAGAAGGTGAAACAGGTTGAGGAAAGGATAAAAGCTGAGGAAAGGATAAAAGCTTCTTAGAGTAGGCAAAAATCAAATGCAAATCATAGGAGAAAATATTTGGATTTTATAACTTAAGATTGGTAGGTGTGGGAAGAGCTATTAGATCAAGAAAAATGTCTCTAAAATTCATTGCACCTTATGAGATTATGAAAAATATAGGTCCAGTGGCTCATGAGATTATCCTACCTCCTCAGTTAGCAAACTTACATAATATATTTCATGTGTCTTAGCTTGAAAGTATATATCTAACCCCAACCATGTGTTGGAGATAGATAATATGTAAGTCAAGAAAACTTATCCTTTGAGGCTGAACTAGTTGGCTTTGAAGATCATAAGAGTAAACAACTTAGAGGAAAGACCATCAACATGATGAAGGTGTTGTGGGATGTTAAGTTTAGTGATTCAACATGGAAAATGGAAGAAACTGTGAGAAACTTATTCATACCTCTTTTCTAGTAAGTCAATTCCCGTTACAAAATTTTTTATAATTGGGAATAATGTAACCTCGATGCTCACACACAGAACAACCCTTTTCCCTCTCTTTCCCTTATTCTCTCTAAGATTTCGTCTTTCTACTTCATCTATTTTAGAATTTAATAGATTTCCCAATAATTGAGAAAGAAACCAATGATCATTTCAAACTGATCATAATTTTGGTTAAAGTTTAATTTTACTCATTTTTCCTTGGAGTCAGGTCTCCTGTTTAACTAGATAGATATTCTTGGATCTAGTACTGAGACTTCAAGATTGGTTTCTATTAGTTAAAAGTCTTAGTGATATGTTTAAATTTTTTATACTATCACTCTTTAGGAGTTTGTCGTTCTCAATTCCTACGCTATGTAGATTTGAGTTGGAGTTTTCTGTTAGTGAAACTCATAGTAGGTAGTAGAAATTTCTTCTTTCTTTCCTTTTGAAATTTTGTTTTGATTTATATACTAAAATATATATGAAGAGGGATATTTTTTTAATACTTTATGAATGATAATTATATATGTATTTATTTGATATAGTCTTTAAGTAATGTAACTAGGAATGTTCCACCTGATAATATTGTGCTCAACGTAAACATTTAATAGGTATAATATAAATTTTGCAGTAACTTATTAAAAAAACGTATTAATTTTACACTAAATAAAGCGCAAAGAACATGGACATGTAAATATCTTGCTATACACATTAGTTTAAGCCACAACTAACTCAGAAGAGAATTGAAATAATAAACCGTAATAATGTCTCTAACCGTCTTTTTAAGTACGAGGTCCCATGATGATGACGATGATGATGGTATCAACTTCACGCAATGATGATCATAAACCCGCACCACTCAGAAATCATACAGGCTTTACAAATTTTCCCAATTAGCTACTGCAATATATAATTGTTTAAAAGGGGTAATAAAATGTGTTGCGTGAGTATACGTTGAACAAACGGGTTCCGAGTGGAAAATCTTAAAACATTGACTATTAGGCATCGATAACAGATATGCAGGAGGTAAATTGTGTCCATGTACAAGGCTATTAGATGGTTGTCCAACGAGTGAATAGAATACACAACAACGAATCGTAGGAGGGGTGAGAAAGAGAGACCTCACTGCATAATATTTAATGGTCTGGCTCTTTAAACCAGCTAACATTAACAAACACGAAGTTGCAGCAACTACGAGTAGCATGATGAAATACGTTTAAAGATAAACAATATATCCATCAACGTTGAATCATACATTTAGATACAACCTGCAAATCAAGTTCTGTTGTGTCCTAACAAGTCGGAGTTCTGGGCACAAGAACTTACTTCATGTATTTATGCAGGAATTTCCTATGGAAATCATTCCTGATGGTATCATTGATGAATCGCTTAGCTATTTTGGTTTCACCACGGGCTTGGTTCTTAAACACCACATCATCATCCCATCTACACAAAAAAAAGTACACAAAACCCAAAAGAATTAGATCAAGGCGGCAAACCAACAGGGTTAACAGTAAAAGAGTCATTTTTTTGTTTTAGCAGGCAGTTTGAGAAATATCTAGTGTCGAACCTTCTTTTCACATTGAAAGAAGTTGGATTATTGAGCAGTGGATTTCCGCGCAGAAGCTCTGCCTCTTTCACTTTGAGCTCTTCCTCCTGTTGTTGTCGTTCCTGCAGAGACATTTGCATTTTTTTTATTTTTGTACACAAGGGCAATTTACATTTACTTGCAATTTACAACCAATAATCCAACATCATGGAACCACTTAGCAACCAACGTATAAGTTGTTAAAATGAGAGATGTTATGAGCTCAACAACCTATTCAGGCCTGACAACTAACTGTTTTTCATAAAGATCCAAATGAACAACCACCCTCCTTTCAAACAAAGTGAAGTAACAATTATACTAGAAAGATATTAAGTGTAGAGAGCAGTTCAAGATCCCCCATATGGAAAGCTTCAATGGCATCACATGAACAAAGCTAGGAAGAGTAAAGAGATAAGACCTTGCGTAGCTTTTCCTCTGCTCTTTCCTTCTTTATTTGTTCAAGCTCGGCTAGCAATGCTTCAGTGTCATCCTCCTCATCGTCATCGTCATCACTGAGAATTTTAAGGAAAGATTAGAATATACTACCATTATTAATAAGTAAAGACACTTGTTTGATGTAAGAAATTTAATTGCAAATACCAAAAAAATTACAAAAAGATAGTTCCCAAAGAGACAGGGGAGAACAGCAATAATGTTAAACCACTTGTTCCCGTCCCAAATATCTCACATCTTTCTACAAAACCAATTACCCTACTCCCACACTTTCTGGCAAAACTATTCTAACACAAAAACGTCAGCTGGAAAAAGCTCATTAATAATCAAATGAAAGTTAGTAAAACGAAGTCAAAGAAAATACATCGTCATCAAAACCAAATTACATACAATGGCTCATCCAGCACGACTAGAAAATGCACAAATGCTGGGCTGCACACTATCTCATGTCATTACATTACATACCAAAGCGCTGAATTGCTGAAAAAGGGCATGCTTGTCGATGCACATCTGCTAATGCATGCACATGAACGGTCTATCTAGTTTAAGCTGCCTACATAAAATAATAAACCTAATTTGTTTTGTAAAAACTAAATAATACATGGGTACATTTGCTAATTATATTCTTATGGATGTAATACTATATAAATCTTTCTATTATTATAAATACTTCTTCGCTAGCATTTATATAACAGGCATTTATATATTATTAAATGTTAAGACAAATCAATTGCATGTATATACGAACTATACATTAAATAAACATTTGATACTTCTAAACAAAAGGTTCATGCTAAATTACAAACCTCTCGTCGTCACTTTTGACTTCAACATCAGAATCATCTGCATCAACACTACGAGGAATAATGTGGTCTTCAATTTCTCTCTTTGATCCTGTCAAGATAAAGACCCATCAATCCACAATACCGAATACAAAATACAATTATGGTTTCTTTCCTTGTCATTTTTTCCCCTCCTTTTTTAGATGGAAGGCTACGTGAAAAGTATTTTAGTAAATGTAAACTAATTAGTAGATAGAATACCTTCCAAAAACAGATGACTACCCTTTCCATGATCCCTATCATCTGTCAGAGAATAGAATAGAATCCAACAGTTACAAGTAGCAGCAATAAAAAAAAAATCTGACAGAATTGATGCAATTCAAATCCCACAAATACAAATTTGGAGAAACATTGCACAATGATTTCCTTACCGTAAGATTTGTTTTTTGAAGAGAAATGCCTCCGTTCACGATCTTCCAGTTCGTCACGTAGGTTCCTTCTCTTTAACTCATCCTGTGTGTCCTGCCCATCTTTCCTGGAAAGGTAGAATTACAATTATTAGCGAGGAAAAAATACACCATTTTTACAAGTAAAACTGCATAA
The DNA here is from genome assembly GCA_013389735.1 of Phaseolus lunatus. Classification (NCBI taxonomy): domain Eukaryota; kingdom Viridiplantae; phylum Streptophyta; class Magnoliopsida; order Fabales; family Fabaceae; genus Phaseolus; species Phaseolus lunatus. The sequence goes on from CM023859.1 coordinate 37,452,929, forward strand.
CAACATGATAATGTGCAACATCAATCACAAGTATAGAGCAATATAGCTTCTTAATCATTTAACAAAAGAAAAGTTACAAGAAAAAAAAGGAAAATAAAACATTTCAATAATACATCAGGAACGATATTTAATTTTAAATTTAAGCAACAGGTATGAAGAAATACTGCATAAACAACAGTACATGCATGGATATCAAACTCGAGATTTAACTCGTAAAATCGCATTAGTTTACGAGCTCGCTACCCCTTTCTGAGTTAACTTGGTAGGAGGAATTGTATTTTAGTGAAATCGGTCGAACTTGCGAGTTTAGGACCGGGTTGGGGAGTTTAGTTGCAGGTTGTTTTTTATATGAAACAACTCTCTTTGATGTTTGGCTTGAGCAAATGGGAAAAAGGATAAGGTTCTCCGTCATCGCATTTCACAGCTTCCCTTCTCTTCGTCAATATTCTCTTCGCATCTCCTTTTTCCGTTCACGATACCCATCGCCACATCTCCTTCTTTGATTTCTTCCTCTGCGATCTGGCTTTGTTCCTTTACCAGTGCGATTTGCCTTTGTTCTTCACTATGATTACACTGCCACTGTTGGTCTTCTTTGAGATTTATCCGCGATTGCTAACTGTAACTCCTTGGACATAATTTCAGAAGACCTAACTTCATCTCCCAAGAAGTTGAACATTTTGTTTTGTCTTTCTTTAAATTTAAGAATATGAATTTCTTGAAAAGATGATTTCTTGTTCAATTTGGTGTGAAAGCAAAATACGATAACAAAATTGGGGGAAAACTTAACAAGATTAGGAAAAAATAAAAGCATACCTAGGCTTAAGAGTGGTGTGCGATGCGATGTCCCGAGAAGAGTACTTCTGTGAGGGACCGAAGATTCGAGTACCACCTTGTTCGTTGCCACCTTTTGCAGGTGCCCATGTGGGTCGAGCGGCGGTAGTCATCGGATTTCACGTTTTAGGGATCGAATTTGATGTCACCGACTTCCTTCGCCGGTTTTGGGAGAATGGTTTCGCTGATTCAGAAAACAGAGAATGCGAATGGCTTAATCACACTTTATTTATGGGCTTTTTAACTTCGTGGGCCTATTCAGTCATTTGTGGCAAGGCAATTGCTTCCTGCACCCAACATTTTTTAACCTCCACCCAATATAATTTAAAAAATTTCAAAAATATCTTTTATTCTGGAAATGAAAATTCAAAATTAAAAATAATGCATTTTGGAAAAGTAAATCTAGAAGATATTATTATGTTCCGAATATAAAAATCTAAAAAAAAAATCAAAATTTCATTCTAAATAAATAAAAAAATCAAAATTAAAAATAATACATTCCGAAAAAATTTATCCAAAAGAAATTATTGTATTAAAAAGAAAGTCCGAAATGTAATTTTATATGTATCAATTTTTTAAAGATGTTTTGGTCTTTTCTCCTGGAATTTGAGACAATGATATGGTAAAGGAAGCAATTGCCCCCAAACAAATCTTAATTGTATCCTATCACTAATGTAAAATACCAAAATATTCTTTATAGTTTTTAAATAGGAGTGAAGTGGAGGTGAAAATGTATTTTGCATTTGTTATTTTGTAATATATTTTTTTATTTGGATTTTCATAATATTTTTCTATGTTTTGGAATCCACTTTTTGAAATATGTTTTTGAATTTTACTTTTTAAAATATTTTTTTTTATTTTGGAATTGTTTTTATGGGATGAGATTTTGGTTTTTCAATTTTATTTTCAAAACATAAAAATTTATTTTGAGTTTTGTTTCTGGAATGTTTTTTTTATTTTAAATTTTTAATTTCATGATGAAAGAAAATTCTAAAATTTCAAAAAGTGATTGGTTGGTATTTAATTTTAAAAATATAAATATAATAAAGTATATATAAAAATTGTTATTAAGTTCTTTAATTTTTATTTAAAAATCATGGTTATGGTTATACAATTAAAAACACTTTCAGTTTTTGTGTGTCATGATGGAAATTAAAAAGTTAGTTGATAAGTATAAAGATACAACAAAGATGCGATGGTTAGTAAGCTTGATTAAACATAATTAAAATTTTACTTTTTATATTTTTTTTATATATGTATTTACATGTATTAAAGTATTTTATTGAAGTCTTGTCACTAAATATTGTAATGAAGATGATTAATTTTTTAACGAGTATTTTATTGAATTCTCTTTATTATATTATTTTTATTAACAAATTTTAAATATAAAATTTTACTTAAAATCAAATCAACTGTCACTCTTAATATTAATTTCTTTGGATGATTAAAATAAAACATTCATTTTTTAGTACATTAAATTTAATTTTTTTAAATAAAATAAAATAAATGTCATACTACAAGAATGAGTGAGTGATGTATGTCTTTTTTTTGTAAAAAAATAAAAAAATAATTTTTTTATTTATGCTAGCTAGTGGATCAACCTGTCCCGTATCGCTGTTGGCTCATGCAGACTATAGGTTATGCGAGACAAACCTAAACAAGTTAGTGGGCTAGATTAATGAACCACCCTGTGCTTTTTGGTAATGGGATGCGGATCATCCCGTATTGTCATCCCTAAATAATTTCATTCACATTGTACATATTTATATTTGTACAATATATTACAGCTTAATTGCATTGATCCTACAAAATTTAATCCATTGGTATGGTATAAAATGGATTAACACGTGTCTTAATAGTTGGATGGTGGAAGTGGTGGTAATCGATCTTGTGATAGAGATATTTGTGGTTCCATTTGATAGAGTTATCAAGGATGATCCTTATTCTTTGAAGCTCACAATACTATAGGTGTTTACATTCTACTAAAGTCTCAAAAATATAACATTCACTACTATAAAAAAAGAACCCAACATTCGGGAATGTCATTGATGCAAGCCACAACCACATGAAGATGACCAAGGATGCTAAACTTGAAGGGTCATCTCAACAAGAAAATAAAGACTTCATTCATAGGAGGAATGGACAAGGGTCAAAACATTTGAAGTTCTTCCTATTAGTCTTTTTAAAAAAAGATGAGGCCCAAGCCCAACATAAGGCCCAAGCTCAACTCATGTCTCAAAGAATTACTAGGAGCAAGGCCAAAGCTTTAAGGAGATGAGCATTAAATGATGTCACTTGTTGTAATCTCTTTAAAGTAGTTTTAGTAGAAAATAAAAAAAAGGTGTAGATATAGAAATAAGGGGTGCTAATGTACAAAACTAAGTCACACCTTCCATGTGACATAAAGAGTAGGTGTAGATGTAGTTTTAGGAGGTGCCAAAGTAGGAAATCAAGTCACACCTCCCATGTGACTTTAATTGGCTCCAATTTTGAATGTTTTGCATTTGAATTTTTCCTCTTCTTTTTCAGCCCTCTAAAACTATAAATAGAGGTGCTTGGTCTTTGTAAAATAACATTGAAATTAGAAGAAAAGTTACTATACTCAAATTGTGAGTGAATTTTGTGAGACTTGTTCTCCTCTTCCTTGTCTCATATTGTGAAGCTTTAGAAGCTCTCAAGTGGCGGCAAATCTGCACTTATCTTGGATCATCACCTCTAAGTGGCGTGTCCATTCCCAATCCATGGCTACAATCACATAAGTTTCATCTTCTTTCATCTTCCATAGTCATTTCAATCTGTAGTTTTGATTCTATGTCTTGTTCTTGAATTTCAATCGGTTCTTTTGTTTCAATTTGTGTTTCCATTATGTTTTTTTGTGTTTAAATTCTGCACCTATTCTTTTTTTGAGTTCAGCACCTTGTTCTTCATTCATTCATCACCATTAATTGTGTTTTAACCTTGGACCTTTGGAAATGAACCTTCACATCTACTTAACACTTGTTAAGTTAATGTCCAGTGGGGATTTTCCTTAGGTAACTCACTCTAAATTGCTAAGAATCTTGATCTTAATTCTAAGAAAGTGTCACAAATATAATGAACCTAAAATCAACTCACATCAGTCATGCATACAAATTAAAGAAATTCTCTATCATTTTCATTAAAAAGAAAAGACAAGAAACATGAAAGAGAAAAGAAAGTGATAACAATATAAATTATTTGTATGACACAAATGAGACAAATACACACACATCAACATATATAGTCAAACACACATTTTGATTCATGTGATATAGATTTAAATTATCTTTGCAATGACTAGTCATGATAAATGAACTTCTGATATATAAGACAACTGATAAGCGTCTAATTTCCGTAATATTTCATATTAAAATATAGGCACTTATGAGTATTAATTGCTAATTTACATAAAAAATAATCCCTAATTTATGAATTTATACCTTTTTACATTTTTTATGATCTTTAATTGAATAAGAGCACTTTATTCCTAAATTTGGTGTTAATTGTAGGTTTTTATAGAAAAATTGAGATTTGGACTAAAGAAGAATGATATATGTTAAAAGGAGAAAGCTGAAAGGCCCAAAACATGCAAAAGAGAGAGAGAAAAGTCCAACTCAACAACAAAAATGTGTCAGATTAATTGGGTTATTTTTATGTTTTTATTATTAAGCCTATAAGTGTGACCCAGGAAGTCACTCAACCCTAGCAAATTAGGTTAAATAGGGGACTAGAGGCACAACCCTAGTGTGCCAGATTGAGAGGAAAACACCATAGAGTGAATTGTAAACCAATTGGGAGAATGGAATGTGCTAAAAGTATGCGTGGCTAATTCTACCCTTTGGGATTGGGAGTAATCTGCTCAAACTCTTATGTATTGATGTGATATCTTATATTAAAATATTCAGTTCTTGATTGATTATTGGTATTGTTGTTTTACTTTTAATTTTTCATGACAAATTGAGAATTTTAAATCTGACTGGAAAGTATTTTTAGGGTTCTGACATAAACAACAATACTTAACATATTTGAGTGCTACTTGAAATGTCAATTGCTATTAACGTCTGAGTTTCGTTGTAAGTTGTTCTTATAATTATGCGAGGGATCAATAGTTAGGGAACATTCTTAAGAATTTTATATGCGAGGAATCGATATAAATGATTTTTATACGGGCATCAATTTCAATCAAAGAACTTAATATTGACATGCTAATCAAAATACATAAAAGTGAGAGAGATGAAACCTAATCCCTATTTTTCCAACTTGAAGCAACCAATTCTTTGTCTATTTTCTTATTGATCATCGTCAACACAACCACTTTCAACACACTTTTAATTGTTTTGTTCTATATTTAGCGATTATTGTACTTGACAATTCACTATTCCTTGTGGGATCGATATCCGTCCTTAGGGACAATTATTACTTCTGACAACTTGCCGTAAAAAGTCATCAACAACTTAATCTAATTCAAAATACCTTTCATTTAAATCCCGAAGAGCAAAACTCAAGCTACACATATTTAAATTCACATTTTTCAAAATAGTGTTAGATGTGAGGTAAAACCAAGAACATTAGGTCAAACAACACTCAATAATTTGACAAATAAAATTATAAATTGAACAATATACATATATAAAATGATAAATGTCTATTTCCCTTACTTAAATAAATGAAAATTGAGTTTTAATTTTGTGATTGTAAGGTTTATCCATTCTTTAGGACTGTTGTTATTTTCTTTCAATAGTGTGAGTACTAAATTGTAATATTCTTATTTATAGTAGAATTTATAATGATTGCATTTCTCTCTTTTTAAATTTTAATTTGGTATTTTAGTTTCAAATGAATTGAAGTTTAATAATTAGTTTAGAAGAAATAATTAAAGGATAAATTTTTCTAGGTAATTTGTAAAAATGTAATTTAGTAACTTACACCTGGAAGGTTTAAAAGTACATTTATATTACATCAATAACAATGATGACAATATCAATAGAAGTGTTAGCATTGATATGATCAATTCTCATTATTTTAAGTTTTGATTAGGTGAAAATAAATATTAGTTTTCATCTAAAAAAATATACAATGTTGTTAATTTTAAGTAAAAACATTAATGTCATGCATATACTCTACACAATTACATCATATCAGTTTTCTTTTATATGTACATAGTATAGTATGTATTTATCTATTTAGCAACATGTTGCATCTAAGAAGTATTTTAACTTTTTTAAATGTGTATTTTATGAAATTTGTTCTCTCAATAAAAAAGCGTGCTTCACACGAGATGGAAATAGTAGTGATTTGGAGAAGTCAAACTGATTATTAATTATCGAATTATTAATTAAAATTGAAGAGAGATTCACTTATAAAAGATTTTTCGATACTCAAATTAATAAGAACTTATAAAAGTTATAAATTATGTTAATATAATAGTAAATAAGGAATCAATCTCTATTTATAGGGTTTTTGGATCTTACCATTTTCAAACTTCACAATTTTGACACAAAAATAAAAAAGAAAAAACTAATTTGAGTTATTCTATATGGTTTCTTGAGTGGCCTTTGGCTTGGGTAGATTAGAGTGGGTTTTGGCTTGGGTAGATTAGAGTTTGTATGTTTATGAGAGAGGTTAAGGGTAACTAAAAGGTTAGACAAGATTCACATAAGATCTTGAAAGAATCTTAGATAATTCTTGGAGCCAAAAATTAGTTAGAAATAAGAATGGCGTTTGTTTATTAAATAATGGTGGGATTTGGTGGACTAAAAGAGGAAAGACGGAATATTCCTTTGGCTTCTATTTAAATTTCAATATATATATATATATATATATATATATATATATATATATATATATATATATATATATATATAGATTTTAAGTTTTGTAACCTTTACACTCTATACTGAAATATAACTCATAAATAAATAATTATCATATAAAAAATAATAATTTAAATATACTGCTATACCTCTAATATATCATTAATCAAATTTATAAAGCTACCAGGATTATTTAATAACACATTTACAGAGGGGAAGAAAGCATTTCAAGTAGAAAACAAATAGTTTTATTTTTTACTTTATGTTTATTATTTTCTTATTTTTTTAGTGAGTCAGAGTGTTAGATTGTGTTTTATAGGTACAGCCGTTGGATTGTTGTTGGTATCAGTTTGTGATGACTATGTATATGGTAAAATTAAGAATAGTTTATTCCAAAAAAAAAAACTAAGCCCGTAAATAAATTTACAATTTTATAGTCAACAATGGGGAAAAGAAAGGGAGAGGTAGATCGGAGAAAATCTCACGGTGAATACATTCACTCTTGGTACATGGTTTGTCATCAAAGCAAAACAGAATCGCATAAGGAAGGTGTAAGATTAATTAGACAACACCAGAAGCAAGCAACATGGGGAAATTATAATTATCCTAATTCAAAGGACAAAAGACCCTAAACACACATCATCGATTAAGCAGCGCGTGAAGGAGAGTGGCGGCGATTAAAGCGAAAGCATGGAAAGGTCATGGAGGCTCTCTTGCATGATGTGGGAGTCCTCCGCCATCGACGGAGGGGAAGGAGAGAGCGTTCTCCTAATCAAGCGAAGAGCGTGTTCCATTCGTGCCAACTGGGAGATTTGGGGTTCGGTGCTGAAAGCTATGTGACCTAATTGGAAAAGGAAGAGCCTCGATTGGTGGAGCGCGTTGTCGCGGAAGAGTCTGAAACCCATCAAGAATTTGAGGATGAGTGGGCACACGAACCCAACCACTGCCGGTCTCAAACCGTGGCTCAGAACCACCGTGTACAACACCATCGTAGTGGTAGTGGCAGCAAGAAGTGTGATATTTTTGAACAAGTGGTTTGAAGTGACGGTTTAGAAAAGCACGTTCTCATAAAGGTTTTGAAGTGTTAAATTGGTTCACGGATGGTGGAAGAAAACCCCACGAATGATGCGTCAGATAACAACTTATATGTTATATATATGCGTCTCCTAAAGTTGTGGCACGATCCTCATTTTGCTTTTCCACTCCACCGCGCACAATTGTATTTCTAATTCTAATTCTCCTTATTATTGTTTTGTTGAAATTGAAACTTGAAAGCTGCACATAGAAGAATAAATGTGTATTTAATTCTCATTCTTTGAATTATACTAATTATAAGGATAATGTTTCTAACAATCATAGTTCAAGGGAAACCTACGGATAAAGCGCGACTCTGGTTTCTTTAATTTCATTAATTAATGTTGTTTATATAGTCTGGTGGCATAGTTTATTTTTCTTGACTCTTCGCAACTCTCAAAGGTCAGGGATACATAAATGAGAATTTTAATGACTGCATGTTCAACATTTAAACTATAAATCTCTTTATATATTAATGTTGCATGTTCAAATTTAATTCTAATTTTACTTTTCAGAAATACATATCTCAAATGTATTATGAAATGTATTTTTGGAATTCATATTTAGATTTTTTTTTTCAATTTAAAAATACATTTTAATATATATTCTGAAATATATACAAAAATTTCGAAATGGATTCTAAATTATGTAAATCGAAATTTTCCCTGTTATTACTCAATTCAAAATAAAATTATTTTATTATTTTGAATTAAGGGCATTTTTAATATTTCACTAGTGTAAGTTGTTTGTGATCCTCTTGTCGTTAAAAGGTCATAATAAGTGGGCTCACTATGTCTATTCTAAAGGCAATTACTTCCTATTTCAACCAATTTCAGTGTGAAAAGATAAAAATATACTTAATTAAAATGGAGTAGATGTAAAAATATATTTCGGACTCTTTTTAAGAATATGTTTTTAGATTTTTTTTAATGAATATTTTGTATTGTGGATTTTTTCTTCGAAAGAATTTTAAAATTTTTATTTCTGAAATACAATAATCTATTCTAAATTTACTTTTTTAAAATATATTGTTTTAGATATTTTCCAAAATTAAAATTATGTATGGCGCATGTTCAAAATCATTGGATATAGAAAGAATTTGCCCTATTTTAACTCTTTTTATTTGACATTTTTTTTATAGGCAAATTCTACTTTTACCTTTATACCTTCCTCCTACGTATTTATATTAATATTTAAAAGTTGGATTTAATTTTTTTTAAAACTTTTAAATAATTCTAAATAAAGTATATATATATTTTTTTCAATAACCTTAGTTGCATCCGTATTTTTATACCTCTTTTCTAGCTGCAACATTTACATTATTTTTTACTCGCAACGAGATACCAATTTCATAATTTGAACGTGAGTGAAAAAGTTAACGAGAACATTAGTTGTATTTGACAGGTGCAAATATATATTTTTTTTAGAATTTTTACAATCTATTTTTGTATCTTGCTAATTTTTTTTTATTGACTTCTAGAAGTATGACTACAAATTTTAAAAAAATAAAATACTACTTTCATTAAAATTAATAATAAAAAGTAGACATGTTTTTTAATATCTTTATGTTTTATTTGATTTAGTATTTTCAATATTTAAAGAGAAGTAATTTAATTATTTTTAACTTATGTTTTTATGATACTAATTAACTCAGATAACTTAGTACTCTTATTTAGTTTTCATTAATATTTGAAAATAAACAACAACAATCATATTTTTAAAAAAAATTAATTTAAATATGACATTTTACTAATTTTGTTTTTTTATAAAAAAATTTATTAGAAATATATTGAGTTTTTATTTTTATTTTTATTTATATGTTTTTATTAAAAAAATAAATATAAATTAGAAATTTTATTAATTCTAATTTGCACTTTAATAAAAATTATTGTTGAAATTAAAAAAAATATAAGATGATGGGAGAAGGTAAGGAGATGCACGGACAATTTGTTTTTTCATCACTCCAAACATAAGAACTACATAACAAACTGAAATTAAATTTTTTTCATAAGTAGAGTACCTTATTTAAAAATTATTAATTTGTAATTAATTTATGTATAAGTTCATTTTAATTAATGAAAACTTTTATTTTTTAATTTTTTCTTTTTTCAATTGTTATTAATATGGTTTATAGTAGGACATTTCCTCTTATACTTCATAAAATAATAAGATTTCACTCTCGCTCTTTTTTAATTTAGAATAGATATTTTAAATTTTTAAATGGACATTAAGTGAAAGAACTTTTTTATGGAATTTAGAAAACGGTAACTTTTAATTATAATTGTAATAATATTGTGATAAAAAAAAAAAAAAGTGGTTATATGATTGTTTTGGTCCCAAAAAAAAAAGGAAAAAAATGAAAATCTCAACGGCATATCCCACCCAACACTTTTTCAAATGAGAAATGAGTAAAACATGGTCCTTTAATAAGTCCATGATCTTGCATTTTCCCGACTCTATCATACATGCATTTATTGTTAGGATAACAATAATTTTCTCAAGAGATACATTAACCTTGAGTTTCCATTTTTTTTTTCAATTTCTATTATATATTTGAATTTATATTATTTTAAATTATTTTATTTTTAATAAATTAACTCAAATTTATTAAATTTTAATTTTTTCATTTAGAAAAAATATTTCAGTTATTACCAAATACAGAACATTATTTAAATGATAAACTATCATAGTTAATGTTAACTGAGTTTTTTTATAATGAACATTTAAAAATATTTTTTTGTGTCAATAATAAAGAAATAATCACTATAGACATCAGAACAAAATATCATTGCAGACATCAATAGAAAAAATTCAGTTCTCATTTAATCTTTCATACTGGCCAACAAAACTCCAATTAATATCAAATAAAAAATTATAGTGGTTTAGGACAGTAATAAAAATAATTTTAACAATTTACATAAAAAATAAATCTTATCACTAATAAAATAATAATAATTAACATTAACTAAAAGGTAGTTATCCTAACAATATTTTGGTCCTAATCACTTTTATCCTTAGAATCAAAATTAATTTGAGAAGAAAAAACACATAAATTTAAAAATATAATTTTTAAATTTTTTTTACTTCTAAATAGAATTTAAATAAGTAATTCAATCACTCTTTTAAAATTATTGATTCAATTTCTACTAAAATCCTTATCCAAACAAAATAATGTTATTATTATTATTATTATAAAACGTTTCAATTTTTTGAAATAAATTACCCACTTAAAATTTCCATCTGAACACTGTACGGTTCTCACAGCATTAACTAGTCAAGACCTACTCGAAATACGTTTGTGAATTTCTTAGTAATATTTAATGTATTCATTTGTAATCACACAAACATGGTGTGTACAGGTATGGCCTATTTAGAACAAATTGAGGTTAAATTATTAAAATTATAGAAGGATCGTTAATTTACAAAAACGTAAAGTTAAAAGTTTAGGTCTGTTAGCTTTTAGTTATAAATAATGAAGTTTTTAGAAATCAAAATCGAATGTTTATTATTAAAACATGAAAACGATAGTAATAATTATTAAAACACGTATCACATTTTCAATTGTGTTAAAATTAAATTTTTATAATTTTTTTATTTTATGTATTTATGCATTAATGTATTTTTAGTGTATACAATAACTAATTCATGTTTTTATTTATTTTTTAATTTTAACGCAGTCTAATCTGATTAAAAAAAATGAAGTATATTTATAAAATAATACACGTTTACTTTCACTATCTGACCCTTTTTATATATTTTAAAAATAATATTCATAATATTTTTTATTAACGTTATAGATACAAAAGAAAAATAATATCGATAATAGTGGAAAATAAGTAATTTATCATAAAAAAAAGTCAAATCTGAATAAAAATAATATTCATATTGAATTTGTGTGCATTGAGTTTGAACATAACTCGTTATAGATTCTTCATAGAGAAAGATTATTTTGTTGGATATAACAGTGTTTTCTAAATATTTATAATATTATTAAAAAGATATTAAAGAGTGAAACAGAAAAATAAGTGTGTAGACCAAAAAACATAAAAAAAAATAAAAAAAAATCAATCCTCTTTACAGAAGGTTAATCTAATTGGGTTTCTCCTAAGCAAGTCTAGCTAACTCTTTTCAGGTAATTGTTTTCTGCACCCAACACTTTTGAATCTGTATCCAACACAATTAAAAAAATATCAAAAAATATTATTTATTCTGAAAATGAAAATTCAGAATTAATAATAATGCATTCAAAAAATAGATTTGGAAGAGATTATTGTATTTCGGATATGAAAATCTAGAAAAAAAAATCAAAATTCCATTCTAGAATTGAAAAATGTGTTCTGGAAAAGGGGATTTGGAAAGTATTTTATATGTACCCATTTCTAAGGGTCTTTTCGTCTTTTCCCTTGGCATTGGGTGCAGGAAACAATTGCCCTCTTTTCACTGTGTTGATGCCTCTCTTGCGACCCACCCTCCTCATCCTTTTTTCTTTTGAGACTCTCCTAAAGATCTATTTACACTCCCTTTTCCTTTAAATTTTATTGTACTACAAAATATACACTTTTTCTTTCTAAAAAATAGTTAATCTTAAACTATATTCTTTACCCTCTACTTCCTCTCAATTTTTTTTTTAATGGACCGACAGTGTATCCTTCTGTCTTGTTGATATGGTACTCATGTTTGTAGGTGACATTTTAGGTTTTCAGTCATTTCATGGATCTTGGTGGAAATGGGGATACCTGCAAAACGTTTTTTTATACTCAAATTCTTCATATTGGACCAAAGTTATTATGACTATTTAGATTAATCATATCTTATTCTAACTGTACAAGCTAATTTAGATTATTAATTAATTGTATTTGGGTTATTTATAGTTTTGGATTTTCAAGATAAATTCAGTCTACACATCACTTCGTTCCTCGTCTCGACCATTCTATAGTACACCTTTTATCAATTTTCTATATTTTTTTATTAAAAAGAGATCAATCTTACTTTAATTTCGTTTTATTATAATTCTACTAATTTTATTGTTGATGTGAAATATTTTTATCAAATTATTAATTCCTTTTAACACAAGAGAGGAAAAACGAGAGCGTGAGATGGGATAGTGAAAACCGGAAAATGAGATTTTGTGAAGAGGATTATTTGAAAAAGAGGAAAAAAAATCAGGTTAAAAAGATAATTTTTAGGAACGAGAGAAAAAGGAAGGGGATAGTGAATTCAGCAATTGCGGAAGTGTAAATAGGAAAGGCCTTGATGTTACTAATTTCAAGTTACCAAACCTATCCTTCGACTTTGTTCATCTTTAGGACAAATTCTTCATACACCTCTATGTGTTGAACCCTCATGTTTTGAAAATATCAAAACTATCTTTCTTGATTAGTATTTTTGAAAATTTATATTTTATATTGTAGAATTTAAAATAGTTTTTTTATTTCAGCATAATCTAAATAAAAAATTTGCATTTTAGATAGCATAATCAAAAATATAAATTTTACATTTCGAATGACATAATTTAAAATATAAATTTTACACTTCGAATGGTATAATTTAAAGTGTAAAAAATTACAAATATTAACTTTCAAATTCTATAATCTAGAAGTTTTCGGATTCCACATTTCGTAATTAAAAAAGTCAATAGAATATGAGAATAGTTTTAGTATTTTTAAAAATATGAGATGCAGGAGTAAATTACGGAGGTGCAGGAAGAATTTTCCCTTCTTTGGTTGATGTTTGTGTTGAAGTGCAAGACTATACCCAAAATGTACCAAGCTTGTGGCCCATACACAAAGCCCATATTGGAACCTTAGTATTTTGCATTTGTTTTCCACCTATTCATAACGAATTAACACTTTTTTTAGTAAGTTGGGTGACTCAACTTCAAGTAAATTCTGCACTGAAGCTTGTCCATGTTCATTTTGTTACTTATTTTTCACATATTTGCTTCTAATTTTATCTATCACCGTTTACTGAGTCCTATTAACCATCTATATCTCCATGTTATAACACCCACATAATCTCTTCCACTTTGTGTGATGAAAATGAGGAGTGAAAAATGAAAAAAGAATTAAAGTGAAAATAAAATTGTTTGGATTGAATAAAAGAAAATGAAAAGTAAAATGATGTTATTTATTATTATTATTATTAAAAAAAAAGGGAAAAGACAAATAAATTATAATTATGTTTTTAATTTTTGGACTAATCCTTTTAGAATCTGAGACATAAGTGATCATAAATATTGATTATGCTACACTTTTTTACGTTTTTTTTTAAATCTTAAGTAACAAGAAGAAATTCTAAGATCATAAATGAAATTGTAGGACATGCTGAGTGGTGATGCCTAAGTTTACCACTACATGTTGTGAGTTATGTTGGGGACTTGTAGTTCGTACGTGAATCGCTCTAAGAATAAAAAAAGACAACCTTAGTTTTCAGAATAATAATGAATATGCAAATAACAAAAACATGGGATAATGGGATGTCCAACATTGCATTGGTCACTATGACCCTAACTTCGTAATTTTCTTGCCTCTATTATATCATATAACAGTTCCCTTTCTGGTAAAGAATACAATAATTGCGTTCAGAATTATTTTACAGAGCATAATCCGAGCTGGTAAGAAAACTACATAAACATTACGATCGTGAATGAAATCTTTGGCACTTGGGAAAAAGACAGAAAAGAAAAAGTATTGAATAATATCTTGCAGCAACCGTTGATTTGTGGGACTACCGAAGTAATCAATAGAATTTATATGATTATTTGTATCCTGAATTACTAGTTACGTCTAATTTAAGTTTATAAAATTAGTTAAACTTAAACTCTAATTCAAGTTTATAAAATTAGTTAAACTTAAAAGTTAAAATTTATATTTACTGATTTTCAACTCAAGTTTATAAAATTTGTTAAACTTAAAGTTAAAATTTATATTTATTGATTCTCATGTCTAAGTTACCATGTGTAAAATTATATATCCTCAATTATAATACTATATTAATAAAAAAACTTTAAGTATAAATCAATTTTATAAAATTAACTTATAATAAGATCAGATTTTTTATATCTTATATCTTTATATCTTTAGTCAATTTTAAAGGACAAATTATTGATTGTTTTTAAGTGCTAGCTGACTAGATTGCCAAGTAAATGTGTTGTTGTAAACAACAAGATACTGTGTATGTAAACTTGTAAACATAGAAGTCTGAAATGTACAAGGTTGTTGGATTTGCAAGTACATGTGAACTTTTTTTACGTAGAAGATTGTTGATATGACTTGCTCATTTATAGGTGGTGGTGGTGGAAAGACTATTTCATATCACAATAAATCTGACTCGGAAATTTCTCTTTCCATTTGCAGAGTTTGTAAAAGTAAATCTTAAGGTCAGAATGATGAGAGTTCATTTAGGACAATGAATGAATTTGATAATTGGGTGGGAAGTCTCCATAGAGGGTATTGGGGGGCTTAGATTTTGGTCCCCTATTCAATGCTTCTGTTTTTGAGAGAACATTTACTTCGATATTTTGCAGTGGAATGGCAATCAGACAAACCTTTAGCACCAAAATCTCACGAGCATCCCCACACAAAACTATTGGAAGTAGGAGGCCTATAACAGTTTTTTGATTCACAAGAAAGAGGGCATTAATAAACATTTTATGTTCATGCTTTCACAAGAAAGAGAGCAATAATGTAACCAAATACAGCTGTCAAATTTCACGATTGAAGGAAAAATAGATGCGCCATAATTAGTACTTAAGACATCTTATAACTGAGTTATGGTTCTTAATTACATCCAAACCAAAGATGAATTTGTCAACACAAAAAAAGATTTGGTCCACACTATTCAATGTATGCATGACAGAAAGCACTTGGAACTGATTTGATGAATTGGATTTTCGGGGGTTGCTCTAACATAATAATCATGGAGTTTAGTAGTTAAAACATCTTATATTTAGTCTAAGAACATTTAAGTTTTCCTGAATATTTTTCTTTCTATTTTTTTGTCAGATCATCTAAACTTATTCATCTTTTGTACACAAGTATTATACAAGTACATTTTCATATGAAATGCTTCTTAAATTAGTTGAGATAATATTATTAAAATTAACCTGAAATGATATGTTATTATTTGGTCCACAAGATATGAAGGAGTGAGAAACATACAAATGAGTGGGTGAATTGGATTGGCCTACATGATAATTGTGAATATTAGGTGCATTGACAAATCTTGTTTTTATGTTCTTTCAGAGCACCCTGCAACTCATGGATGGAAGCATTATAATATAATATATAAGTTTATACAGAAGCAGACAGTACATACTACTTTATAGGATTGGTGTTCCATCCATTAGGTAGAGTCAACAAGACCATGTATGACTTTCACTTTGTTTTTTCCATGGCAATTAATCCCATAATTTTGTCACATTGTTGACCATATTAGTAATAATAACAAATAGCAATGACAATCAGTGTTTTAAACTACTATAAAGAACCTCAACTTTAGTGAAACCTGTCAATGTTTGAAGAAAACAAGAAACAAACATTTTTTCTTTGATGGAGTCACTCACGCAACCTTCGTCATCTCCTACTAGCTAAATAGATATTTCTTTCCAACTCAGTCACAATCACTATTACCTTTTTCAATTTACCTTTTCAATTGTGGATAAATCTTCCAAACATCCACAATACTATTATTCTTATTCATTTGCATTTGTAAAAATAGTTATCCACAACTCTAATCTTGAAAGTACTTCAATTAAATTCAATAAATTGAATATTTATACACATAAAGTTTAAAAATACAAATATTGTCTTATTGAATAAAATAAATGTAGCGTTATACAATCAATTAATAAGGTAATCATCCTAAATGGTAATTAAACATTTAACAAATTATACAATCACAATTCCACAAAAACTGACAAAATAGTGATTAGGTGGAAATGATCTTTCACTCAACCATTACTACAAACTACGTAGGATCAAATCCAAAAAACAAGATGAGAGTGAAAATTTAAAAAGCAGATACAAAGTGAAAGGTGGAGAGAGAGTGGAAGCTACTTTGAAAATAAACAATGAAAGAAAACATGTGAAAAAAAAAATAAAAAAATAATGGACTTAAGCAATGAGCCTTATATTTAATCTTTCTCTTTGAGATAAGTTAATTGTTGCTTTTCAAGTAAGTTAGCCATTTTCAACTTAATCATAAAATGTTTTTAATAAAGATAATTGAGAATAAGTTTTTTTTTAAACTTACTCTTCTTCTCTGAAATTGGGATTATTCCCCTTTTTATATCATCTATCTTTCTAGCCTATTTGTAAAACTTTTTTTCTCTCTCCAATATCGTATTTTTCTAATCTTGTTCTCTCTTCTATATCTTAAATAAAATATTTATCAATTCAAAAACGAAAAACAAGTTTGAAAAAAAAAATTAAAACATTTATTTTTTCTATAAAAATGGTGTTTAGATTGGTACATCGTATTTGAATAAATTTATTCTAGTAAAAAGAAATTAGCAACTGATTAAAGTAATGCAAAAAGATTTGACAGAGAACTCTAACCGTTTGCAAAACGATTATGCCTAACCATGTGACAGTGTTTTGGGCGACTTCATCAAAGTTTGGGAAATTAAAGTTGTTGAAGTGAAACTGAAGGAAGAAGAAGCACTTGGGTTTGGGATATTAGAGGCGAAGCCTAGCTTCTTGCTATAAGTTGGCTAATTGATTCTTTTTATTTAATTTCTTGATAAAGTAACTTATCAAAATAACTATTATTATCAATTCCATCTTTATCCTTTCAAGGTTATTTGAAATTTTACTAAAAATATAGAAAACAATCATTTCACACCCTTCAACAGAAAAACGAAAGACCTACTTTATAAATTTTAATAACATAATAAAAAATTAATATTTTAAAGTGTTTATTTTGTGGTATTAAAATATCACCTTTCTAAAAAAAAATTGAAAATAAACGCAGACACTGGGATTATCTTCTTAACCCTGATTTGAAGGCGAGCTCTGGGAAAGAGACTAGTGATGCATATATATACAAACATTACAAAATAAAATGAAATCCCGTTTAAGGAGGTCTATAAGTGTTTACTTAATATAATTATGATTTTAACCAAAACCAACAAAGCTTTAGCGGGTTACAAAGTAACAATTATTAAATTACGAGTGAATCTTTATATTATTAAAAATTAAAATAGTTGTTCTGCGAATATAAACTTGTAGCGGAAAAAACAAAAACATATATTTTTGGTGGGAGAAAAAGAAAGAGATTGAAGAGTATATTTGAGTTGAATTTTGAAAATGTAACAAAGTTAGTGTTGTTAAAGAAGATAAGTTAACATATGAGTGTCCTCAATGGCGGCGCCAGAACTAGCACCAAATCCATTGCCCTTATCTATCCCCTTTATAAGCCCTTCTTCCTACTCACTCTCAACAAATTAAAAAAATCTCTCTTCTAACTCCATACAACTCATTACTCTGTTTTGGTGCATGCACACCAACAAATGACTTCCACTATGTTCTTGTTGGTTTTGTTGATGATATTATGTATTTCACATCCCTCCTTCCAAATGCTACTCTTGCCACTTACACACACTCTTTCCCAAGCCCAATTCAACAGCACCCACCACCTCTTGAAATCCACCTCCACCCGTTCCGCCGCCCGCTTCCGCCGCCAACTCTCCCTTCCCCTCTCACCAGGCAGCGACTACACTCTCTCCTTCAACCTGGGTCCCCATGCCCAGCCCATAACCCTCTACATGGACACAGGCAGTGACTTAGTCTGGTTCCCCTGCGCCCCTTTCAAATGCATTCTCTGCGAGGGAAAGCCCAACGAGCCCAACGCCTCTCCCCCAACCAACATCACCCGAAGCGTCGCCGTTTCGTGCAAGTCTCTCGCTTGCTCCGCAGCGCACAACTTAGCCTCCTCTTCCGATCTCTGCGCAATGGCTCGTTGCCCTCTCGAATCAATCGAAACCTCCGAGTGTGCCAATTTCAAGTGTCCGCCGTTTTACTACGCCTACGGCGACGGAAGCTTAGTCGCACGTCTATATCGTGACACGCTCTCTCTCTCTTCTCTGTCTCTTAGAAACTTCACTTTCGGTTGCGCTCACACAGCCCTCGCCGAACCTACCGGAGTCGCCGGATTCGGCCGCGGTTTGCTCTCTCTCCCGGCGCAGCTAGCTACTCTCTCTCCTCAGCTTGGAAACCGCTTTTCGTATTGCCTTGTTTCTCACTCGTTTGACTCTGACCGAGTTCGAAAACCAAGTCCTCTCATTCTCGGCCGTTACGAGGAGAAGGAAAAGGAGAAGATCAGTGGAGGTGGAATGGTTGAGTTCGTGTACACGTCTATGCTTGAAAACCCTAAGCATCCTTATTTTTATACCGTTGGCTTAATCGGAATCTCCGTTGGGAAAAGGACTATTCCGGCGCCGGAGATGCTGCGGCGGGTGAACAATCGAGGAGACGGTGGAGTTGTTGTGGATTCCGGCACGACGTTCACGATGTTGCCGGAGGGATTTTATAACTCGGTGGTTGACGAGTTCAACCGCCGAGTCGGGCGAGCCAACAAGCGCGCGCGTAAGGTTGAGGAAAAAACTGGACTCGCGCCGTGCTATTATTTGAATGCGGTGGCGGAAGTGCCGGTTGTGACGCTGCGTTTTGCTGGAGGGAATTCCAGTGTGGTGCTGCCTAGGAAGAATTATTTCTATGAGTTTTTGGACGGTAGCGATGAGAGGAAGGGGAAGAGGAGGGTGGGATGTTTGATGGTGATGAACGGTGGAGATGAAGGTGAGTTGAGTGGGCCCGGGGCCACACTCGGGAATTACCAGCAGCAGGGATTTGAGGTTGTGTATGAGCTGGAAGAGAAGCGCGTGGGTTTCGCCAAGAGGCATTGCGCGTCGCTTTGGGAGAGACTGAATCGTGACAAGAACTAGCGCATGCTGCACTCCATACACTGGATTCCCTCCCTGCTCCTGTCACGGGTCGGGCCTTTCTGTAAATTGAAATAAGGCGGGCTTTTGGGCCATGCGCTTGTGTGTCTACTTAATAGGAAAGCTGTACACTCTTTCTTTCCAAACTCTAGATAGCTGTGGATTTGTATTCTAAAAATTGTAAGTAACAAAAATTATTCAGAATAATATTTATTGAGGCCTGCAATTTATGTACTTCTTTAATTATTTCGATGGTGAAATTTGTGTGGGAATTCCTGATGAACAGTGATGTCATGGGATGAAGGAACCTGTCCAAAATTCCAGCTGTGAGAAACAGGCATGTAGATAATCCAAGGAGTTGTTTGGTTAATTTCTTCTAATTCAGTTTTTGCCATCTCTTTGAAGTTGGGACCATTGCTGCTTTGAATCTGGACACAGAAATATAAAAATTCTTGTTTATCACGGATTGTTTTCCATCTAATTAATTGATGTTCCATATGTAGATTATTCAGTTTGGTGCTGCAAACATCTTACTCATGCTCCCTCTTGTATAAGTTCTTTTCATTTATATTTATTTACATTGGTAAAGTATTTTATTCTACTGTGTTTTTTAATCTTTAAGTGATTTATATGCATATTTATTGTATGAGATGGAAAAAGAAAATAGTAAAATTGAAAATTATATAACATTTTATTATAATAATAGAATTTCCACTTTCACATCCACCTCCAAAACTGCAATCTTCATGCTTTTTTGGAAACACAATCTATTATTATGGACTCAACTTCAGGTCTTTCCTCGTCTTTGAAGCCTTCACAAATGTTGATCACGTGCACATAGAAAAGAACGAGCCATTCACTCCACGCGAGATGTAGCTAGATGATGTAATATACATAAATAAATATAATAAAAAACTATCAAAGTTATTAATAATATATTTTCAAAATATAAGGTAGAGTTTTGACGTAGCAGTGTTTGCGTGAGAGAGGGTTGAGAAGTTGGAGTTCCGATAAGGTGACGAGGCGCTGACTGGTGCTGTTTGAAAGTCTGGATACAGCTAGCTTCGCTGTCCCCATTCCCCCACACGTGTGCTTCCTTCTAGACACTTCGCGCATCACCTCCTCCACCACACCAAAACTCTGGGATTCACGCTTTCAATGTCTTCAATTGTTAAAGAAAAGGGTGTACGTGATGGGCCAAAATACCCACGGAAAAGGATCCTATGGGCCTAAGGGCCTCACTTTCGGCTCTCTGTTTCTACTCCAAGGTGCATGCACAACAACTTCAGATTTGGTCGTACTCCTCACAAGAACCACTTTCTTGTCGCATTACCACCAACAAATAAAACAGGGACCACTCTCAAAACCTATCATAGCCTTTCTGAATCTCACAACACTTCATTCTCCACTTCTCTTCAAATTCAGGGCCTTTTCTGCTCTCTGCTAATGGGTTCCCATCGTAATCAAAATGCACCCATCTACAAATTTTAACCACTACTGAAACTTTGGCTGAGATTCTTGGTATGTCAAATATGGCTGAATCAATGAATGCGCCAGTGAAACGTGTGTACAATGATAATCCTTCTAGTAAAACAGTTGTGTAGCCTATTTAGGAAGTAGATTTAAATGTGATATGAATGATATCAGTGAAATATGATTCTTAATTATAGAATATAGGTTGGCAGAATGTAATTCCTGGTGCTTTATTGGTGTGACTTAAGTCCCACCGAAAGGCTATTTTGGAGTTGCCTGTAATGCCAAATTCCAGGCTGTTATGTTATATGTAATATAAAGTTGGTACCAATGCATCCCTACCATATTAATCATTACTATAAGTTTAGATGGATAATACCAACCTTTATTCTCCTAAGGTACCTAGATATTTCATACAATATGGAGAAAATCAACATCTCATCTTTATCCATATCTTTGAACGATGCATTAATTACCTACGTTTAGGAAAAAGCTAGATATCACTTGTCTCTTTCACGTTTGCCAAACGATATTACTTTATTATATTTTTAATATTGTAACAGTAACAATATCATTAGTTAAATGATTATGTATATTTCTGTTTTTTGTACATTTACAATAATTTGCATCATACATTTGAGTTTAAGATTTTTCAACCTTGTGGGACTTTCGTTTATGTCAAAAGTTGTTTTTCCTGCTCATTATGCCTTTTCCCTCCTTTACGGCATGTGATCATGATCGAGATTTTCATTACATTGAGTTGACGTTTTTGGGTTAAGACTTTATTTTTGTGTACATTTTTTCTTTTAAATAGCTAGACATTTTTTTTTCCTTTTATTTTGTCTATTAACTTTTAATACGTCTTTGGAACATAAAATTGGCACAAAATTTTGAATTTCAACACGTATACTAATTAATCTTAATGATATTATTTTAATCAACTTGATGTTAATGATATTTATGAAAATAAAAAATGGTTTTTAAAGACGAATCTCATTCTTTTAATATTTAACTTTAAAGAATAGAAAACTGATTTAAAAAATAATTCTCATTCTCCTTATATCAATCTCGCATAATTTAGAGATAGAGAAAAAAAAATTTAAGTTAACCTTTTATATAAAATATTTTTTATGAATAAAATTATGATGGATTTTTGAATTTTAATGCAAACTACACGGTATATGTTGATTAACAGTGTTATTTTAATGAACTTAAGATTAAAACATAAATATCATATATAAATATATGGAAATAAATAAAAAATAAAAATTCAAAAACAAATCTTTATTTTCTTAATCTTAACTGGAAGACTTATTCCATTATTTTCATGCAAATATTTCATCAAATACTAATAATTATAATTGTATATATTATCGAATAAAAAAAACTTTATAATAGTTATATATTCATCACATTCGGCCAAATTGTATGTTCCCCTTGCTGAAATGCAATTTGAATAAATAATCTTACCTTAAAAAAATTATTATACACAAGAAAAGGGGAAGGATTTGCATCCAATCACGATGAAAACATTAATCATGATTATCTACAACACATTAATAAAAAGTAGAAAATAATAATAAAAAAGTTTTCCAAAATAAAAAATAGGATTCATATAACCAATAGAACCCAAATACTATGAGTATAAATAAACTTAGACGAAAACGGACAAAGCAAAGCGAAATCTTTGATGGGTAGAAAAGAAACTGTTTCTTTGATTTATTGTACTGAAGACCGTAATCATATTAGAGTTATTATTCTTTAATAGATCAAACTGGTTTTCACCACAAAAGTTCATATATTTTTTCCCTCGCTAATCTAATATACTCACTAAAAATTAGATCATGTATATCATGTAGGTGTAAATATTTAATATACTATGTAATAGATGTTAATAACTCATTAAAAATTTTAAATTGCTTTAAAGAAGTAACTTTTGAGAATATTTTTTGTAATATTAAATTATCCACCATGATATGTAGGACACACCAAAGTCTTTTACCATAACCTCTAAGACATACCTTTTATGGTACAAGTCATGCATAACCCTTTGAAATGGTCTAAATAAATTGTTATTTGTTACTTGAAGTCAAAACTCAACTTTATTATTAGTTGATAATGTTGATTCATTTGCTAGTAAGAGAAATTATCATGATTTAAGTAGTAAAACAAGGTAGTTGAAAAAAAGAAGAAGGTGAAACCAGAGATTTAGACCTGGACTAGGTCCTTTACAAACACTTAAAAGTGAACAAAATACTAATATTATAAAGTGAACAAAATACAGAATTATTTAATTTTCGTCCATTTTAATAAATCTATATATCTGAAGCTCACCTCAAAATAATATCAGTAAGAGATTGATATATGCATATATTTTTTAGCTGTTTGAGTTGAAAACTTATTTATTAGAGTTTCGTAATCAAACACTTAATTATAACGATTGAATATCATTGGATGATATAATTAACACATTCAATGTATATAGTAATATAGTTTGTCTTAAATATGATTTAATACATTCTAATTTTTAAAAAATTCTTTCAGCAACTGCAACGATGGGTCAAATGTTAATTTTTTTCTAATCAATAAAAATAATGAATAAATTGTATTTTTATTCCCTCCACAGGTGCTCTATAAAATATTAATACATTTCAAACATAACCTAATTTAATCTTTTTAACAATGTATTAACTTCATTTTATTAGTATTTCTTTCATTACATTAATTCTGAAAACATAGAGAGACCATGAATGTGAAAATGTTTATCAAAACTATCATGTTTTCAAGATAGATACAATATTTTTTTTTGGAAAATCAAAAATAATTTTCCTTAAATACAAGTGCAATGTCTCTACCATGAAAATGAGATTATAATATTTGTTTTTCTTGCAGGATAAACACTTGATCTCACAAAACAATGATGAAATACAATGTCTCTCTAGTTTCTTACTAAAATTTCTAATATCACAATATGATGAATATAAACTCTTATATCTATTTTTTATGTTGTTCTTTGATTTTTTTTTTCTCTTTTTCACAAGTTCCTTTTATATAAAGAAATAAAGAATTTTTTTTCATGAGAAGATAATGGATAATTAGTATTTATTACATTTTCAAGGTACCTTGAAAAGATTATCCTCAATTTTCTAGATTGAACTTTATAGTCTTCAAGAGAGATATAATTTCAAAACTTTGAAATTATCATAATTAAATATATTCAATAGATCAATTATCAATATTCATTGGTTCCCATTAAATTAATAAGCAATTCTCAACAACTTTTTTCAATTCATCTTTACCTAAAGTATAAAATTATATGAATTATGTAAAAAACCAAACTTGTTTTTATATTCTGAAAATTATTCGAGTAAATTCTTAATAGAAGAAA
Organism: Phaseolus lunatus; assembly: GCA_013389735.1. Classification (NCBI taxonomy): domain Eukaryota; kingdom Viridiplantae; phylum Streptophyta; class Magnoliopsida; order Fabales; family Fabaceae; genus Phaseolus; species Phaseolus lunatus. Next base: position 37,477,464 of record CM023859.1, read on the forward strand.
TATACTGATGTGATATAAACGTAAAAAAAAATAGTTTATCAATTATCATTTTTCTCGTGTGTAGTCTATAAAACAACAATTCAAGGTATAAAATATGTAAGTAATGTAAACAAGTAAGTAATTAAAACGGCAGGAGAAGAAAGATATAAAATGTTTAAAATATATATCTTGTAAAATATTGGACCTTATTTTAAAATGATTATTTCTTAAATAATTTATATCTTATGTATGTTTACAAATAGGCATGGCTTAAATGAAGAAATAATGAATTCATTATGCATGTCATGTTACCAAAAAAAAGTAGTATTATTTTGTTATAATAACATATCTAATATAACTTTAATCGATCATAAATAGATAGTGAGAAGATTGCTCAACCATGTAAATATCTTACAACTTTATAATAAATCAGTAGTGAGAAAGTTGTTGATTTTGTTATAATATTACTAGGTATGAGATTGATAATAGTTTTTCATAGTTGATAGACTATGATTCTTTACATATTGTGTTTTATCCCATAACTTTGATATGGTTGGAATGATTAATATTAAATTTTATTACTCTATCAACAAAAATCTGAGTTTAGTCATACTAATTTAGTTGATTATTTTTTTTTTAAAGATCCCATCCTAATTGATTGGAAACAAACTAAAACTATACCTCAGAGTCTACTTTTATAATCTGTGTATGTGTTATAAAGTAACTTTTCTTGACAAAATTCATTAGTATTATTTTTATTATAAATATGTAAGAGATTTAAAGTTTAGATTAATGATAAAAATCAGTTTTATGTGAAAATATTTAGAAAGTTTAAAGTTTGAGTTAATGGTAAAAATAATTTTATGTAAAAATAAAAATATTAAAAGAATATATTTAATCGAAATATTTTTTAGCAGATTAAAGAGAAATTATAAGATGTATAAAATGATGAGGATGAATAAGTGAACAGGGTCAGGTGATTGTGCAGGAAAAAGAAAAAAAATGACGTATCATAAAGTGACTTTGTTTGTCCTTTTAGACCATAACCTATTTAATATTTATCTATATATAGTTCATTTTGGAAACTCTGCACTCTGCTGCTCATTTCTCACGTTTTTTTCAAACTAGCATTTTTGGAAATTCAGTTTATCACTTTCCATTTATTATTGACTGGTCAATTGAAACTTCTGCATACGAATTGTCAAAATCATGTAAATTTATTTGTATTTACATTAAAAATTAATTATTACTGTATACATTGTTATTAAATAAAGAGAACATTAAATAAATGTAACCATATATTTAATATTTAATATCTAAAACATAAAAATATTAATAAAATTACACTTGTTTCATTATTTGCCTACTTAAAAAAATAACACAACGATTACTAAAATTATATTTAAATCCTCAGTATAATATTTTTTTATTTCAAAAAAATGGAACCGGACTGACCAGTAGAATTGATGAATCGATTCAAAATAAATTAAAAAATTAAGAAAAAATTAGTTAAATAATTAGAAAATTAATATTAAAAATATATAATAATATACTATTTTAGTTTTTTAAATGAAAATTAATCTAAAATATTCATCATTTTTATTAGACATGCATACTTGGTTAAAAATGTTGATAAATACTAATAAATTTCAATTTAAATATATTAGCAAATTTTATCTAGGAACTTCTAAAATTTATGTTTAATTTTAATTTTTAATATTATAAATTTATGATATTATGTTTATAATATTTTTATGTGTTATTTAATGATTCTAATAATTTTAACAACATTGGTTTAATCATAATGGAAGTGCAATTTTAAAAATATAAGTTATTATTTTCATTATTATTTACAGTAAGAAAAGAATTAAAAATTAGATAAAAATAAATATAATTTAAAAATGGTAACTAAGATTTTTTTTTTAATTTTTAAATAAATAAATAAATGCATTTATTTATTTTCAACAAAATCAAATAAATAAGTGATCAATACTAGGTTAATTACCTTAAGTAGAAAAAAATAACATTACTTCATAATAAATACGTTCCATAATTATAAAAGCTTTTAAAATTGAAAAATACTCAATAAAAATGAAATTAAATATTATTTTTATTTCTTAATATTTTATGTTTTGGTGTTTTGACATGTTATTACATTAAGTTCCACAGTGACAACTTGATATTTTATTTATTTTAATAAACTTATTTTCATGTTGTTTTAACTCAAATATGATGTGTTCCTTACTGACTTCCATGTTGACATTGTCAAGTTAGTAAAAAGTCTTCCTATTACTTTGGATTTTTTGGGTTGTTAATTGTTTCTAAGAAGAAAAGCAAAACCCTCTTGCAAGTTGACAACAGTAAAGAGTAGAAAACTTCAAGCATTTGATTTTTATTTTATTGGTGTATTGTTATGTGATTATGTTCTTACTTTTATCTGTGATGTGATTTTGTTAATGGTTAATGGAGTATGAGATGCATGTGACTCCATGATTGATACTTCACCAAGAATTGCCCTCATTACATCCACCAACACCAATCCTTGAGAGGAAGAAAACACAATCCTTGCATAAAGAAATTGAGAAAACTAATGATTGATGCAAACCTAAAATTGAATTTGGAGATTACAATTGCAGAAAAAAAGAAAGGCAAACTACAACATTCTTATTCATAACAAAAAATAAATCAGAATCCACATTAATACAATGTGTGGACTAGGTGTAGAAGCCAACAAAAAAAAGCATAAAAAGATGAAGAATGAAAAGTAATATTTAGCCTCTGAAATTAATTTCATTGTTTGGTAAACTTAACTATGAAGCTGCATTTTTATTATGTTAATAAATATATTGGTATTGGTTTGGTGATGTGAGTGGGGGAGCGAGGTGGCTACTGATTCCAAAACTCTTTTGTATTGGGTGTGTGTGTCTGTGTATTTGCCCAAGTTTGAACGCACTTTTGATACGACCACTTTCTCCGCCACAAAGAAAATAGAAAAAGGAGAAGAAAAGCGAATCCCTGCGTGTTTGTGTGTGATCGGAATTGGAATTGCTCTGCATCTGGACTCCGTCGATCCATCTCCAAGATGAGCAACGGGGAGCTCCTCAACATCGAACCGCTCGAACTCAAGTTCGCCTGTCAGTTTCCCTTCAACTCCCTCTCTTTCTCTTCTCCTAGGGTTTCCCTCACACTTCTCTCATTTCTCCTTCTTTCTTCTTGCTTTAGTTGAACTCAAGAAGCAGATCTCATGTTCTCTTCAGTTGTCTAATAAGACCGATGCCTATGTCGCCTTCAAGGTAACGCTTCAATTTCGCCTTCCTTTTCCTAATTAGTTTGGAGAGTGGTTCCGTCGTCAATTTTGTTTTTGCTTCTATTGTGAGATCTGCTGCTCTTCATTGCGGCCGGTGAAATGAACGTAGTTTTGCGTAATGTAGGATTTAAGCCCTACGTTTTGCACTGTTCCTTTGATGACTGCGTGAAATTTGTGTGTTTATGTTTGGATTTTGGTTTTGTTTTTCAGGTCAAAACAACCAATCCGAAGAAGTATTGTGTTCGTCCGAACACTGGAATTGTCTTGCCACGATCTACATGTGATGTTATGGGTACTGATATGATTATTTTGAATGCGAATTGCTACCTTTTGTTCAGTTATGCTTTATGGCCGAGTAATGAATTGGGAACCTTTTTTTTTTTTTTTTGCATAAATGGAAGTTACCATGCAAGCACAAAGAGAGGCTCCGTCTGATATGCAATGCAGGGATAAGTTTCTTCTTCAGAGCGTAAAAACTTTTGATGGTGCCAGTCCGAAGGACATCACTGCAGAAATGGTATTTGTGTTGTGCTAGTTGCTTTTGCATTTCCATTTGACACTTTTTGTTACCTGGAATTACAAGATTTATTGTGCTGTTGGGATTGGCTAGTTCAACAAGGAGGCGGGTCATGTGGTTGAGGAGAGCAAATTGAGAGTGCTGTATGTTCCTCCTCCTCAACCACCGTCTCCAGTACCAGAAGGTTCTGAAGAAGGATCCTCACCTAGAGGTTCTGTTTCAGAGAATGGAAATGGCAACGGTTCTGACTTCACACAAGTGGGTTCTTGATTTATTCTGTTTTCCTTTTTCCCTAAATTTCTGAGGATATCAATTGGAATGCCTTTTCTTATTGTGTATTTCAGGTAGCGAGAGGATTTACTGAGCGATCTGAGGCTCTAGAAAAATCTTCAGAGGTAAATTAGAAAGGCTTTTCCTTTTTTTTTGTAAATATATGCAATTGAGTTATTAAGAAACAACCTTATGATCTCACCTGGAGAATATCAATTGGATGTTAATTTCAATGCCAAGCGTTGTGTCCTAGTGTTTGCAATGTCTGATTTTTTCAATTTGAGGTTTTGACAGTAACAGTAAGTAAATAAAGGCTTTTTTGGAGATTTCTTGCTCTTACATAAACTCATTGTTTGTAAAGCCTTCTTTTCTTACTTAAAGCTATTCACAATTTTTGTTGATATTGAACTTCCAAGCAAATCATATGATATGAAGGAACATAGATACATACTCATGTTGATGCCGATTGCTTCTCTGTAGAGATGGTTTTGAGAAACACAACTTTCTAAAAGTGATGTATGTGCGATGTTTAAGTCAAATTTTTATATAATATATATGCACTTTGAATCCATTACAGGGTGGATCCATTGTATTCAAACTCTTCTTTTTGGTTCATGTGCTGTAAATTCGGCCCAGTTTGTAACTTCTAAAGTTGGTATTGTTAGACAACTTTATTTTGATTATAGTTGCTTGTTTACAGGCTAGAGCTCTTATCTCAAGACTGACTGAAGAAAAGAATAATGCAATTGAACAAAATAGCAAGCTCCGCCAGGAACTGGTGAGGATTTACAGTATTTGGTAGATAATTAAATTTACTCATTTGTGTAATCTATATTTATTTTCCTTTAGATGATGGAGGAATTTAATCTTAAATGATGAGAATGATAGTGCTTCTGATTCTGGCAGTTGCCTTTCATATGTATTTTTATTGTCTTGTCTCTGAAATATCATCAAATATTCTAACTATTTCAAAACCCTGCTTGAACCAAAAGGTAACTGAAAACAGATGTTCTGTGTCCACAGTGTTTGTGAGTTTTGATTATTTGGTGTAAGGAAAGATGGTGAACTCGGATTTTCTGAATCAGCTCGTGAGTTTAGTTTTTTGAACATCTGTGATGGATATGATTGATATTTGTGTTTCATAACTTTACACATTAATTCCATAGCAAAGATACTTTAACTTAGGTTGTTTATAGCTGTTTTTTTTTTCTCTCCTCTGCAATGATCTGCTAAGAAAGCAACTCTGAATGTCAATTACTTTCCTACCATTTTATGTTGAAATAACAGTCTTCCAGGATTTTAGCCTGAATTGTGACCGTATGTGTTTCTGTTGTGGATAACTGAGTATGATTTCATTACAATTAAAGCAAGTACCTTTTTATGTGCCGTCACTATTGTATTTGATCTTCTTTATATGTTACTGTTAGCTTTGGACTTAAGGAAACACTTAATGCAATGATTTTACTGCTTGTAGGATCTACTGAAGCGGGAAGGCAACAAAAGTCGTGGTGGAGTCTCATATGTCATTGTCGTATTAATTGGCTTGCTTGGCATAATAATGGGGTATCTCTTGAAGAAGACCTAAGCATTTCTGTGCTTCACTTGATCGTAGTTTCTTTGTTCCTGACTATTCAAGCAATTATGAGGAAAGTTAAAATAGATTAATTCTGCAGATGTTGACTTTTCTTTTTATTTTTCCTGTTTCTTTTTATTTTTTGGGGGGTGGATAGCATTTTGGGAGTAGAAAACATCAGGGAAGTTGTGGGTCTATGGTTACTCAGATTCTGAACTGACTCATACTTTCGGTAACATGCATTCTTTTTGTAACTTAAAAGAGGGGAAGCTACTTGTTTCTTCCTTTGTGGTTCATCTAGTGACTAAATGATAATGTCAAGTTGTCCGTGATGACCACGAATAACATCAATCTTCATGGATTCTATCGTCGTTTCATGTCAGTAGGATTACAGCATGTTGGTCATAACTCTATTTGAAAAGGATCAGTAATGTTCTTAAAAACCATCTTCATCCTTAGGAGCAGGTGTCCGCATGTCACTAGGTTAGTCAACAGCTGAATGAGCTGAAAAAGCTAAATTCGGTTTTAAAATGGGTTGAAATTGAGTTTTTACACACTTAACTTTTTAGTTTGAGTTACCATAATACTTTTATGGTATATAATGGATCATGTGTCTTTCTGAGTATGTTTATTCGAGCATAATCAATTATGCTATATCATAATTGAGTATGATTGCATCAATGGATCATAAATAATACCAAATTCTCGTCTAGTCAAACTATTATGTGCAAGCAAAAATGCACTACAAGGAATTTATCCAACTAACTAAATGAATATATTCTAAAACAATGGAGTTTTGTAAGAAAAAAAAAAAAAACACTTTTAAGTGTATTTTGGAGTTTATTGGCATGGTTCTCACACCTCTAGTAGCCTCCAACAATGATGATCATCTCAACACAACAATGCAAGAAAGGAAGACAAGCAAACAAACTAAGCTTCAACAATGTCACTCGAAAACAACACAATGAAAAATGCAAAAAATGTGAACAAATCTACGTTATCATGGGTTTATATTGTGCTTATCCAAGGACTCTTAGTTTGTGTGTTCAAGTCTTTGTAGTGTCTTCATGACTTTTGACATAAGTAGCTTAGTCTTATAACCATTGTGTAAGGTACAATGGAATCTGATTACGTGCTTGTTCAAAAAGTCCAGTATGTAATGGTATTGTCTGCTAAGTTTCAAGTTGAAAACTATTCTTAGGGCATGGTGTTTTCAATAAGGGCAAAGTGATCATTCATGCAATGCCACATGTGTTTCTTAGTTTTTCTCAACACATTTGAGTGAATCAGATTAGGTGGCGGATCCCAAAATCCCTCCATTTCTCTCCACTTTTTTTTTCCCACACATGACTAGTAACAAATAACAATAGTACATGACCCCAAATAAATAGAGACTTAATCTCTAAAATTATTAGGCTAAATAGTCCATTAACTACCATAAGTATTATTTGACATATTTTGTTTTCAATACAATAAAGAAAAACTAAAATCTTAGTACATAAACTTTAATTTTGCTCATTTTGCTTTAACTCTGTTATTAAATTATCACATGTGTTTATTGAAAATAAAATTAATTTTAATATGCAATTAAGCTTGATTAGATTCTTCTTTTACCTTTTGTTTTTTTTTATAAAATTAAAATCCTTAATGACTCGTTTAATGTTAATTACATATTAACAATAATTTTTTTTAACAAACATGATAATTACTGATGACCAAACATGAAATTTTAAAAAAACTAACAGAATTAAATAGACTATATTTTTTTTATTATTTTAAAAACGAAATATGTTAATCTTTATTGTAGTGAACCAATTATTTATTCAAATTATTATAATCAGTTGTTCTTTATTTTACATTTCGGCTATTTACATGAATTTTTTTAATCATTTTATCTATATAATAAACCCTGGTAATTATCTCGAGTAAACACTTGAAAACAATCTTCATGTTTTAGATCACTTGTGAGCATGAAACTAGGTTAGTCAACAGCTGAATGAGCTGAAAAAATAAATTCATTAAACTTAGTTTGAGTTACCATAATACTTCTTTATTTGTATATGATTATATCAAATTTTAGTTATATGTGCAATAAAAAAAGAAATTGAGTAGCAAATTGTTTTTTCCAAAACAAATTTTATATTAAGTTTTGAATTTGGACAACTCCTTGAGAAACAGAAAGTGCATATAATTGTATTATGAACTCAATTTTATAATGATTACTGTCTCCGTTCTCTAGCAGTCTTATGCTTCTTCTTAAAACATCTAAGAAATTTCCTATAGTAATTGTAAGAGACTACAAAATCCTTGTTGAAGTTATTTTAAATTTTGGATTGGTTGTGTTTAGGAGAGAACATGATTGTATTAGGGAAAATAGGTTGAAGTATCTTCTTTCTGCACAAAAACGTGTAAAGTGGTGAATAAAATAAAGGAATGAATTGGTAGCAATATGAAGTAGCATAGATTTGAATGGTTTGGCGGCATCTTCTGATTGAATCATTTGTTGTAGCTAAGACATGGGTTATGTTAGATTAATGTTAGTGAGAGTGAGCTAAACAAGCAGAGAGGGACTTGGGTTCATCACTCGCACTCTGAAGAAGGCTTCTTCTTCTAATGGTTTCGTTCTGCAAATTGCAATTTGCTATGAAATCTCCCTTTATAGTTACTTCTCTCTTCCGCACATCCACACTGTACTCTGTCAACCCTGCATATAAATTCTTCTACTTTTGCAACATCATCATAATTCACTCAAATAAATTAGCTTAATGGTACAAAACTACCAACTTTTTTTCTTTTACAAAATAAGGTAATTTCATAGGTTAATAAATAAAATGAATAAAATTTAAAAAATTATTGAAATAAGTAACTCATGTTAAGTTGACATGAACTCAAGTCATGTTACACATAACTTCTGACTAACTAGATTTAAATTAAAGTTGTCTTATTATTGTATGATTCCAATATTAATTGAAATTTTATTACACTGAAATTGTCTCAAGGTGACACAATTTATCTATTTTGATAATTTTTTAAAATTTTACCTAATGATAATTAATCTATAAATTATTTTAATTAAAAAAAATGGTTTTTGTGATGTCTTATTGAGCTAAAATAACACTCTGAATTTAATATATAAAATAGATACCTTAAACTATTGTTTTGCCTTCAAAAAATTAACTTAATTATTTGATTTTTGCGCATCCTCCTACTTTAGATAAAAAATTATTGAATGCTTCTAAGTTTTTCGGATATTAAATTTATTTATTTGTATTTAATATTTTTTTCATTAAACCTGCAGAAGATTGTAGGAAAATAATAAAGCTTTTTTTCCCCAGTGACTGATTCCAAGACTTGTACCACCAAACTAAATGGTTTGACCATAGTTACATCTCTATTCAAAACATGAACAATGATACACATGCTTACAATTATTTGATATTTAAATAAATTATTATTTTATTCTAAAAAACAGTTTAATACCTTGAATCTCAAACAAACTTTATTTTATTCTAAAAATATGGTTTGTCAAACTCGTATGATGACAATTCTACATTTCTCCACAGAAAAAAAACAGAGTTTGAAACCTACCAGTCATTCTTGAGACAACTCTGAAAACTCTTCTCCTGCACCCATTGCACCCCATATTTGCAGCTATGACCACAACCTGAAACTGTTCATCAACCATTACAAAATATAGCACTGAACTTGGCATCTCTACAATCATCTATTTTGTGATATTACAATAACTTAATCAGAAGACTTCAAAGTTCAAACCATTTTCTTTGATTAACAAACATTACAAATAAACAACTGTGTTAATCACCATAACATTGGTGTGATGAAGTATTTGTGATCAAGTTGATGATTTCTCTCTTCTCACCAACATTTTTTCTATCTACAAGACTTTGATGAAAAGATTTGAGTTTAGTGTTATTGGGACCAATAGGATAATAATATTAGAAATAAACAGTCAAATTACAAGAGACAGATAAACTCAAAAAATTAGAAACTATGGAGGATGAATTGTAGAGAATAGTAGAAAACCTACCGGAGGGAGGGTCAAGTTCTCCATGTGTAAAAGGGAACGATTATCATTTGTAGAAGCCTTCATGCAAACCTCTGACTCTGTGTTGTTAATGGCCATTTGATTATCAAAATCTCTTCTTTGTTATGCAGTCAACATCTTCGTTTTTCTTTTTTCACGAGCTTCTGGTTTTAAAGTTGCCCACTGAGATTTGGAAACTAAACCTTCTATTAATTTATGTCATGTTTGGATAAATAATTGTAGTTTGAATAATTCAATGAGCAAACCCTTCAGCAAGCATTTGATTTGACATGAGATTGGTTGTCACCTTCCAACCACCAAATTTAACTAGCTGACCTTTTGGCTTCATGATGCCACTCTCAAGACTTTTTTAACAGATAAACTTGTTATTGAGATTTTGAGTGGAGATAGATTAGTTTAAACTATAGATTACTAGTGAAAACTAACTACTAATTATGGTTTTTTAATTAGTGTTGTAAAACTTTATTTGAGATTAATCTGATTTAATTGAGAAATCAGATTATGGAAACTTTATTGGACCTTGGATTGAATCTGCTTAACTCATTGGTTTACCTATGAGCTTCTAAGTCAATTATAGAAAGTTTATCCTTAGACATAAAAAAAAAAACAAGAAGAAGAAAAAGGGTTGTGACATTTTGCCAAACAATATAATCCCTTTTTATTATGGAGGTGAGCATCATAGGCTAATCAAGCATTCTACTGAACAAATCAAATGTCTAACTTGAATAGGAAAAACAAAATATTGAAATATTCATACTACCAGTTTAAAAAGAGGAAATAATACTCCAAACATGACATACTTAAATTATTTTTTATATTGTCATTTAATTACAACTTTTTATTTATTTATAATAAGTTTGTTAATTTTTATTATATTTTATCATCATTTCCTTAAAAATCATATGAAATTTATACTTGATTGACGATGAATATTTTAATTAATTATATTTTTAATCCTTCAAATATTATAATTGTGAGGTTTTAACTACTCAAGTTTTTAATTGTACAAATTCAGTCTTCTAAATATCATAATTGCATAAGATGCATGGTTGTGAAAGATATGTTGATAGAGAAAAACGACAAGGAGGAAAAATATATGAAAGAAATGAAACTAGAAACGGTTCAGTTAAAGAAACTCGTTGCAGAGGAAGAAGGAAAAAAAGCTCGGTCTGGAAAGCTTTTCTAAAACACACATTTCATGTTTCGGAAAGTTAATTCCAAAGATCATGTTCTTCAAATCTTGTTTTAGGATGTATTTCATGCATCTTGTTTAAAAAAGAACAAAATGATCATTCTAAAAATGATGAAAATCTGTCAAGAAATTGTGGGATCATTAAGAAAAAGAAGACATTTCATGTGAAAACTCATCATGAAAAACAGATTCTAGAAGGTATTATTATATCATTTTGAAAAGAGTCTGTAAAATCTTGTTTTGAAAAGGTTGTTTTAAAATGTATTTCATGAGTTACAAAATTTTCATTATGAAGAACTTATCATAATCTGAAAAGTGTGTTCAAGAATATATTTCATGAATTCAAGAATACATGTTGCCGAAAAATTTCCAAAATGAGTAATTTGGAGGTGACTTTAAGAAAAAAAAAAAAAAGTAAAATTGTCATTTTAAAAATTTGGGAGGTGTGCCAAGAAATTGTGGAGGTTTAGGAAAAAAAGCCGCATTATCATCACCCCATCATTGCCGCTGCACCTCCAATTACACCTCCATGCACTATCACCATTGCACGCTTATAGAGCAAGAAGAAGAAGAGAGAGTTATTCTAAAAAATTCATTCCAAAAGGTGTTATATATCTTCTAAAAATTTTGTCCCAAAGTGCATTTAATATGGTCAAAAAAGTTTGCTCTGAAAAGCTAATTCATAAAAACGTCTCATATATTCTATAAAGTTTGATCTTGAATCTTGGTTTGGAAAGTTCGTCTTTTTCAATAATCGAGATGTCACCTTTATGAAGGGTAAAATGATCATTTTAAAATTATGGGAGTGTAAGGAAAAAAAGAAAGCCTTCAAAGCAACACTTGGATTACTCAACAAACAAGTTGACTAAAACTTGCTCAGCACAGCATTGGATTCAGCTGGTACGTGCTTAAGAAACTCCGAATAATAAATAAACTATTTCATTATTGGTTAAAGAGCTTCATTTTGATGACATGACTGGACAGGAAGGACTTTAAACTAGGAACAAAAGCTCGACCGAATTTGCCAAAGATTCAAACAACAAATTTCACTTCTGGAAATGGGGGAAGAGAAGAAGAAATTTGGTTGCATATTTGCCATTTGTATTCCAGGGCTCCATCCCAGCGCTCCTCTTGCTCCAGTGTCTGCAACACAATATTTGCCAAATTTAATGTAATCAAACTGATAATCAAGAAACCCAAGATTTGTAAAACTCGTTCTTATATGTAAGCAATGCACAAAAGATCAAGAAATTAAATTTATCAACCCGAATAATGTCCCCGTTCTCAACAGCTTTTCACCCTGTTAAACCGGTTGTATATGGATCAAGAACCAAACTGTTTTTATAACTAGTTTAGAAAACCAATCTGGTTTTAGAACCGTTTTAGGAGACCAAACTGGTCTGTAAACAGATTCCAAAAAGTGAACCGGTTTAAAATTCAGGTTCAAAAATGAAACCAGTTCTGAACTGGTTTCAAGAACCGTACCAGTTTGAAAACCGATTTCAAACCAGTTCTATATGATTGAGTGTCCAAGATCAATAAGTACCATTAACAGTACGGTCTTGTTGAGAAAGAGTCAAGAATCTTTGGCATACATTGCAACATAAAATTCAAAGTATTACATCCTCTCTCTGTTTTAAAAGAAATAATCACTAAAAGCTCAAAATCCAAACCATATAGAGATTTGCATATACTTTCATTATGTGGAGGTGGCCGAGCAAGTGCTTTTGCGACATATAATAAATATTTTTGTGAGATAATAAATAATTAATACAAATAAAGCTTTTGAATGACACGCTTTAATTCCTTGATTTCTATGATGCATTCTGCAGTTAGGCACAATAGACGTGCATTTATTTTAATTAATCTTTTCTACAACAGAAATAAAACCAGAAAATTCTTCTACTCTAATTCAATGTTTTTGGCATTCATTGATACTTGTATAGTTATGCAACATAATTGTTTTCCCTGTTGTTTTCTTGCGCTACGGTTGATGGGGGTATGATTTTCACTGCCAAAGCCTCATTGCTGCTGTAGTCTGAAGGGTGCTGCCAAAGTCTCATTGCAGCAAAATTCTGTATAATTTTTATCTCATTAGCAGTTTCTAGCATACAAAACAACCCTGGTCTGTAGTTCCACACTAGTATCATAAAATGGAATCCAAGCATGAAGAAAAGTAACAAGTTAATAACCAGAGATTAAACGAAAACAAGAATACAAAGTCCAAATCACTAAATACATAATAATCCTAATTCAAAGTCTCAAAAAGAAAGAAGCATTCTACATTTTGAGCCATCATCTAGTGAAACAGAAGATGCTGAATAAGTAAAGTCTTGTGAGGGAATTGGTGTCAGCAAAATTACAAAAACAATGTTACTTATCAGTCATATTATAGTAAGCATGCTACAAAAATATAGTATAAAATAAATATTGTTACCTTTTTCAAATCTATCGTGCTCCTCAAAATCCTCATTTTCATTTGAGGACAATGGTGAGGGCGTGTCCCTTTAAGCCAATCTTGCCTGCAAACAAGTGTTTCTATCATTTGTGGTGTACGAGAACTGCAATGTGAATCAAAAGCTCTTCTTCTAGGACTAAAGGCAGATTTAGATGCCACTTTAAAGACAAATATAGCAAGCACATCTCTGCCATGTTTACTAGAAATCGACCTGAATTTAGTTTCCACCAATTCAAAATATCCAAATCTCCTTTAATCTCTTCTAAGGCTTCGTCCAAGTACTTACTTAATTCAGATTTTTTTAGACCTAGTCAATTGAAAAAACTTGGTTATAGCGATGATGATCATCACTATCTCCTTCACTAAGTCGGACCTATCGTGAGTTAGCTTCAAACATATTACTGCCACCATTACTCTTCAAAAAGTAATCTCAAACTAGATCCCACTTTATTTTTCAAATTAGATGCCACTTCACCACCAAAACTTGGAGTAATGAGCCTGAGTGAATTGCAATTTGTATCTCGGATGTAAGACAAGAGCAATCATGAGGAGCATGTTTAGTTTATCAGGATTTCCCCAATACCTAACATATTTCTTTTTCATCTTTTCAACCTTAGTTCTTACACTTGCACCCACATCCTTGGATGTATAGATTTGATCGATTTACCTTCAATTTCAAATGCCTCAAACGTATACATTTTTCGACACATGATCTGAACCAAAAATGCACAAAGTAGTATCATCATATAAAGCCGCAATTACCTGTTGAAACAAGATAGAACAGCTGAGAAATGTTGATTATCATATTTCAAATTGAAGGCAGAAAAAGTAGGGAAAAAAGGTAGTGGTGGATGAATGCATACAAGAGTCTCTTTATACAGAGGAAAAGAAAAGGTTTAAGGGTGATTTGGGATATAGGAATTAAGGAGCAGAGAAGACAAATTAGAAGATGGCCTTCCCTCCCTCGTCTCTTCTTACAATGTTGTGCACGTTCATGATATGGCAGTCTGGTAGGAAACAATAAAAGTATATGGGATTGCAATACAGTGCACTAAATAAACAGTCCGGTCTGCACTGAATCTATTTTTTAAACTAAATTAATATTTTTCATAACCGGTTATGTTCTAAACCAGTTCAGTTCGAACTGGTTTTTTGCACACCCCTAACACAGCTGGAAATTGACCGATTTGATGAGATTAGAGATTGACTCAACTGGAAATTGCTAGTGTTCAATGGAAAGCCACCAAAGAGCCACCACCAAGTCAGTTGTATATTGCCAGAAGTTGCTGGGAAGTCACAAGATAGGCTGTGAAAAAGCTGCTAGATGGTTGCCAGAAAATTCACCTGGAAAGACATGGGTAATTTGAAACAACAGTGACAGCTTGCTGGATTTTTTTCTGGCAGTAGTGGACTACAGCAACAGTGACTTAATGCACCACGAGACAACATGGTGTACAATGGAAACCAGAGATGTGACCGCAGAGGAGACATAAATAAAACATAAAACTGCAGAAAAAATTGTGTAAGGTTATCAAACTCAAAATTCTAAACTAGTGGAGTTTTTGTAAACTCAACCCTTAGATTCCACTTGTATACTTAAGAGATTACTTAATATAAAAAATCTATTAAAATATACCTTATGTACAACATGATGCTCTTAATAAGACAATAATTAGATATTTTCACTTCATAATAAAGAAAAGCAACAAATCATATTAACAAAGCATGATAGTTCATTAGTGCTAAATAAGATTAAACGATATAGATGATTAAATTATATATAAAATCATAAAAGCATAAGCCCTTAATATGAACAATTAAAAAGGGAGTTAATTTCTTCAAATCACCTGAGTCATAATCAAACATTGTCATTGTGAGATAAGAATCCGATAAATTTTACATTTAATTTTAATTTCAAACTCGCTAGTTCGCTTCTAGACTTGTGAGTTTGAATTTTACTAAAGAGTTTTAAGAGTTTCCTCGACTTTACTCGAAAAAAAGTTTGATAGTGAGTTAACTTGTTTTCTCTATCTAGAGATTTTGACAACCTTGTGGTCAGAATTTGTACTTAAGAATGCAGGAAAACAGGGTGAGGATGCCATTGGAAGCAAGCAGACATGCTCCATCAAATTCTTTTTCACGAACTTAAAGAAAGCAGCAAAATTCATTAAGACAAAATAAATAGTAAAATGGAATTTGAGGAAAAAAGAAATTAAATGATGCAAAAGCATTAAACTTGCAGATTGAGAAACAAACCAGAATCTGGAAGAGTGTCTTCTCACATTCTGAAGAATTATCTTCATCATCTCCATAAATACAATTGAAATGAAAATCATAGAAGCATAGACAGACTCCAGCTAATAGTCATTTTCCATTAATTTTTTTCTTAACAAAGGAAGCATAGGTATGCATAAGCTCATGAAAGAAAACCAAACCACTTTGATTAACTATATTAACCTATCTTCCCTTACAAAACTACATGCTCCATCTCAGACTCTAAACTACAATAAACTTCAGATATTGTATGGTAATGATGGGGAAACTCTTAAGCAAACAGAAAAAGAAAACCCAGAATGTTATGTTCATCTGGAGACCCTCCTCCTACTGCCAAAAACATCTCTATGACTCTGCATCTTCTCGTGTCTCAAAGCCCTCTCCCGGTCCTTCTCTCTTCTCTCCCTTTTCATTCTCTCTTCCCTCAATTCCTCCATCGTCTTCCTCTTCTTCTCACCCTTATTCTCTCTCCTATCGCCGTCACCACTTTCATCCTTCACAACATCATCATTAGGTTTCCGAAGATACCACGGCAACTTAACCCCCTTTCCTGCAAGCCCGTAACCAAGCCTATACTTCTCATCCTCCGGGCCCACAACAACGGCGGGCTTGGGCCCTCCCTCCTCCCTTTTCTTCTTCTTCGCAGGGGGGCCCTCTTTCTGAGGCACCTGAATTGGGTCAAAAATCTTGATCCCTTCGAAGAGGTTGATGTGGCCAGCGTCGGAAGAAGGCTCGGGCTTGAGTTCGGGTTCGGGTTCGGGTTCCGGAGGGGGAAGCTTCGGTTCCAAACCTCGAGCGGTGCGGAGACGCTCGAGACGGAACTCGGCGTCGCGCTTCCGAGCCTGGTCGCGCTTGAGCTGTTCCTCCCTGGCGGCTTGTTCCTCGTCGCGACGAACCTTCTCTCTGTTCTCGTAATTGTAAACGTTCCAACGCTTCTGAGGGAGAATATTTAGACCTCCGTGGCCTCCCATTTTCGATTGCCCAGCGAAAGAGGATGAAATTTGAACTTTTCTGAATGTCAGAAATTTGGGATTTTCTGTTCACTACAAACCTGCCCAACCCTCACGGAAAATATTAGACGGCTGTATATATACAATTTTTCATGTTTTATAAATTAAAATGATAAACTTGCGAGTTTTAGTTTTGTTTCCAATACTTATTTTTTTTATTTTATTTCTATTAAATTTAAAATTACTATTTTTAATCCTTATCGAAAATATAAAATTTAGTTTTAATTACTATAAAAATCATCTTTTTAAAATTTGAAATGATTAAAGTTTAATGTTTAGATTAATTTTAATTTTGTATATTTTTAAATAAAATATACGTATGGTGTGTAATTTTTCTTAAAATACAGTGTGTGTGTGTGAATACGACAGTTTTTCTTTATTATTTTTCATTACCATTATTCAATCGGTTTAAGTTTTTTTTTTTTTCGTTTTCCGTTTATTTTTTTAACATTGAGAATCATAGTTTATTGTGGATTTTGTTTGTTAGTGAAGTATTAAGATAAGTTATCATATTGAAATGTTATGATTTAAAAATATAATTAAATATAAAATAAGAAAAATACCAAATATGAAAGACGTGTTTGATATAGAGGTGTATGATTCAGAAGATTAGTTGTCTTCTAGTTTGTAGAATCTTCATTTGACAAGCATGACAAAAAAACTAACCTATAATATCACTTTCACTTTTCTTCTTATCTGCTTCTTTTTTTGTTACCCTAATGTGTGACATCATCATAGAAAAGGAAGACTCATTCTTGCAGCAGACAAGTTGGAAAAGGAAACCATACCAACATTGAAAACTAACCTCCAATAACATTATTTGCCCCCATGAATAAACGCCCTAGAATACTTCTCAATTGCCCAAGCATTTACGTCAACTTTATTTGATTCATGACTTTTAGCCACCTAACTTTTTTGCAGTCATGCTACCTATTAACGCGAGATCGCTTTCACTATTTTATATCTAAAATTTTCAAATTCCATTAAAATGGTCAAATTTTGTCTCCTTAGTAATCCAGATTGTGTGGAGAAGAACACAGCACTGTTGTGAACCCAGAAACAACCTTAGATAGATGCTTTATGGTCGACATACAGCATAACATAACTCTGCAGTAGTACGATCTAACCCACAGCAGAAGCATCATCTTATCCCTGAAAGATAGATGGCAATAATCGGCTGTGACAGCAATGGATCCATGGATGACACCAAGTTCAGCAAACCGATGCCATGGATTGGCATATACATAGCAGCAGCATCTCTTGCTTGTCTCATAGCAATGGCTGCAGATCTCATACACGGAATTCGAGGCCGCAAATTTTGGTTTCCTTGCAAATTCTTCTGTTTAAACGCCACTTCCTTGGCCATAATAGCTGTAGCAGTGAAGTTATCAGTGGATCTCAACACCCCTATGCCACACCGCCAGGATCAGCTATCAAAACTCAGCAGCAGCGCCATGATCTGCACAATAATGGCCAATTCCATGCCGACTCTTGGGATCACCGAGAACAAAGACACCATGATGAACCTCATGGCCATGGCCATCCTTGTGGTTACCATGATTGTGAACATCTGCATCCAGTTTGTGACCGGTGTCATCTATCTGTTCTGGGTGGAACATGCGGTCATCATGCTCCTCATGGTAATTTTGTTGATGACCATGACCTCGTCAGCTGTAAGTATTCCAAAGATTAAGCACTATTTAGAGCTGAAACATAAGATGAACGAAGAGGCACTTAAGGAGTGCTCAAAAGTGTTCGTTGTGGACGAGAGGAATCAAATCGTCAACGAACTCAGAGATCAACTGATGAAAATTTGGATGATGACCCACACAAGCAGCCCCCAATTTGTTCTTGGAAGGTCAGTGTCTTGTACTGCTTCTGGTGCCTTTTGTCTTCTAAGTACCATGGCATTAGTAGAGGCCCTGCTTCGATCTTACTTGATGCCGTGGTCGTTTGATTTTTGCTCTGGTGACTGTGACTACAAGTGGTCCACCATCTTAATTCTCATAGTTCAGGTTGCTGCAGTGGTGGTGGGTACTATTGCTCCTGCTTTTAGATGGTTCATTGCCATATCCTATAAGTGCCCAAATGTGAGGAATAGGACCTGCAAGAGAAGGTTCCATGTTGAAGGGTACTGGACTGCCAAGCTAATCTTAATTAAAGAAAGCCCTCTAGGGTTTCGAATTCATAACAGGCAGAACAGAAAGCTGGCTCATGATGCAAAAACTCTTCTATTGTCTTTCTGTATCAAACTTCAGGTGGGGATTGTGCTAATGAGTAAAGCCACCCAGTACGTTTCAATATCCCTCATGTGCTTGATCTTGACATGTTGTGATCATTGCAAGAAGTTGAGATCCAAATTTATGTCTACTGTCTCGAGCTTTAGCTCGGGAACAGAATCAAAGTCTGCTCCGAAGCTGGATCTTAGACGTTTTGTTTTGTATCTTGAAGGTGAGGAAGAGTTAGTTGAGGTGATGCTGAAACAGAATCGTGATGCCACTATTCATTGGGTTCAAGTAGGAGAAAAAAAGGAGCCAAAACTTCTCTTTGAATTATTGGAGAAGAAATGTTCTTTGTTGCAAGGATTCAAGGGAGTGGGAACATTTGACAGTGACCAAGTTTGTTCTTTGCATTGTGGAGAAGCAGCATATAGTTGGTCACTTCCTCTGGTGACACTTGGTAGCATTGCAGTGGCCCTGCCACACATCAGTAGGGATTCAGTCAAAAAATTGATAAGCACAGTAAATGAAGCACTCCCCTTTGTCAAGTTCATAGAAAATAACCTGGACAAAGAAGGAGAATTGTATAAACTCAGATCGGCAGCAGAAATTATTTGGCTTGGAGTTGATCTATATAATAAGTGGCTAGATGTGGATCTTCGTGAGCTCTCACTTCAAGATAAGAGCCCCAAAGAGACACTTGAGCAGCTAGCCGATGCTGCAAAAATCAGGTATGAGAAATTTAAAGGCAAATATATGCACGTATGCATAAAGACGAGCCCTTCACTATGGCCCAACAAAGTATCTGCATCTCACACTATGTACAGAATATGCAAAACTGCTCTCTTAAATCAAGAACTATTAAGAGACAATAGGAGTGAGAGGCTCTTTGAAGCACTTACAGCGATGATTTCTGATATAGTGGGTGCATGTCTCACCAACTTACCCTTTGTTATATCCGACAAGTGTTTGAATAGCACCATTGAAGAGAGAGAGGATACTGTAAGAAATGCAGTTTACATTTTTGGCAAGACCAAGAAGATTATAGAAATGATAGAAAAGAGAGCATTTCCCCGCGTCAATTTCTGCCGAGGAACCTACATCGAAGATTGGCGTTTAATGCATAAGCAAAACAGTTTTTTTCACACTGTTCCATCTTCGCTGGAGATTGACACTCCTACAGATTCTTCCACTTCAAGTGATGTTTGCCTAAATATTGACTAAAACCCAGAGGCCCTGCTGAATTACATAATTGCTGGAAAAGCTTTTAGATTTGTATAAAGTTTATGCAAATTAGGAGAAGTTAAGTGTAACATAAACATTAGAGAAAGGCCAGAGAAAATCACAAGTTTATGATGGAGTGCCATTTAGGATTTAGGGTTTTGGAAGAGTGGCGGACAATTCTGCAGATAAATAATTTTTTGCGAAATGTGAACTAGACATAATGTAAAAATTATATTGTGTCACATTATAAATGTAAATTGGTGTTAGATGTTAAAGTAATATTGTGTAAAAATAGTTATTTTGTTCTTATATAATTGGAAATTAGTTCAATTTTGAGTGTTGTTGATTGTCAAAATAACATTTTTTTATATATGTAAAAATATTTACTTAGTCTATACAAGATTGGAGGTTAATTATATCTTGTTGGAGTCTAATAATGCTTAGAGCATCCTACATTATATTTTTCCATTAATAAAAACATTTTAATATAAATTTTATAAAAATATTTTTTAAATTGTAAAATAAAGAGAGTTGTTCATGCACTGAGAAACTTATATTTATATCCTACATTAACATATTATTTTCATTAATAAAATATTCATATAAGCCATTTTCACTGAAAATGGTTTTACAAGATAAGTTTTTGTAAGTAAATCACATTATTATAAGAGTTTTATATTATTATTTTTTTTATTACGTGATGATGTATATAAATGAATTCAATTAAAATTATTTATTATTAAAAACTTACTAAGCAACTCTGTTAAAATAGGCAACCATAGTTTAGTTGTTTTAATACTAAAATAATTACGTTAATTAACTCTAAAAAACTTATATAAAAATCTTATTAGAGTTGCTATAAGGGGTTAAGGGTGTAATTAATAGAAAAAGTAGAACAAGAAAAATAAAATAATAAACAAAAATATTGGTTTATCTTCTATAAAGGTAAAATAGGGTAAAAAAATGTGTATACTGAAACTTTATATTTTTTACGTAGATTATATTATTATTATTTTTTTATTACTAACAAAAATTAGTTATTTATCATACAAAATTATTTACTTTTTATGAGGTGACAAATACAGATAAATGGGAACCCAGATAAAGAAGAAAAACGAAAGTTGTAACAGAATATACCATTATTATTCCAACTCGGATCCTTTCTCTCACACTTTCGCTTTTATGATAGCTCTGTCGAAGATGAGGTTGCTTGGTGGGATTAACAAACTCACCAATGCCATTAACAGCCATAATTAGCCTTTTATATTTCTCAAAAGTGATATAGAGATGTTTATTATATTGGATAATTCTCCTCATATTTAATCTAATATATTCTAATCCAAATATAAATAATTAAAGGATTTTAATTTAGTCAGATTCAACTTCTAATATTTTAAGGGTAAGATATTTTTTAATATAATAAGTATTGAAATATTTTTTTATTGGTTTTAATATAATAAATTTAATTTTATTAGTTTTTTTTTTCAAATTTTGTTAAGGGTTTGGTTAAATGTGTACGTGGATGTAGTTAATCAAAATTCATGTGTTTTTATTATGTAAAAATTAATGTTATTAATTATTATATATTTATTTTATAAATTTAAAATCCAAATATTATTAAAAAATATGGAAAGAGGGAAGGAAACATTGTGAAGGACATTGTAGAAACATTATTAGAGTTAAAGAAAAAAAAACACATTGCAATATACGAAGGTTAAGACTAAGGTCAAAATGAGAGGTAATGGTTATATGAAGAGTTGTTAGTGACAACAAAGAGAATGATGCAGAGTCAAAAATTGACTTGCTCAAAGATGTTAGGGTCTCGTAATATGTCATCTCTCAAGAGGGAATGTGTTATATAAATTCAATTATGACAACATTTGTTTTTTATTAGAAAATGTATTGTAAAAAACATAGGGAGGTGTTTGTGACCTTTTAAAGCTCAATCAACCCAAAGAAATTGTTTTGGATTATCAAAATTTGAAAGTAGGTTTAAATATTTAAAATTTTGAAATTTCCCTTTACCCTTTTGTTCTTCCATATTGTGAATTGGTTGTTTGATTTTAATGTTTAATTGATAATGTTATGTAGTGGAATGTGTGTATCATGATTATTTTTGTTTGGCAAATGTTGATGATGATGGTGAGCATGATTATACTAATGAAATGCTTGAATAACAAAAGAATAAGATTGTGAAATTACATCTTTGTTGTAAAATGAAGGGTTTATTATATTGTTTTTGGAGTATATGTTGGTATGAATCCAATATTATTGTAGTAGTCAATTGTAAAGGTAAATTTGTATCTAATATTTTGTGTCAAATGGTTATGTGAGTTTCTATATGCAATGTTAATGTGATGCTTAAAATGGTAAAATGACAAGCTAACTTTGTAATTACCTCTTCTTTTTTAGGTTTAATTTGGACAGTAAAAACCAATTTAGTTGTTTTCCAAATCAATTAAAAGACAAACAACTTTTTTAAGAGTAAAATAGTATTTCAGTTGAATATTATTAGAAACATTATTTCAATTGTTCAAGAGAATTAATCACACGAATGAATTGTCAAAATGTAATTACAAACAACATTCATAATAAGAAACAACAACTAATAACATATAACACCAATGGATTGTCGACATAATAATTATTTTGTTCCAAAAACATATTCATTGTGGACAACAACTACATAGGCACAATGTATTTAATAGTAATTACATCTCAAAAAACACATTCTATAACAATTATATATTCTATAACAATTATATACGCACAATGTATTTAATAGTAATTACATAAAAAACACATTGTATAATAATTATATAGCCAAAATGTACTTCACAATCAATATATCTCTGAATTAGTGTGATACAATCTATTTCTTCATAATTTTTAGCTTGAAATTACTTTGAATATGTCATCAAAACTTTTTATGCATCAATGACTTCATCAATGTTATTGTCACATTTGCCCTTACTTCTATTAGCTTGCAAGTTTCGAGGCAAATTTAGTATGATAACAATTAATTCATAAGAGTATTACCAAATTGATTCCTTCTTGTACCATATTTGTACATGGATGTTTTCTAGACTTTTTCTTGGTCTTACCCTACAAAATATATTATTACAAACTAAATAAGCATCTAATAGAAAACATAATTAGATATGTAACATGGGCTTGTTGGATGCTACCTTCCCCACATTTTTGGACATTCTAATGTTGGCTTTGTCCTTATTCCTTTGAGTAGCAGATTGGGTTGGTGTAGGGGAGCCTCATGCACATGTTTCACTTGTTGGAATTGAATTACCAAGTTAACTTATTGAAATTGAGTCAGTAGGAATGACTTTAGCAGTATGACAGGGTTGAGTGGAACCATATTCACATCGTGGTTGAGTCACTAGAATTGAGGAACCAATATTGGCTTGAATGGTTGGTTCCTCACGTGTTCCATCATCATATTCACACTCTCCATGCACCTCACCTAATTCAATATCATCTTTTTCATGTCTCTGAATACCATCATCACCATCTCTATGCACATCACCTTTAATGTACATGCATATCATCCTCTCCATACATATCATGTTGTCCCAAATCATTTTTTTCTCCATTATTATCATCTCCATCACCTACATCACCACCCTTTTTACTTCTCACAATAATACTTCTTCCTACATCCCACTGACAAACTCTTCATTTACATAATTAGGAACATTAAGTGACAAATGTTCCATACAAATATGAACATCAATATTGTTACAAGTTTCATAATTAGTTAATTCTAAATCATGTACATCAATATTGAATTCCTTAAACTCAAATTATAGGTTTACATAATTTTCTTTTCGCCAAAAGCCCAAACTCACTCTAGTGATACTCAAGTTCCTTCCCAGTACTTATCAATTCCAACATACCATATTCATCTTGTTACAATTCTTTACTTAACACATGCCTCATTGTATATGATATGTGGTTCTTTGCTAAAAGTTCCATTGTGATTAAAGACAAGCTACAATAATAATTACTCACAGAAAGCTATAAAGGTTATAAGGGGTAAGGGTAGCCTTGACCCCTTAACTCCGTCCTCAAATTCACTATTTCAAAAACTTTTTCTTTGAGAATGGAATCAAAAATCAGTGTTCTTGGTGATTAAGGAGTTTGATTGTTTTATATTATTTGTTTACCTACAATGTAATGGTAGTGCAATACATGAGTAGGAGAAAGAAAAGCTCATCCACAATACCTTGCAATTAATAGAAAATGGACTCTAATAACTTTGTATGGAGATTAAACATATTAAAATTATTTTGAGTTTAAATATATTATTTTGACTCTCTAAAAATTATTAGTAAAGATAGCTCAAACACCCTAAATTTAAAATCTTAATTAATTTTTTTAATAAAATATCCTAAATCATTCATCCCTAATTAAATAATCATACTTCAAACTATAAAATATCACAAACTCGCCAAAAGAAATTAAATCACTCTATCATACTCTATGAAACCAATTGCACACCAATCTTAACATTTTGCCCAAAATAGGATACATGAAAATTACACTACACAAAGGACACTAGAAAATGAAGCCCAAAATAGGATACATGAAAATTACACTACACAAAAGGACACTAGAAGACGAAACAAAAATTACTTGAAAAATTCTTCAGGTCACTCTTAGCCTTCATTCTGCAATGCCGTTTAACTCTTTTTTTTTTCTTCTTCAAGTCTCGATCACACTGTTTCCTTCCTTCATGATGCTTAATAATATTTTAAATTTTACAAAATAAATGCTTAATAATTATTAACTTCATTTTATGTAATAAAGACTTAGTAAAATCTTTCCACTCATATACCTGAATCTTTAATGAAATGGAATTGGAATTGAAAAAAGCAAACGAAATTAAAGTTATTATATTAAATATATTAGTACTAAACAAATTTCCAATATTTATTACACTAACTAAATATTTTATCCACTTTTTCTCTAACGAGTTATATATATATATATATATATATTCATTTATATTCAATTTATTCAATCATAAAATATTAAATAATATTATTAATAACAACAAAAATAATAATATATAATTACTATTTAATTTATTTTGTTACTTTATTAATTGAATGTATATTTTAAAAATATTAAATTATTTGATTATTTGAATATAAAATAATATATTATATTTTTTGAACCAATCATTCTAGAATCTATTAAAAGATATTTTAAAGTTACAAATTTCAATAAAAAAACAATTTCAAAATACATGAGCTAATTGAACTGATCTCATTTAATTAAATTAAGAGTATGTTAATTTAAATTCAATTAAATAAAAAAATATCAGAAATTCACTTATAAGCACATATAATGATAGATGATGAGGTGGTCCGTGGCAGTGGACATATAAATCCAATGCTGCTCAAATTTTAATATTTTCATATTCAGTATATGCCATTCATTTATGTGTTACAATTAATAATTCAAAAATCTCATAAGATAAGATAAGATAAATTCAATATTCTTCTGGCTGCTGAACAAGAACCTCCATTATAATAAATAATTTCCTTTTTTGACTAAGATCTAGACGCACATTTCACACCTAAATATTTAGGGATGTTTTATGTAATAAAGATTTTATATATATATATATATATATATATATATATTTAGTGTGTTTTTTTTTTCTTAGGATGAAACTTATGAATAAACATTTTTGTTTTTTTGAAGATCAGACATTCACTAACAAGATTTCTAATATGGGGAGTGACTGAAATTTATCATTTAAATATTATAAGAATTTTTTTATTATAATGAGGGTTTTAAAATTAAGACTTTGATTTTATTTAAAATCATTAGTAATAAGAATAAAATATTTAATTATATAATTAAATGAGTTTTGTAGATTATAACAAAATTAAAAGTACAAATAAAACATTATAAAATGTGATTCTCGAAACACTTTATTATTGGAGAAAAATTACAAAAGAGTCTTAGAAATAATGTGTATAGCGAGATAAAATTTTCTTAAAATAAAATAAGATCTTTTAAAATTGTGTTATAAAACTCTTGTATGAATATGATATATCTTGATATAAGAGGTATAACTACTAAATGACTTTATATGGAGTAAAATATGTAAAAGATAGAAAAGGACATTGATAGGTTGACAATTAACTTCGTTTCTATATACACTTACAATTAATAATATTATTTTAATATTTTTTATATTAATTAAAAATTTATTTTTTATTATATATATATATATAATGTAAAATTATTTATATAAAACAACAGAATAAATACGAACACCAGTTTAAGAATTTAGATGCTTCTATAAATTTAAGCCTGGATTGCGATAAAAAACAAGAGTTAAGAAAAAAAAAAAGGTATAAAATAAGTTTGTTTGAATGAGATCAAAGAAAGAGAAAATAAATGAAAAATAAACTAATTTTATCTATTTTTTCACATTCTATATATTTAAATTCTAAACTATTTCTATGATTAAGAATATTGAAATTAAATACGGTAGTAACTCAACCCTTAACTATTAGGTTTAAAACTGAAAATCATTAATAAACTATTATTATATGATATGTAGTTTCATTATCACTCTTTTTATTCTTTTTCTTTTTCTTATTATTATTTTATTTTAATTTCTTTAGTTAAGTGATATTGGAAAGTGGTGTATAGTGAGAAAAGAGACTTTTATTTAATACTTTTTGTACACAGGCGTGCTTCATCTTTCTATATGAACCATTCTTATTGTAATAAAAAAAAATACTCAATCCATTATTAATGTAACAGAATAGGTTATGAGTGGTATACATATATTAATATATATATATATATATATATATATATATTAGTAAATTTTTTAATTTTGGTTAGTTTTACTTAAACTAAGTATTGCCATATTTTACTTTTAATTCAATGAGAGAAAAAAATATTTTTAGTACAATTTTTTAATTTTGTTCAAATTCAGTTAATAATTGAAGTAATTAAATATGTTTTTTATCTTTAATAATTGATGCTATAAAAAAAACATCAATATATAATTAAACTTGCTAATTCTACTAACATATATTCTAAATTTACAATTTTGACTATCTCTTATTGTTACCAAAAAATTTCTAACATTAAGAATTGAAAATATTGGGTGTGAAACTAAATATTTATAAATGAAAAAGTAAGATTTTGTGTCATATATGAGATGCATGTGATTTATTGTTTTAAAAAATCAATAATAAATTAAATTAATGATAAATTATAAAATAATAATTAGGTTAATGAACAATTGTTTTTTATAATGATTGTTATTTATGAGTATAGTAGAAAAATAGGGTTTATATATAAATCATTAATGCAAAGTCAACTTTATTTGACAAATCTGTCTTTTTACTTAAATCCATCAAGTAAATGAGATAATACAATAATAAATTAAATATAATAAAATTTTAATTTTCAAATAATTAAATTTTAAAGTACTAACAAATCAGCTATAAAGAGTTTGAGTTATTTATCTCATTAAATTTATAAATAACGGATAATTAGATAATTTTAAGATTCTATTTTAATTCTTGATATTACATTATTATTTGAACATTTTTAAGTTTTTACATCATGTTTTAGATGATTATTACAATATTCTTAATAAATTTGATTAAATAAATTATAATATCATATTGAAAGAAATTTAAAATTCAACTTAACTTTTATAACGTTAGCTTGAAAGATAAGAAGAAACTTACATATGATATAGTATCACAATATTCATACTTGACATGTGAGATTTCGAACCATGATTGATAATTATTTATTTCTTTAACTACTAAAAATATATTTAATGAAATTTTTATTTAGTTAATAATATAAACATGTTTAGACTTAGATGAGATTAAAAAAAAACATTAAATAATAAGAAAGACTAGAAGGAAAAAAAAGATATAAAATCCTTATATTATTTGATATATAAGTATATAAAAAATTAAATGACGATAGGAATAGTTGAGAAAGACGATAAAGCAAAGAAGAAGCGCTATATTTAGTTTGTTGAAGCAAAGCAAACACAGCCTTGTTGGAGTTGTTAGCAAGAAACCGCAGCGTTGATTTTCTTCTATTATTGGATCGTCTTAACGAGGTTTAGTTTTCTCAATCATATACAATCGAATTCGCAAACCTTGAACTTTTGAGTTTCGAAAATTATTTTAATCGGCCAAGAAATTTCCTTCGCTGATAACGAGAAAATTGTCGGAACCGCTTTGTATCTCTTTCCCTGCTTTTTTAAGGAAAGATTGTCTGCAATTAGAGGTTTTTCTCTTTTCCTAAATTCAAGTAAGAGTTGATGATCGGAAATTCCATAAAAATAGTTATCTGAAAGTTAGGGCTATTTTTAATTCCATATCAAATAGTGAAGATTATTGTTCGGATGGATACCCTTTTTGTTAAATAAAATTTTTAGTAGTAGGTCCATTCTCAATCTTCATCTTGTTTTTTTTGTGATTATTGCTGTTTTTTTTTTCTTTCTCTAAACCATGCCCCCTTTTTTATTTATTCATTTATATAACTATATTTTTTAATTTATTTATTTTGAGTGTTAACGAATCATTTATCCTTTGTCGGAAGAATGGACGGTATATCATCTTAGTTTTGATTAGCTTTTGTTTGATGGTAATTCCAGGAAGAATGGCGACAAAGAGCTACTTCAAACAAGAGCATGATCTTGGTATACGATGTATTTTGATTTTTATTGTTATTTGTTGGTGAAATATAATTGTGTGGAAAGCTGAATAATGATATACAAATAAGTGATTCATTTTATGTGCAGAGAAGAGAAGAGCTGAGGCTGCTAGAATCAGGGAGAAATACCCAGACCGTATCCCTGTGAGAACTAGTTCCGATTTTCCCTCTGCAACTAGCTGTTACTGATGCTGTCTACGTGAATCATATATTTGTGGCACAAGAAGCATCGTTCCTTTATCTGTTTAACTTTTGCCTTTCAGGATCAATGCTTTTATTTGACTATTTTTCAACCGTATATAAATGTGTTATGATGTTTAAACTTTGTCTTTTATCTGTTGTGTCTTTTATGTCATAATTTGGCAGCATAGATAGCTGAGTGGCACTTTCATGTCATAATTTTGCAAATTTCCTTGTTAATAGTGATAAATGCATGTTGTTCTGTTGCATAATTAGTTAATTACAGATTTGATATTCAGGATTTAGTTTTGTGCTGTTGTTCATCATGGTGGTGATGTATTGTTTGGAAGACTAAAAATATCGTAAAATACAAGTATCGAGATCCCAAAGTCATGGTTTGATCAGTTTAGTCTGTTAATTTGTGATTGAATTGGATAATTTTCAGATAAGATACATGGTAGGTTCATGAATTGACCACTTCTTCCAGACTGTCTGATTTAGTTTGGTATTGCGTGCCAATTATCTTGTGTTGCATTTTGTTTATTAATTTTTTATTATCTGTATGCTGAAATCCTTTATTGGAGATTAAATAACCGATTACAGAGTCCACTGAATTGTAGAATGAATTCAAATAATTTTACTTCTGAAACTTCATATGTGGCCTTTAACCAAAGGTTATTTACAACAGTTATGCGCATATGGAGTATACTATGCCCTCAAGCTATTTTATCTGCTGCTTTGAACTAGTTATTTTTCATTATATCTGTCAATGCAGGGAAATTCATGTTCACTTGTGCCTCTACTTGCTGCCTGCTGTATGTGTGATTCTTGAATATG
This sequence comes from Phaseolus lunatus, assembly GCA_013389735.1. Lineage (NCBI taxonomy): Eukaryota > Viridiplantae > Streptophyta > Magnoliopsida > Fabales > Fabaceae > Phaseolus > Phaseolus lunatus. The sequence continues at coordinate 37,507,306 of CM023859.1, forward strand.
TACATTAGTGATATATCTCTAGCTATCGTACTAAATTGTCCCTTGATATGTCTGAAGGTGATTGTGGAGAAAGCAGAAAGAAGTGATATTCCAAGTATTGACAAGAAGAAGTAAGATTTTGTCCATACTTTTCATATAATCTAGCAACATTACATTATTTGTTTCTACTCATATGTTCTATCTTCTAAAGGAAAAGAAAATGATGTAGCAAAGTTTGGTATTATATTTAAATTAGATCATAATCAACACCACACATATTTTTAAAGCAGAGATCACTAGGCAGAGTGGAAGGTGAGAAATCATGGTTTTTTTCCTAATGGAAAAAAAATCTATGGATATTCAGAATTTTTTTTCTATTTTTTATAAATGGCTGCATTCATTACAGGTAAATTTTGTAGGTTTTGAAGCTTACTCCAATAAATGTGTTCTAGTTGATGATATCTTCAAAAGATCCACGTTGGATTGTGTGATAATAGAAATGCTCACTAAGTTCCTCACAAAAGTAGAACTTTTACCCTTTAAAAATTATCATTTAACATACTTCTCAAAGAAAACATAATTCAAGCATTTGATAATACTCCGGATTTTGTTTAAATTTTCTAAAATTTGATATGAAATTTTACATGCTAAGTACTTATGATCAATGGATGGATCGATCAAACTTACTTTTTTGTAAGTACTTATTGACGTACTAAATTGATTAAATTATTGTAGTAGCTTTGGTTCGACAGTTGAGAAATCTGTTGATATTGGTAAGTTATGAGTTGTATGAATAACTATCAGATCATCATAATTTGGGTAGGTAAAGCCATAATTGTTCCTTCTATAGTATATGCATTTCTCATTTTGTGATAATACCTGAATTATGAATCTGATAAACAGAATTTGAATTGGTTATCTATTTTTAAAAGAATTTGATATTATGAGTGTTGATAACAAAGTGATGGATTTTTTATTTCCTGCCTGATGATAACAAAGTGATAGAGGGGACTAGATATCATTTGCTGTAATATTTCTACTGTCAAATGCTTTCCAGTTGATATTGAAATTTGCTCAGGTGTATAACTGGCAGTAGCTGTCTTATGTTTTAATTTTTTAAAATGAATTAATTAATTGTAGGTACCTTGTCCCCGCTGATCTGACAGTTGGACAATTTGTCTATGTTATCCGCAAAAGGATTAAATTAAGTGCAGAGAAGGCAATATTTATCTTTGTGGACAACGTGCTTCCACCTACAGGTAAAATAATATTCTCCAATTTTTTAATTTTTTTAAATTTTGCAATATGATTTTTTAGCCTTCTAATAGAGAGCAGTAGCAGTAGCCTATAACTTTTCTGTGTTTCTAAATTTTTTTAGGAGCAATTATGTCTGCTATATATGAGGAGAAGAAGGAAGAGGATGGGTTTCTTTATGTTACTTACAGTGGGGAGAACACCTTTGGGGATCTGACTTCCCAGTAGCATTTTAAAGATTGGCACTATAATAATATGATAATGATTGCTTCGTCATTGACCAGTCTCATAAATTTGTATCGGTACTCGATATCAAACGACATTGCTCTCAATACTATGTACAGCTGTAGATAAATTCCAAGAAAAGAACCTGTTAAGGTTAAAAAAAGTTTCCTCCCTTTCAGTATTGCAACTCTTTTCTCGGTTCTTCATTTTGCTTATCTGGGATGTTTGTGTTAATTGTGAATTGATAGTTTCTAGTAGTTAAGTGTTTCGATCCGGGAATGTAGAGATAAGACTCTTTTCGGACGAATTCTTTTATACAGATTTCTAGGAGAAAAAATTAAAGAGAAAAAATAAAATAAATTTTTAGAAAGTTAAATTAAGTTTATGTATAAGTAGAACTTTCTTCTAATGAATTTTCTTAAGTTTTATTTAGAGGTCCGCATGGTTGAGTGAGCAATCATTATTTGGCGGAGTTTGTCTCAATTTTATACAAATTTTGTAGTAGATTGTAGGATTTATATTTTAGTGAACCAAGGAAATTGGAAAGGGCTTGAGGTAGGGAACTGGAGTTTTCAAGAAATCTTGAATCTCATTTGGAGACCTGTCACATTTTTTGTCTTGAGGGCAACTGATTTTTAAGTCTATTTACCAGTTCACAATGATAATTAACTTGAATCGAGTGCTTCCTTTCTCTGGGGAAAGATGGTTGTAACTGGAGTCTATTTACCACTGACTATGAAAACAGGAGGAGCTTGAATAATATAAAACAGGTGATCCTGATTTAATGGTCGGTAAATGTTTTAGCAATATTGCTATTAAAAGCCACAATAATTGCCACCAAAAGTTACTTTTGGTTTAGTGGTGGATATTGTTTGTGTACCAGCGATATACTTCAACAATGAACTTTACTTTATATTAGTTGAATTGGTGAAAAAAATTCGTTAAGTCTTACTATTTTTTATTTTTTTTCCTCATTCATAAAACAATCCCTATTCAACATTATCGTAGTAAGATACGATGTATCCACTGTGATCTCCAAGGTGAGACAAGATATGAGATTATCCAAGATGCGGTGAGATATGTGACAAAGTTGATATTAAGAAGGATATGGTCCCTCTTAAGCAAGGTGAGGAGGAAGACACTCTCCGTGAGGGAAGGGTATTGTGGAGTCTTCCAACCTTTTGGATACCGGAAGCTTGTAGTAGTCACTCTTCAACAACGTGGGAAGTATACAACTAAACATGTTAATTATGATAATGAAAACTTTTCAAAGACTAATAAAGCAATAAATCATTAAGCAAAAACTGTGTTGCGGTTTTTGCTGTTCTTGGTTAATTAATATCTCATCCCCAACTGAACAATTATTCTACATTCTCGAGTAATAGAATTTATATTCATTTTAATAAAATATTCTCCAGGAATTATTTTTTATGCACCAAAACTATTTTTTTAAAAGGCTTATAACGGATCACTCTAATTTAGCATCTCACTGTTAAAATTTTATTTGTTCTTTATCCGCCTTACTTTTCTAAATTTTATCCATTTAATATGTTAGCTACTCGAAGTTTCTTTCAACTGTTTGGTGTTTATCTGTGCAGGAAAAACAGGGTTCTTCTTTAGTTATATATATAAACCTTAGCTTCAAGCACGTATCATGGATTATGCATGGTATATGAAAATGTGAAGGATGATAAATTAAATAAAATTTCAACTTAAATTAATTTGTAAGAATTTTCAATTATGCATAAATTTAATTTAATTTGAATGTTAATAGTGATATTTATTCATTCAAATTCTTTTTTTTTGGTGCGTGTTTAATAAGTAGATCGATTGAATTCCTACTACAGTCTAAAACTCCAGGGTCACCACCTCCTGTCCATTGTTACACTCGTAAGAAATTCGTTTGGACATTAATCAATGTGACCTGTACCGTCACATTTATCGTGATATGAAATTATCCAATCATAATCATAAAGCCAAACTTATCGTTCCTTTCTGATGATGTTGTTGACTTTCAAAAAACATAAAACATGAACCCATGATGTTGTTTGCACTCAAATATCTGTAAAACATAATGATAATGCCTTAACTAAACCACAAAACTTAGTTTAAAAAAATAAATATCGTCCTGAAGGGACAATATTTCAAATAATATTAAAACCAAAAATGGAAGGCTGAAAATGGCAACTCTCCTTGTAAACCAAAATATCGTGGCCACATTCTCCTCAACAAAATCAATTATTGCTACATTGGACAATGAATGGGTTGATAAATTTGATCAATTGAGATGTTCGGATCCCTAGCTTAAGATCAACCTCACCACCACCCAACCAAAAGAAATCTGGAGTTAGCTTTACAATTGCCTCATCCAAGATCACCTGAAATGACCCAAAATAGCTAATAAACCAAGGAGCAAGTTGAATGCATCAATACACCACAAGCCATCATGCCATCTAAACGGAAAAAGAGAAAGAAATGAGATTTAAATATATTGTAACAGAAGAACTGCTTTGATTAATTAGTGGACATTGAGCCCTCGAACATTGTCGATGGGATAAATGGTGTAGCAAGGTATGCCTCAGTACTTGCTCTAGGACAACAAGTACGGTTCTATTAATTCCAATCTGGTTTTTATGTGTTGACCATAGTAAGGTGTATAGAATATCAAGTTCAATGACGATATCAAGTGTATGACTATTGGATAAAATCATAACATTATTTTTAAATTCCCTAAGTCAAGTACAATTGTCAACTGGAACAACAATGATAAATAAAGACTGATATGTGGATAGACATACAATCATATCATGTATGTGTGGGTTCGTGAGTAAACTAAATGAGTGGTCCCTCCCATGTAATGGTGATGATGTCTTTGAACCCTTGATCAAGACTGCAAAATATATAACCGTGTCTAGAAGAATCATTATGAAATATTGATCTTATTTGTTTTAGTAAGTCAACTTAAACATTTTTTCGTAGGCCTAGGAGAAACTATGCCTCTCAAAGGGAAATACGCGGAAGGGAATTCAATTAGAATTTGGGCATGGGAGAGACTAGGCCTCTCAAAATGCCTAAGTTATCATTTTTTTTTTTTCTGCATTTCCATTTCACTTTTGCAATTAGCTACAGAACTGATATTTCCATTTTCCTACCATAATACTACGTATCCACTTTCTTGTTTCTTGGGTATCTACCAGACATAATTTATGCCTTGTGTTCAAATGGGATACCTAAGACCTAAGGGACCAAATTACACTGTAATATCAGCTGAGGACAAATTAGGTTGAATCACTAACAGTTGTGGTGTTTTGCCAGTTTCTGTTCTTTTGAAGAACTAATATGGAATTTAGTACCAATGTAACAAAAAATCTATACAACCACGCACTTGGAATGGATTGAAATTATAGTTTAAACTTGCAAGAAGAATTTTAGGGTAGGTGATAATAAAAGTCTGACTAGGACACACCAAATCCTAGTCATAATTTAGAAACGGAGACAACGTGAAGAATAGCCTTCCCCCAACAGTTGGCACTATGGCAAGATAAGTATAGCTACATACATCAGTGCATTTGTGATTTGTTCTTAGAGACTGCTCTGTTGATGTGGAAACCATAAAGTTGTGCTAAGGGTTATAGACAGTGAATACTAACTATTACCACATCCTAAAAATTACATACTTTCTCTTGTCACCGTGGACTTGGTTTTTAGATAGACAGTGGCACACACAGAGAGAATTATTTAGAGTTACAAACTAGTGAAACTGCTTGAAAAAATGAACCGTCTGCCAATATGTTAAGTAAAGCAAAAGAAGCTGCTCACTGTGGTCGACAACCTAAAAGCACGTTTATGTTCTAGTCCAAGGCATTGGCAGAACATGCCAATCACATATCAGGAAAAATCTATGTCAATAGAACATGCAAAAATCAATACCATGAGTATGAGACACAAGTCACAACTAGAGCACACCAAAAAACAAATTCATTAAAACTTTTATGCTATTTTTACCAACCAATCCTTGTCTCTATCAATTGTCAATTCACATGCTGATATGCATGACAAAAAAAGTTCAATACTAGCCTTAACAGTGTGAATAAGTACTTATTTTGGGTTTGTTATAATGATGAAATATTTCAGTGTCTATTTATCATAAGAATCCTATACTACTCTACATATCCAGTCTTACCGGAATGTCTGTTTTCATGCCAATACAAGTTACTGCATTGTGCCCATATCCAGTTAATTCCATTGATGTCTCCTCAGGAGCTAGCCTCACTGCATTATCAATAACAAATTAACAACAATTATTTCCTACTAAGCAATAGCAACTTATAGATACCATTAATACATATTTTTAATGCTTAAATTAAGGGAAAATAAATAATAGGAAAATTGTCCAAGAATATATAATGAAAGGAATAAAAGAGGAAAGATTAACGAAGGCAGATTGCATGGCCACATGGACACAGACTATAAAATAGAAAAGAGATTTTCAAGTGGAGAAAATATATTTCAGGAATGTGGTTCTACGAAGTGATGATTGTCAACAAGTGTGGACTGCCCATTCTTTCACTTCGTCTTAAAACTTTCCTTCATATATCTACTAGTTAGAATTTCAATGTAACAATCACTAAATGCTCAAATGTTTCTGGCCCAGCTCCCGTGCAATCTCATCTACTGCAGTTTGCAGAAGTTCAAAGTAGAAAATTGAGATGATGCAGTACATTAAAAACTAGTTCAATCAATGTGAATATTTACTTCATCTGTTGTTAGAGATCCCAATATTAAAACTTTAAGTTTCATGCATTGAACTTGACAGCTCTCATGTACCATCAAAGACCCACACAAGACTAAGTTAAAGCCAATTAAATATTCTCATCCAAACACAGGAATTTAAACCTTAGCAGTGTTCTAAATCTAATCACTCCAACAACCTATCAGACAAATCTAAGAATTTCTTCAACATAGTCTTACCTAACAACTCATTCAGACCCTCAAACACCTTAAGAAAATACTTTAAATTTCGTTTCAGCAAAAATCCAACCAATTCGTAAACACCACCTTCAATCACATTTATCATTTTAAAACTATACTCAGCTTTGGTCGCTCTCCTCAATTCTGAATAATTTTTAACTTTTAATAAGTGGAAAAATCTGCAATTCAAAGTGTTGCAAACAAGTACTTGCCCATCCCAATTCCCACCAAGTCAACATCTGTCCTTCACGGCTTCAAAGAATCATACTTATATATAGCGGGGAATCTTCTTAAACCAACTCTACCTGAAAATTCCTTCATTAAATTGTCAACTGCAACAGCTAAGATGACCAAAAAGTTGTCAATTTCTCAACACACCAACCAATTGTATAGTGTTTGATATGGAAAACACGAGAGTCTTCATATTGATGTTTACAATACATTCAGTTTAGTCGCAACTCACAACCATTCGTCCACAAACAAATATAATTTTCAATGTGACAATGTTAAACTGGAATTCATTCAACGCTATGATAATTAAAGAATAGTCAATCACTCGGGAACTTCTTACTGTTGAATTTCTTCTTCGCAATACTTCCATTGTTGAGCGAATACAGAAAATTCTTGACAGCGTCGGCGTTGAAGCGAGCAGTGTACTGCGAAACAAACGAATAAGCAAGCAGTGAGAGAATTAAGTAAAGGAGGTAGCGAGAGGAAGAGAGTGCGAACCTGAACGACAACGACGTAATACTTGGAATTATTGCGGTTGGTGCAATCGACGACGTTAGCGGGGGCTTGCGTATTAACGAGAACGATGCTTTTGCAGAGATGGTGGATTGAGGCGGCGGAGAGAGCGTCGCGACGGGCTTCGAGAGGCCAATCGTAGTAATCAGAAGGGACTCTCTTAAAGGAGAATTCGGGAACGCCGTTGGTGCGCAAAATGGAGGAGAGGCGAGCCACGGTGTCGGTGCCGGCGTCGTCAACGGTGTCGTTTGGAGAAGGCGAAGATGGAAGATGGGAATGCTGGAGTTTGGATATGCGTTGCAAGAGCTGAGTTTGGACTCGCTCCAGCTCCGCAAGGGCTTCCTCCATTCTTATTCAAAACGCTAAGTTTTTGCCAAACTTTCTTTTGCTTATTCACCAATGCTTGCTCTTTTCTTACTTGTTTGTTATTGCCCCCACCCACTCCTGCCTGGCTTTCCTATAGGAAAAATAAAACAAATTTACATAGTAACGCTTTTTGTAAATTTAAAATATTAATATAAATGATATTATAAATTAAATTGTTTTGTTATTATTATTTATTATAATTCAATAAATCCAAAATAAGTAGATTTATGTAAATGAAAATTTAAACATATAAAGAGACGCACACCTTTATTAGTTTCACCTTGTAACACATACAGAAAAGTGTATCAAGCTTCATACCATAGGACTACCACGTGCAGGCTGAGCATTGGTCCATAATTGGGTTTTACATATCTGAAACACGGTTTTAATTAAAGTCGTAAAATGTAAGCTGTGAGACAGCACATTGGTGAGGTTTAACATTGAACTATTGTGAGAAATAACTGAAATTTTGAATTGAACGCGTTCTAAGTTTCAAATATCAACACGGTGTACCAACACCTCAGAAGTCAGAAGACTCAGAACACAGATTCATGATCTCAAATGGAATAAAATATCAATTCAAATAAAGTGTTTTAGATTGGTGAGAGATGAATTGAAGTAAAGTGTTTTAATATGAGGAAAATAAAAGAGATCGAAATAGAAAATGAAAAAAGATTGGAAATTTGTTTAATTGAAAAATGGAAAGTATTTAATTAATACTTTAAAATACGTACCCCGTGTGGTCTGAGAATGTAATGAGACTTTCCTCTTTGAACTCCCTCCCTTTTACTTTATATGCATCTAGAAAGAAGGTGAAGGTGGTTTATTCTCAACACTTTTTCTTCTCTTCCTTGGCAGACCACAGTATTAGCCTCTAAAATATTCCTCTTAGTCTTCAGGCTCAACACACACTATCTACTATTATAAATTCCACCTTCTTTCTCACCTGTTTACTGCAACACCAAAAATCATCTTACTTCATCATCATCATCATCATCATGCACAAGAGCGCTTCAGGTTCCACGTTGGGCCCGGGGGGCCTCGACCTAACCCAGGCCTTCTTCAAGCCCATCAACAACGCCGCCCCTTCCTCTACCCCCAACCCCCACAACAAGATATCCGTCATCGGCGTCGGTAACGTCGGAATGGCCATCGCTCAGACCATCCTCACCCAGGACCTCACTGACGAGCTCGTCCTCGTCGACGTCAACGCCGACAAGCTCCGTGGCGAGATGCTCGACCTCCAGCACGCCGCCGCCTTCCTCCCCCGCACCAAGATCCACGCCTCCACTGACTCTTCCATCACCGCCGGCTCCAATCTCTGCATCGTCACCGCCGGCGCCCGCCAGATCGCCGGTGAGTCCCGCCTCAACCTGCTCCAGCGGAACCTCTCCCTCTTCCGCTCCATCATACCCCCCCTCGTTCGTCACTCCCCCGACGCCACTCTCCTCATCGTTTCCAACCCCGTCGACGTCCTCACCTACGTCGCCTGGAAGCTTTCCGGTTTCCCCTCCAATCGGGTCATCGGGTCGGGTACCAATTTGGATTCCTCTCGCTTCCGTTTCCTCATCGCAGATCACCTCGACGTCAACGCCCAGGACGTACAGGTCAACCATTCTCACTTCCCCTTTCTTCAAATGGTTTGATGCATTATAGCTTTAAGCAATCTCTATATGAACTAATCTTCATGATATGCGAACTTAACTAATATTTAATAATCTCTCATAATAATAGGGACTACTATGTTAAATTAGTAGTAGTATTCAAATTATGAAAGTACCGCGGCATCGGACAACTTTGAATTAAAGTTTATATATTTATGATGAGTGTATAATAGATTTCATTTTGCAAACCAAGTTTGTAAAAGCATAGTTTTTTTACTGCTTTCAACTGAAAATTAGTTTTAGGCCATGTGACTAACTTTTATCACAAATCAAACATAACGTTGTTAGTTGGAATAGTCCAAACTAAAACCAAACATGGTCTTAGTTGGTATGAATTATTTGAAGTTTTGAAATTAAAATTATGAAATTATAAATAGATTAGGAAAAGTGAAAGAATGACAGAAAGTTGTGATTGCAGGCGTATATCGTAGGGGAGCATGGAGATAGTTCGGTGGCATTGTGGTCTAGCATTAGCGTTGGGGGTGTTCCAGTGCTGAGTTTTTTGGAGAAACAGCAGATTGCTTATGAGAAAGAGACACTGGAGAATATACACAAGTCAGTGGTAGAGAGTGCGTATGAAGTGATTAGGCTGAAAGGGTACACGTCCTGGGCAATTGGGTACTCAGTGGCTAACTTGGCCCGCTCCATTCTGAGGGACCAAAGAAAGATCCACCCTGTTTCTGTTCTTGCTAAGGGTTTTTATGGGATCGATGGGGAAGTGTTCCTGAGTTTGCCAGCACAGCTTGGTAGAGGAGGGATACTGGGTGTCACCAATGTGCACTTGAACCAAGAGGAGACGCAGAGGCTTGTAGATTCTGCCAAGACCATCCTCCAAGTGCAGACTGAATTGGGTATTTAAATTTTTTCTCTTATGATCACGTCGATGGTTGAACGGTTACTGCATTTTCTACTTTTATTTTCTTTAGTTCTTCTTCCCACAATCATCGTGTGGTTTGGCCTATATTATTTCTTGCCACTGTTAGGGTTACTCCCTGCACCCTTCCTGCAGAGCAAGAGTTTTTGTTGCGTCAAAGTAATGGCCTGATCTTGTGAGATGTGTTTCGCTGTTTTCTTTCTCTCATGCTTTTAACATAATCAGCCAAGTAAAATTTATATTTAGATGATATTGTGAAAAAAGTTAATAAATAATTTTTTTTATATCAGTATTTTTTTTAGACTATCAGTTTTAAAATATTATTTTTAAAGTGATCATTAAATAAATAAATAAAACTTACCACATAAAGTTATAATCTATAAGTTATAACGTGTGTTGTTTTACTATAAATAATTGAATTTAAGTTTTTAGTGAGATTTATATGAAACTGATGAAAAGGAGTACGTTGAAAAAAATATATATTAAAAGAAAAACATTGTTAATACATTTCTCCAAATATGATAATAAAAAATGCTAATAGTATATTATTGAGAGTTTTTTATTAATATCTTAGAACATTAGTTTAATTCTTTTTAAAATAATCTATTGATAAATCACATGTATCTTAGACATTACGACAAAACCATATTGATAATATTTTAATTATAAAAAGGTGTTTGTTTTTTATCTAATTAAACTTGTGAGTATATTTATATTTTTTATAGTATAATTTCATATTTTATACACACACTTTATATATATATATATATATATATATATATATATATATATATATATATATATATATATATTACCCCACTCCTTTAAAAAAACAAAGTAAATGTCACAATGAAAAGAAGTTTGTGTTGTGTAATACTTTTTTAGCATCAGAACAACACATCGAAAAAATGTTTATAATGTGTATATGGTGGACATACCACATTGTGTTGCGAGATACATTTTTGTTGATATAAATAATATTAACCCTGGAAGGTTTACATAGCAATAATGGAGGTGGCAAAAGCATAGCCCTGTAATCGGCGTGATCTGAGTATTTCATTATAGCCCTACCTTTTCCTTCGCAATGATCTGAAAAAACTCCAAATTATAAAATTTAAAAGATTTTATAATCTAAAATAAATTTGTTTGATAAAATATATTTTAGATTATAGAATTTAAAAGATATCTTTATATTACAGAATTTTTAATGTATTCTTTTAAAGAAAAAAAAATTTAATTGTATAATTTAGAAAATATTTTTATTGAATTTTACAATATAAAGATATAAATAGAAAAAAATATATATTTTTATAAATTATAGAATTTAAAATATATTTTTTAAAAATAAAATGGTCTTTTTGACCTACCATATACTATGGTTCCTTTTTTTTTTTAATGTCCAACCTGTTCTCTTTCTCTATAGTTTTCCCTTATTTTGTTCAAAAGAAAAATAGAAAAGGCCAATCATGCATTTTTTTATCAGTAAATTATATGTTAATTAGTATTTTAGGATTTTGTCTTATTCTACTCTCACTCGACTGGAATGCAAGTAAAATCTGAAAAAAAAAACATTTTTATCAAAAGAAGCAACATCTACGTTAAGACAAAAGTGAGAAATTTTATTTATACATCACAGTATTTATTTTTTTATTTTAAAAACTCGAATATATATATATATATATATATATATATATATATATATATTTGATAGAAGTATCATAATAGATATAACTAAGAAATTACTCCGTTCAGTCTCATAGAAAAATTATGAGATATAATTAGAATTTGAGTTCTTTTAGAGTATGTGACTTTTTATTGTTATTTCAGATTTTTAAGCATGATTCATCTTATTTTTTATGTTTTTCAAAGGTAACATTCGTAACAGACAACCATACAGTCCACACGGGCTGTGGCATCAATAGTGTTGCACACTATTCGCGTCAAGGTAAGTATCATTCTTGGTATTTAAAAATTGACATGGGTCACTAAACCCAAGGTCACCGCATGTACTGCATCTAAAAGAACTATCCCGCCGACATGTGTCACGTGCATTGAACAAATAAGGTGGACCATGTGCGTGACTTTGCAATTCCCCAAGACCTCCACATAGAATCCTAGACAAAAACACTTCTTGTCAGCCACACTAATATCTTTTTGTCGGTATGTAATACTGGGACTAACCGAGCATGATCACCCAAGGCACAAGGTGAGAATGAGAAGGATGCACGTCTGACTGTTCGATGCACAAGGCATGGAGCCAACCAACAAAAATACCCTCATTACAACTCACTCACCCTCACGTTTACAAGACACCACACCACAAGATAGTCCACCTCTCACTCGCCATTGGCAAGTAAGCAAATGGAAACATTAAGTAATCAAGTGTTCGCATCGCTAGATATGGAAAAGAACAATCCGCATGCATAGCCCAACTTCTCATGATCACCAAGCCAAAGTTCTAATCTGTCTCATTCTTGCCGCTACTACCCCAACACCATCCAAATGGATCTAATGATGTTGCCTAGTGCCCTTCAAATTTGAGAGACAACAAAATCACAAAAATGGACCCTATTTTGCATCGATTTCACAAAGATGGTGTTGAAGAAGACATGCCAATGAAGCCAGGCCTTCCCTCCAATGATCACCAAAGATAAAACCTTTCTTCATTCGTGTGGCTACTCCCAAACCATCTACGTGGACCAAATGATGTCGCCTAGTGCCCTTCAAATTCAAGAGGCAACAAAATTGGACCAGACATGTCCATGTACAACAAAATTTGAAGGGCAAAGTTCTTGAGTGAATTTTTTCACTCAATAATATTAAGAAGTCACACGATGAATCCCATAAGTTCTTGAGTAATTTTTTCCACTCAATAATACCAAGAAGCCACACGATGAATCCCACTAAGTTCTTGAGTAACTTTTTCCACTCAATAATACCAAGAAGCCACACGATGAATCCCACCAAGTTCTTGAGTGATTTTTTCCACTCAACAATATCAAGAAGCCACATGATGAATCCCACAAATTCTTGAGTGATTTTTTTCACTCAATTATATCAAGAGGCCACACAATGAATCCTACAAGTTCTTAAGTATTTTTTCCACTCAATAATATCAAGCCACACAATGAATCCCACAAGTTCTTGAGTGATTTTTTCCACTCAATAATATAAAGAAGCCACACGATGAATCCCACAAGTTCTTGAGTGATTTTTTCCACTCAATAATATCAAGAAGCCACATGATGAATCCCGCAAGTTCTTAAGTGATGTTTTCCATTCAATTATATCAAGAAGTCACACGATGAATCTCACAAGTTCTTGAGTGATGTTTTCCACTCAATTATATCAAGAAGCCACACAATGAATCCCACAAATTCTTAAGTATTTTTTCCACTCAATAATATCAAGCCACACAATGAATCTCACAAGTTCTTGAGTGATTTTTTCCATTCAATAATATCAAGAAGCCACACGATGAATCCCACAAATTCTTGAGTGCTTTTTTCCACTTAATAATATCAAGAAGCCACACAATGAATCCCATAAGTTCTTGATTGATTTTTTCCACTCAATAATATCAAGAAGCCACACGATGAATCCTACAAGTTTTTGAGTGATTTTTTCAAATCCAAGATACAAGAAGCCACACAAGAAGCTACACGATGAATCCCACAAGTTTTTGAGTAATTTTTTCACATCCAAGATATCCAGTTCTCGGTGAAGGGGTATGCCCACATCAAATAGAGATAAGGTCAAGTCATGGTATATATTTGAGTCAAATATCACCTTATAAGTAATTTGCTCAAATAGATACCATTAATCAATGCAAGTGGCATAGTTCAAGGTTAGTCAAAAGGTTATCTACTATGTCAAATTTCTGAATAATAAGAATTATGTTCTATCATACCATGTAAAGGTTATTTGAACTTACACTGAAATACTTATTTCCAATCCTAATGTACCTCCATCCATCTTCAGCATAAGGCCTACCTCCAGACACCACAAGATTGGGACGAAACCTACTTGCACTGACTTTCACTATTGCTCTTCTAGATATGCCCTTCTGTACCTCTATGAACATCATTACAGTTAGCAAACATTTAATATTCCAAAATATTGGGGTTGAGAGACTAAAAACAATATAACAGTTTGACTAGAAATATGAGAACTTCAATATTATTTTTACTGGAATAATCTGTATAGAGGGATTTCAACATTTATAGGATACCTAATAAAACCTAGCCTCATATTTACATGTAACAAATCCACTATACTAACTAAAGTAAATAAAGGAAAAGAAGAAATAAAAGCTATACAAGGAAAGAATATTTGTACAACATGAAAAAAGAACAACAACAACTACCACATCTCTCAACTCGTGAATGGAAATTTATCATTCCTAGCATGTTATGTGGAGTACTAAGAGTAGATTTAATTTTGCAAAGAATCTTCCAAGGGACTTTATATTTTATTGAAGTCATCAAGTCTAATGTATTACTTGTGGTATGGTACTTCCAAGGATCTTATCAGTTAGACCCTTCCTTTCAATGTGGTTAAGCTTTCTTTCTACCCTTGAGGTTCAAATGTGTTTTTTGGTTGTAATAGGTTATTATTTGACGTCTGGTCTCAAACAGTCTAGACATATTGAATGACTGGATGATAAAAAATGAGATTATGTTTTGAAGTAATATTGGCTAATCAAACGTAGTCAGAAAGTACATAAGATCTCACCATCCAATTATAAATGGCTTTCTGCTTTGTTTATTATATTAAAATCCCTTTTGCATTATTATGAATATCGAATAATCAAAACAATCAGAAACAAAGCAATCCAATATGCATCATGAACGAATTTTTTATATTTGCCAAATAGTTATTAAAATCTTCCATTACATTCTATAATGAAATTAAGACAACAAAAGACAAGAACTGGTATATTATATCGAAAATGGGTACATGAGCATACCTAAGCTTAATCTTCTGTTTAGATCAGAAACACTTTCCTCAGATACAAGTAAGAACTGTGCTTCATTGGCAAAATTATGTTTGTTGTTCGTATCTCTACATGTGGCTGCACCTTTGATTTTTTTTAACAAAAAATCTTGATTGAAACTAGAATACCTTAACAAGGAGCAAGTTCTACCAATGGCTTCGCTAAACCATGCATTGGTCTCATTATTATAACTATTGTACCTGTAAAAATAAAAATAAAAACAATTCCAAGCATGAGAGACCAAAATAAAATTGAATCCGTACAACAATTTATTAACTTCCTAAATCTTACAATAGAATATCTTTAGCAATTACAACACAAAGTATTAAGATTCATGGGATACCCTTATATTCAATTAATAAAAGGCAGTGTATGCACCAAACTAATGAAATCACCAATACATAAGAATATTCAAGAGTCTTAGAGGAATGTCTCCCACATTAGTAACAATTCATTTTCAAAATCACATATATAGCTATTTTTGTACTTAGAATATACTGTCCATGTATGTTAACCATCTTTTCCTCCTTGTAATCATAATCAATTCCAAAGTGCATAGTAACTTACTCAGCTACTCAGAAAATTTAATCTCACAATCCCTAGAACTTTCTCAAGCATAATGATATATTTCCAAAAGTATGTTCATCAATATCTTTGCAATAGTCCAATTTAATTAGTACACATAGAAAATTAATTATGCATAGAAGATTGTATACCTATGACCATATAATTCAATCTCCTCTATAGCATCCTCATAAACTTCTGACTCAAGTGTAATTTGCAATCTTTCTTTGCAAGATGGAGAATCTACAAACAAAATTCCCTGACTAAGGTCTATAAAGGTGCTTATAAAGCCCAATTCAGGAACCTACACAAAATTCAGATCAAACAAGTCAAAACTTAACAATAAAGCATCATCCACAAAAAGCAAAAACTGAGTAAACATGCAATATAGACAGAGTTGGATAGAATATCATCGTTAAACATTCAGTCCTTCATTATTCATCTATAATGAAATTAAGAGTTTGAATTCAAAAGGTTCCCAAAGTCGTAAATATCTATCAACCATTCATTTTGGTTCATTTTAATCCATTGTTAATGGCATAAACTAACTCCCATGAGAAAACAGTATCACTATTGTGAACTCACCTACCCTTGATCCATTTTCACAAAGTCAATCAAACTGAAGCACCAAACCAAAACTTACAACAAAGAAAGGATGCAATTCTCGAAGTGTGCACCCTGCATCCACAGATTATCTAAATTTTAAATCTTGTCTGCCATACAAAAGATTACCTTTTTCTGTGTAAGTATTTCACCGGTAAGGCTTCTAAGAATCCATTGGCGATCATGTCTCAGACCTGCACAAAATTTAAAGATAATGTTGTCAAAATCTTAAGAAATTGTAGCTTGAAAAACAAAACAGAAAATATTAATTCAAATAGTTTTACTCCATAAGTGGAATGTCGTACTCTTTGTTTTCTGATACTTTGTTACTACCGCTACCAAATTATAATATTCTGAATTGCATGGTAATAAATTTAATTTATAGGCATAAATATCTCATTTAGGAGAAGCAAAATATCAAATTATAAATGTGTGTAAAATCAAGAAAAAATTACCATTGCTGCTAAGACGCCAACTCCTTGTACTGAAACCTCCGCATGATTTTATTGGATATACTGTAATTGATTTGAGATAATAACCAGTATGCACAAAACCATTCTCTAGACCTGCAGGTGATCAACTGAGTAAATGTCCATCTAAAACAATAAAAACAGAATTATACTGGGAAAATAATGTCCTACAAAGCTTTTAACAACTGGTTTTTAACATAATCCTGGATTATTTATCTGACAACAGCAATACAATAATTGAGAAGTTAATTGATTATTAGCAAATACAAATAAAAAAATTGAATTTGATATATGGTTCCACAAGTTCTTGAATGATTTTTTCCACTCGATAATATTAAGAAGCACATTATGAATCACACAAGTTCTTGAGTGATCTTTTCCACTCGATAATATTAAGAAGCACATTATGAATCCCACAAGTTCTTGAGTGATCTTTTCCACTCGATAATATCAAGAAGCCACATGATGAATCCCACAAGTTCTTGAGTGATCTTTTCCACTCAATAATATCGAGAAGCCACACGATGAATCCCACAAGTCCTTGAGTGATCTTTTCCACTCAATAATATCAATAAGCCACACGATGAATCCCACAATCTTTTGAGTGATCTTTTCCACTCAATAATATCAATAAGTCACACGATGAATCCCACAAGCTTTTGAGTGATCTTTTCCACTCAATAATATCAAGAAGCCACGATGAATCCCACAAGTTCGATGAATCCCACAAGTTCGATGAATCCCCAAGTTCGATGAATCCACAAGTTCGATGAATCCTCAAGTTCGATGAATCCCACAAGTTCGATGAATCCCACAAGTTCGATGAATCCCTCAAGTTCGTGAATCCCACAAGTTTTTGAATGATTTTTTCAACTCCATCGCATAATAATATAAGAAATGATTTTTTCAACTCCATCGCATAATAATATAAGAAGGTATCCACCATATTTCATGAAAATTGGCCAACATTTTGAATTTCATGAAATTTTTTTCAAAACGGTAAAATTTCCAAAATTCGTCCACCATATTTCATGAAGATTGGCCAAGATTTTGAATTTCATGAAATTTTTTTCAAAACGGTAAAATTTCCAAAATTCGTCCATCATATTTCACGAAGATTGGCCAAGATTTTGAATTTCATGAATTTTTTTTCAAAACGGTAAAATTTTCAAAATTCAAGAAAACTTCAAGACGGACAATTCCGAATCCAAAAATCCCAGAAGACTTCTGGCTTTTCCCAAACCCTACCCTCTCAAGACAAAAATCAAGAATTCAGGGGAAATTATCACCTGCCCATGGTTCTACCTTGTCCTCACACGGCTAGGGTTTCGTCTTGGCTGCGTTCTTGGTGTGATGGCGTTTTTAGGTGGCGTTGTGGAGTTGGTTTTGTATGGTGTTTCAAGAAATCCTAAGTTCTTGAGATTCTGCGTTGCGGTGCAAGGCAGTGACGCGGCACAATCATATACGTTCTTGTTGGAGTGCGCGTTGCGGGCACAATCAAGCAGCGCCTGTTGGTGCATGGCGCGGTGCTGTGCAAGCAGGTGCCGCGTTGGTGTGCTTCAGTGGTGCTTACGCGGCTGGTCTTGGAGTCTCCAAGACGTGGGTGGGTGCAGCGGTTTTCGCGTAAAAGAATGTTTTGTGGAGGGAAAACGGGATGTAGCAAAAGATATATGTCATTTTAATTTTTTTTAATTATTTATTATATCATAATTTTAATATAAAAAATAATTATATTTATTTAAATATAATCAATTATATTTATTTAAATATAATTGACTTAATTCCTAACACTATTTATACTTTTATTTTCTCATTTAATACCTTTTTGTTTTTATTTCTCTATCTAACACAGTTTCAAAAGTAAAAAAAATAATAATAAATAAATTTTAAAAATTTGATAATTTTAATTTTAAATACATTAAAAAAATTAATATTTTTAATATTTAAAATAGTTAGAAATATAATTAATAAATATAAAAATGAGTTTTTACAAAATAAAAATAAAAAAATAGTAAATTAAAAATGTTTAGTTAAAATTTTTTTTAAGAATGAAGAAAGTAAAAAATTAAACACTACAACAACATAAAGTTGAATCTATAAACATAAATTAGTATTTATTTTTATTATTATTGATGATGTAATCATGTTAATTTCAAGTAAAAAATACAAAACATAATTATAAGAAAACCAAAGTCAATTGTATCAATTAGTAGTGGACGAACAAATGATATTGAAGTGTTTACCCTAAATACAAAATCCTAAAAAATATATATAAATAATGCAAATACTACATTAATACTTAAAAATGAGAAGAAAAAAAATGTAAAAAAAAAAAAATATATATATATATATATATATATAAAATAAAAACAACAACAATAAAAATAAAAACAGAAACATACATAAATAAAGAATGGTAGAAAAAATAATAATAACTAAAAACATAAAAGATATAAAATAAAGACAAAACAAAATAAGATAAAGATAAAAGATATAAAAAAAATAAAAACAGATCTAATTAATACTAATTGACTTTGATTTTTTTTTTTTATGATTATGTCTTGTATTTGTTTACTTAAAATTAACATTATTACATCATTATTAATAATAATAAACTAATTTATGTTTATAGATTTAACTTTTATGTTATTGTAGGGTTTAATATTTTCTTCATTCTTAAAAAAAATTGAATTTTAAACTAAATATTTTTAATTTATTACTTTTTTATATTTTATTTTGTAAAAACTCATTTATTTATTCATTCATTATATTTCTAACTATTTTAAACATTAAAAATATTTTTTTTCCATCTATATATTTAATTTTTTAATGCATTTAAAATTAAAATTATCAATTTTTTTTTGAAACAGTGTTAGATAGGGAAATAAAAAAAAAATGATGCTAGATAGGGAAATAAAAACAAAAAGGTATTAAATGGGAAAATAAAACGTATGCTTTGTAAGAAACTTGTACAGTTTAGGAAGAGGTTTTGATTGATAAAAAAGAATAATCTACTTCAACCGATATGTCCTTAAGTACGACTATACACAACATAGAAATCACACTCGAAAAGGGTGGACAATTAGCTAGAGCAGTTGGTGTTTATCATTTGGAATCTGTACAATAAAAATTTGTATCAAATCACACATCGTCATATACTAAACTTTCTAATTCTTTTAGAGGTTTATCTGAAAGATTTGCAATATAACTAGGAAGACGTTTCAAATACCATGCATGAGTTACTAGACATGCCAGTTTTATATAGCACATTTGATATCTATGTATTTGAGAATCTAGGAATTTCGTTACCTTAGGATTGTTATAGTTACGGTTGTTGTTCACCGGGGCTTCGGTCGTCAGCTCTCCTGTCATCAAGTCACCAACTTACTTGACCTTCCGGCACTGCGTAGGCGTCAGTCCCCATACATGATCTTACGACTTTGCAGAGACCTGTGTTTTTAGTAAACAATCACAGGTTATATGAGAAAAAAGTCAATATAATCAATTATGATTTAAATAATCATAATTTATTTATGCAATTGATGTGTTTGATGATAATCAACTATGTTTTAAATTTAAAACTTTCTTTTTCCATTTTTTTTACCTTTTAGTGTTGTTTTATTGTTGAAAAAAAACTTATATATTTAAAAATAATTAATTCAGACAGATATAATTTTATATTAAATTCATCTTACATTATAATATGTATATTATAAAAAATAGTAATTAATCTTTATAAAAAATTTAAGAAATCAATATAATATGAGTTAATTACGGAAAACTTATAATAAAAAAAAACACTTGTTTGAATCATCTAAAACTGAGTTTTATATTATTTAAATTTTATAATGTAAGTCTAAACATAATTTAATCTCATGAAACACTTATTTGGTCTCCTCAAATATTTATTGATTATGTAAAACACCCACTAGAAAAACCATTCATTCAATACAAACCACCATATAATAAATCTCTTGTAATAAGGCTCAATATGTTAAGTCACCACCAGTTCACAAGTCACTGTTAATTCATAAGTAAGGGTGACAAAGTGGGTCGGCTCACCCCGCATAGGTCCGTAAAATGCGGGTTGGGTTGGTTTTCATGGCCCACGGGCTTGGGGGGCGGCCTGCATTTTTTTTGAAACGTGGAGGAGGAGTCGAGGTAGCAGCAGTATGTGTCAATAGCGCAACAGTTGCAGGCGAAGTGGTAGCAGCGGTGCGCGGCAGCGGAGCGGCGCGAGCGATAGTACACGACAGTTGCAGGTGAAGCCGCGCGGAGTCGCAAGTGGAGCGAGCAGTGACGCTACAAATGAGAATGCGTTGCGTGTTGTGTAGTGAAAATCTAATTTTATTTCACTTAAAGTTGTCACTCTTCCACTTGACTATTGTTGTTAAGTCAATTATTATTTTTTTTTTTGCGAGCTAGCGGGTCAGCCTGCCCCGCCCCGCTGCTGGCCCATGTGGGTCGCGGATTATGCGGGACGGGCTAATGCGGGTCAGCGAGTTGAAAAGGTCAGTCCGCCCCGCGTTTTTTACTCGCAGGCCGTGGACCGGGCCACCCCACTTTATCACCCCTATTCATAAGTTACCATACTATAAGTCCCATGTGAATGAGACTATATCAAGTCTCCTTCAATTTACAAGCCACCATATAGTAAGCCTCCTGGAAATGAGGTTCAATTCACAAACCTTTGGTTAAGAAATCATCTCACCTAAACTCCAAGTGATCTGATAACTCTTGTTTGTGATTCTCAACTATCTTAATTATCTTTATGTTAAATAAAAACTGTAGCTACCACGTACCTAGTAACATTGTCATGTCCATAATGTAGTTTAGTTTGCAAATTCTAGCCTATTAATCATTATTCTTTGATTTCTTCATTGAGTGTTCATCATGGATTTGAGAATCACGAAAAACAGAAAAGGAAGATGGTGCTTTTACTTACTCTAGATTATAAATAAAAACTACTTTATATTTAAATATATATATATATATATATATATATTGTTGATGAATCATGTTATTAATTAATCTTAATTTAGCTTAAAAGATAGGAAGGTGAATCAAATTTAGTGTGGGATAGTGTATCATAGATATTGTTTC
Organism: Phaseolus lunatus; assembly: GCA_013389735.1. Classification (NCBI taxonomy): domain Eukaryota; kingdom Viridiplantae; phylum Streptophyta; class Magnoliopsida; order Fabales; family Fabaceae; genus Phaseolus; species Phaseolus lunatus. The sequence continues at coordinate 37,529,119 of CM023859.1, forward strand.
TGCATGCAATGCATCTAATCTAGCATCAAATTTCGTGGCTTCAGATTTAACTGAGAAATATAAATTGAGGGGCATAATTAATTCAGAGGAAATAAATTCAGAAACAGAATCTAATATGACAATAAATTTTAAATATTTTTTCACTTGCTTTAAAATAACTTTAAAATTTCAATACAGTTTTTTTTTTAATTTTTTTTTTATAGTTATGTGTGATTTTAGTATTCAAGACATGGTGATTAGCTGCAACAAACTTAATTTCTCAATTGTTTCTACTCTAGTTTCACTTACATATTTTACATCACAATTCTTCTAATAAAATGAAAAACATAATACTGCAATAAAATTATTGAATACAAATTAAATTTTTAAAAAATAACTAATTTCTATGTTGATTAAACTAAATACAAAAAAATTATTAATATTTAAAATAATTTATATTGTTAATGAAATTTATAAACTAATTTTTAAGATAACAAACCTACTAAACTTTTGAGAGAAAAAAAAGAGTCCATATATTTGAACCTGGATTTTAAATAGACCAAATCTATTTAATCAGATTTTTATTTAGCCTAATAATATGCTTTTATCCAAACAATAACACGTTTTAAAAATATCAATATATATATTTGCTGTCACAATAAATAAAATCTAATAATTATGAATAATGATAAATATACATTATTTATACTTTAATTACATTCTATATATACTGTACTTTCCTCCATATTTTTCCTTTTATAGTCTCTTTTTCATTTCAAATAGTGATCATATTTATAAGTTACTTTTTTTAAACACATCACTCTTAATGTTAGAAGATAATGAGATTTTAACTAGCTTTACACCTTAATTCTATGTGATGAAGAAATTTAATAATATTTTTTTTATCGAAACTATTTGGATTAACATTCGCTTCGCACCCCACACAACCAGTACGCCGACCAGGATTCTTCACTACCAAATTCATGAAAATTGTCCGCAAACTTCGATCCAGATTGCCCAGAAAGAAGGAATCAAATGTTCCATATCTAAAGGTTCATAATATGTGTTAATTATCAGTTATATTAATACCCTATTAGAGATCCCATGTAGTTTACTAATATTGCAAAATAATATATATATATATATATATATATATATATATATATATATATATATATATATATATATATATATATATAAAAGGCAATCTTTATCTAATAAACTAGTTTTATGGGTTGAATTAGTACATGCCTAAACTCTGATTTATATATATGGATGGCAAGGTTCAATTTTTATTTTTAATTTCACTACCCCATGATAAGGAATAGGACTAATTCTGCTGAGTTCCTTATGCTTGCAGGACCCACTTCGTATTGGCTTTTGGGTTATGGGGATTCTGGAATGTGTGTCTCGATCTATCAGCAAGGATGGTCAGAGGGGAATCGTGATGCTTGTGGGGTATTTGTTGCTTCTGTTCTGGAAAATGAAGATAGCAAAGCTCGTGAATTTAGTAACATTCTTAGGGGTGGTGGGAACAATATTTTATTATTTGTTTTTTAATTTTGAATGTAATTATAGTTATTGGGAGTACATGGGAAGGTCATGGAATAAAATGGTTAATCTCTGGTAGATATGTTTTCGTGTTCATGAGGAAGCTTTTTATGTTGTCTTTCTGTCATTTTGATTCACAGATCTAATGATCTTTTTACAGAATATGGAATTCAAACTATCCCTTTTCCTCGCTCTTCCCTGTGTCTGTTTTAAAGATGAACAATATATTTACACAAACATGGTAGGAGTTGTGTGTGGAGCTATGGTCATAGAATGTATTTTGTTGTTTAGTATATGGTTAAGGAGTGTATTGTGTTTGTTGTATCTGTTCATTCTCACCTATGTTTGTGCTCACTCAAATACATTTGTTTGTCATGTTGACTTTGGTACATATAGTTTTCCCATTTGATTGTGAGTAAATATCTGTTCAACAAGGAAATTAAGCATCAAGGATCAGAGGTTGGAGTTATCAAAATGTGACCAAGCTAATGTCAGTTCAGTTCGTTTCAGTGAATAGATCAGATTTAGTCTCATTACTATTTTCAAGGTTAAGTCACTTTTCTTTCCCCACAGATTGTTTTCTGCATCTGCATCTTTCCATTTTATTAACACTAATCTGTGTAAACTATAGCTGATTAGGCTGTGTTAATCAAATCACTCCATTTTGTTGTGCTGCTTCCCAAGCTTGCTGATACTGCTACGAACGTGTTGGTGGATTATAATTGTTGTTAGTTAATTGAAAAAATCGTTTCAGTTGTAAGATAAATAAATTAACTAGATTAATTGCTTGGATTAACTAACATAATCTAGATTACTGAAAGTTCAACGACATACTGTACTTATCTTGTGCTTCAATTATTTTCGTTAAAAGTTCAACAGTAATTGTAATCTTAATTATATCAACTCTTCATGTCTAACAAAGAACACAAAATCATTGTTCCTAATGTTTTTTGCATAACATATATTCAGTAGTTAGCATCAAGTCATTGAGATAAGTTTTTCCTTGAGAATTCACCATGATTACTAAAAGTTTATATTGGCTGAGATTGGTCACTTTTGTCAGTAAATTAACCATATCATACATAATTCAGCAGAGATTCTCTGGAGCAAAATAACTTAGTCATTGATCATATTCTCTTCTTTATCATCCACGACAAAACAAATGAATGGCTATGATTTTGCAGCACGGAGGCAGCAGAGAATTTCAGCGGCAGAGGATCCAAATTCTGTGTAATTGTTTTATTTAGGTGTACCGTGTATATTCATATCATGTTTGGAATCTCTTTTAGAAAGCACGTTTGACGGAATTTTCAGACTACAAATGTTTCTAAACAAGCATTTACTTATTCATTTTAAAATTTTTTCATTTAAAAAAAAAAAATATAACAAATCAAATGCTTACATATGGATATATAATTTATTGTATATTTTACTTTTATTTTTCCCATATTTATTTTCAATCAAACAAATTTTTTTATGTCACCTTCTCGTCTATTTTTTTTTCTTATTCACCTACTTCTTATATGTATTCTCTCCGAAAAAATATATCTTGACACTATTATTTTTCAAAAACATATACTTAACAACTGATTTTGTTAATAAAATATTATGTTATAATAATATAATAATTTATATAGTTATAAGATGAGTGTAATAAAAATATAAGGGATGTCAAATGAATCATGGTTTTCTTCTTCAATTAAACAAAACTTTAGTTTCTACATTAATTATTATGTTATAATTTAACATATTATTAAGATGCAAATGAGAAGATAAAGTGTAAGATCTTATACGGATAGTAAAAGTTTTTATTATTGTAATTTTAATCTAACTCAACTTCACAAATTAGCTTGATAAGACATTTATATTATAATTTGTCCATCATATATCTAATGAATGTGAAATCATTTATTAGGAAATTCAAGTGTAGATATTAATTATACTTATATTTCTTAATTAGGTGTAAAACTTTCCCACTAAATATTGTTTGATGTGAAGTCAGTATGACACTCTTATGCTAAATTTACAGGATTGATCTCTCTAATAATTTCCTTTTTTATCTATTTTTTTCTCAATTTTCATATTTTTTTACTCGTAATATAAAAATATCAACGTGTCGTTGTTATAATATATTTAGAATATATTCCAAAAGAAAAATATTATGTAATTCTAAATATATTTTGAATTGTGTAAGTTAAAATAAGACCACAAGATTTATAATATAATTTTAAACTACATAATTTATAACTATATTTTGAATTATACAATTTATAATAATATTATGGAATTCATAACATCGTTATATAATTCTATCTAATATAAAATATATTTTGCGTAGTTTTAGATTTCGTAATTTAAAAAGATCTCAGATTATATATTTTAAAATATAGTTTTAAATTGAGTATGAAATGTTATATTAGAACTGATTCTTTAATTTTTTTATATTATGGGATGAGAGAAGAAAATCCCTATTTTGGAGTATTTAATCTTTTTGTGGTCTGATTCAGTGTGAAAGTGATTAACCAGGCCCTAGGATTTTAAAATCATATCGTTTTAGAAAAAAAAAAGTACAATTTGCTTATTCTTTAAATTATTGGGAAACAAAATTCAGTTTTTTTACAAAAATTAATAATTTAAAAGTTATATATATATATATATCTATCTATATTTGTAATAATTAAATGATTTTTTTATTATTAATTTAATTTCATGTTAAATATTTATCATTAGTAGGATGTCGTGTATAATTAAATACTTTTACAATATTTTCGTCAAAACTTTCAGTTACAAATTGACATTCACAAGAAAACATTTTATATTGGCTTTCTCCGAATTTTGCAACAACTAATATGGTTTTTCAGGTTACTTGAAAAATCATGAACATGGATATTACAGTACTTAATGCTAACGTTCTTTCTCATCAGCATATTGTTATATTTTATACCTAAAGTTTGATTTTTAAATAACAAATTAATCAAATCAAATAATTTATCTGTGATCTTTCATATTTAAAAAATAAATCATCTTAAAATATTTTATTAAATTAAGTTACATTTTACTTTTAATTAATACTTTTTTTTTTTAACTTTTATTAATTAATACATATTTAAAAATGAATATTCTCAAAACGATGTCGTATAATGAGCAACTGACAGTAACATTAGGTTGTGGAAGAAGGAGAAGAAAGAAGAAGAATCAGAAGGAAAATATCATCAACCATGGCAGGGAGATTGACGAACACAGCATCTAGGATCTTGGGCGGAAACGGCGTCGTTTACCGATCTGTTGCTTCCTCTCTTCGCCTCCGCTCCGGCATGGGCCTCCCAGTCGGCAAGCACTATGTTCCTGACAAACCCGTATATTTCGCTAAGCTAATCTTATTCGATTTTTGTTTTTTTATAAAAACCTAAAAATCAACATCTCTTTTGAATTTGGGGCTTTCAGCTTCCCATGAATGAGGAACTTCTGTGGGACAACGGGACACCATTTCCCGAACCGTGTATAGATCGTATTGCTGACACTGTTGGAAAGGTATCTGTTTTTTCTTTATTTCTTATTTTTGTATGGTAATTTTGCGTTAGTATTGATGCATAGGATTGATTTTTCTTCTTCTTATTATTTTTTTAAATTTTGAAATAAGTATGAAGCATTGGCCTGGCTGTGTGGGGGATTGAGCTTTTTTGCGTCTCTGGGATTGTTGGCTGTGTGGAATGATAAAGCCTCCAAGATACCGTTTGTGAGTCTTCTACTTTAACTTTATTCTTCACAATTCCTCTGAATCTATGCTCGGCGTAGACTTCGATTTGGTTGTTTTGCTATTTATTGTGCGTTTAGGATGTTGCTGATTTCAATTCTGTTATAGCCTTTCTTAATAAAATATTTTAAGGGAAGCTGATCATGGTCGACATTGATTAGTGTTACTGTTGGAAGTGTTTTAAATTTTTGTTGAATTGGATGCTATTGTTCTCATTTGGTTGAATTTCAGCTCCTCTCTGATATATAGGATCAAGGATTATTTTTTGTGGGTTTTCTCTGATTTGGCCTGGTTATTGCCAGACTTGGTGCATTGGGATATCATGATCGCACAGAGATCATATTATAGCATGCAAACCTGACGTGTTTGCAGGTCAAATTTCGAGATTTAAGCTTGCAGAATCACATGTTTGTATTTTGACAATCATGATGACATTATATGTCACAATTTGAACCTAGCGTCTTAAGATGTTGTTACACATTTTAAAATTGAAGAAAGCCTTCGCTGTTACTAGTGCTCTTTCAGAAAATTGAAGAAAGCCTTGCTTTTAAATAGTATAACGACAACTACTTCCAGAATCATATATTAGGAGTACAACATTCATAATTCATATGTAATTAAGATGTAGCAAAAGTAGGGACTTCCACAAATTTGCAATCTAGCTGCTAATGAAAATCAAATTCGCCGTGTAGATTTTCAACTCACCAATGTTCTCATTATCCTAAATTTGTCATGTATGATTCTATCGTTAGAGTCTGGATTCACACCTAGTTCGTCATGGTTATTCTTAATTTTACGTTAAGCTAAATTTGACCTTACTTTTCTGTTTGGTTGAAAGAAAAATACAGTTTGTTTGCTATAGTTGAGCATGGTCATGGTCTACAGACTAGTGGAGGTTTCTGTCTTGCATATGTATTCCAATCCAATTGCAATATTGCTTGCATTGCACTACCTTTTCTTTGATATTTTCCTCTTTTGATGTTTCATAGTCACTGCTATTTTGTGCAGCTATTTAATAGTTATGTTGATTGATTTCTCTGTTATTTTCTTTGTATCAGGCACCCAAAGTATATCCATATGACAATCTGCGAGTGGAGCTCGGTGGTGAACCGTAGGTAAATGATCGAATGCGAAGTTATTATTTGATGTAATTGCTCTTTTACGTTTATCTGTGTAGTTCAAAATAAGGGATCGTGGAGAAGACTGGTTAAATCCAACTAATGGAAGGGCCGAATTTGGTTCTTTCGATCATTCATGCTTAATTGCTTATGGTGACTATTGTGAGGAGTGGGCCAGTATTATGCGCAGCTTGTGTTTGAATGTGTACTTATGAAATGGATTTTGAAACGTGATTTTATAAAATAATTTTAGGTGAACGCGATTTTCGTTTGGTATCATGTATTTGAAAATTGATTTTTCGCAAAGAATGTTGTGTGTAAATTACTAAAATGAGTTTTAATGTTCATTTATAATATTTTATGTAGCTGTCTTGTGTAATGTCATTAATTAAAATTTGTGAGCAATCTGTGTTAATTCAACATAAAATTAGGATTCAATTAAAAGAAAACATTTTTATACATTCAATCACTGATTTGGCAGCGGCTATTAAAATAGATGCAATTTTTTCATTCAGGTTTTACCCTACAAAACCGATATTGAAAGTTATTTAGTAGATAAATTTACTTGTTGCAGGTAAAGCGGTTCATCGTAAAAGAATGAGAGCGCGGCGTAATTAGCGATTTGCAAGGGGAAAGCAAATTATTGTCTCTAACTCTAAACTGTATACATTGACAATTTCTTCACGTATAACTTTCAGTATAATTTTCTTCTGAAAAACTCTTCCTACAGCTGCTGCCATCTTCAGAAATTGGACTACCGTTATCCAATTGTGGTGGCTTCACTAATCATCAAATTGGAATCAAAAGTAGGCGAGTGAGGAGAGTGGGGTTCTTGAGATGGTTGGGGTACATGGGCTTGGTTTAAAAGGATAGAGCAAAGATGAGGAGAAAAAATTATTTACAAAGAGAAAATGATCTTTAGTTTGATGCAGAAGGTAATTAGTTTCAAATGGAACTCTTCATTTCCCTTTTTGACTAGCATTTAAAATCTCTAGATGCTGGAACTGCATTTCTGATGGTTAACACTCACGATTGAGAGTTCTAAACGTGGACAAAGACACAAGTTATGCACTGTTTCTGGAGTTAATGAGTATCTTAGATTGTGATGTTTTTTAAAACCCAAACCATCTTTAATTGAACCTTGCTGTATCAGTAGCACAACTCAAACGATCTGGGTCAGCTGATTGAGTTTTTTTTTTTTTTTCAATTTTCACACTCTGTGGACTGTTTCTTCCTGCACCTCTGTAACTTCTTGTGACACTTCATACCTATTAAAATATCAAAAATAGTATTTATTTCATTTATGTTTTTCATTTCAGAATGGGTAATCTGAAAAAATTTTAGATTATAAAATTTAGAAGGTATTTTTAGATTCTATAATCTATAATCTATTTTTTTTAAGAAAAAAATTATTTCACATTGTAGAATCTAGGGAGATGTAAAAAAATAAAATAAAATAAAATTTATATATATATATATATATATATTCAGATTGTAGAATGCATAATATATATTTTAAGAATAAAATATTCTTTTTGTCTTACCTAAGGGAGGAGGGGGTGCCGGGAGAAGCTATGGAAGTGTACCAAGAAACAGGGTTGCTTCTTGCAGCACCCCATAGGTTCTTGCAGCACCCATAGTAACTGTGCAATTACATTTTTATCCTTCAGTTAAAAATAAATAAATTCTAAAACCTCATCTAGGTTTTTCATCCTACTTCTTTTGATTTTTCTTACGGCACACCCCATCCACCGCAGCATTCCAAGGCACCTCCAGAACACTTTTCATCATTGAAGGTTTTTTTGTGGTATATAGAGTTTGGGAGCATTTTATAATGTGTTTAGAAAAAGTTAGTTTTTCAGATGTATTTTACTATTCTTCTGCACTGATTTCGATACACTCATTTTTTTATTTATTTTGAGAACATTTTGGATATGTAATCCAAAATTCATTTTTTGAAAAAATATATTATGAATTACGTAATCTATAATTATTTTTTTAGAAAATACATTCTGGATAATCAAATCTAAAAAAAACCTTCAAATTATGTATTTTGAAATGTATTTTTTAAAAAATAAATTTTAGACTACATAATCCAAAAATATTTTCCAAATTTAGGATTAGATTTTGGATTATGTAATCCGGTTCACAAATATGAAAACACTTCAAACTTTTTAAACTTTTTTCACAGAGAGGTATTTTGAAATTACAAAATTTATGGGGTGCTGCAAGAACCTATGGAGGTGCAGAAAAAAGCAGCCAAGAAACCGTCCACTCTGTGTTCAGCTGGCTTGGTACAGCTTTTCGTTTTTTTAGCCTTGGGCTCATTTGAGGTTATGGAGATAAAAATTATAGCACTTTAAAGAACTGGTTTAAGATATTTTTTGATCCCATTTTCGTGTCCATTTGGTAAATGGTAATCTTCCATAACCATTTTTTCAAACCTTCTCACACACTTGATACGCATTCAATCACCTATAATAGTCAATAATTAACTTTAATCAAAACTCGAAACAAATAAGCACTACAAGGGTTTTGTAGTGGTAAATGTATGGAGAAGATGAAGGAAAGTTTGATCAGAATCTTAGTGATCCCATACTTGGGCTACCATATTAATGGAAACTGAAATGAAGATTTACTCCTTTTCATTTTATATAAGGTTATGGAGGATGAGACATGGGTATGGTTATGTAGCACTATGAAAATGGTTTTCTCCTTCCATCAATCAATTACTCTACACGCAAATTATTGTTTATATATAGATAATATAATATTATAGTAATTTAAATATAAACCATATGGTTGCATCTATTTGATTACAATCAAACAAGTGGCAAAACATTGCAAATAAAAAATTAACTCCCGACAACACATACAATTAATTTACTTTTGAAGAAATTTTGAAAACTTTTGCATACGCGTTACAGTTTCTTGTCTGTTATCTAAATAGAACCTCACCAGTAATTTCAAAGATTCTATTTTACAAATGCTAATTCAAACTCCAAGATCAAATTTCTCACATATCCTTAAGTTCCTTTTAGAAAATCTCATTTAATCATACAAAAATCATCATCGCGTTTAGACATTTTAATGAGCATTTGTGAACTTTTATTTAATCTTTCATTCAATATAAATTTTCAATTTTTACTTTATTTTTTTACAGAATATAAAGTTATTAATCAAAATTTCATATTCTTAGTATAAAAGATTATATGCAAATTCTTTCAAAACATCATTTAACATACTTAGTATAAAAGATTTGAGTAGTTTTGCTTTTTATAAAATAAAAATTCAGTAATAACAATAACTACAAGTATTATTAATAATATTTTAGAAACAATACATGTATTTTAATTTGTAGATTTTTTTTTCTTATAATTCTTATATGTCTTTGTTTTTTTTAATACATGATATTGAATATTATAACACTCGTAATGCATTAAAATGTTTTCAAATTTATCCTCATCCACGATAACTTTTTCTTTTCTATTCATCCTCATCCAATTTTATTTTTAATTTCAATTAACACAATCTTAAAAGATTGCATAGTCTTACTGGTGAAAATAGTAAAAAGTACTATAGAATAAAATTGATCAACCAATAATTTAAATTAATATATCTTTCTAAAACATTTTGTAAATTTGAGGCCTAAGACAACTGTTTCATTGATCTTGCAGTTATCATGACATGACAAAATAGAGTGAAAACGTTTTTTAATAATTTTATAAAGACACTTGTAATTTGTTTTTATCAAGAGAAAATCAGTGCCAAACTAATGAGGACAATCTATATTTTTTATTATATATGGTTCTTGATCAACCACTTGTTCTTAATTCAGATTAACTCCAATTCAACAGCTCATATTTATGTCTTCTACTGGTTACTTTATCAAGAAATTAGGTGGAACTAGAAAAGAATAAGAGAAGAGTTAAATGTGATCTTATTTATTTAAATCTTTCTGAAACAAAAGCCATGTTTGAGGTTTATAATAGTAGTGATTCTGATTAACTAGACCGAATGTTTCTTGAATTAGTATTGACATTTTCAGACATTTTTGAAGAGCAGAAAGATATTTGAACAATTTTGTTCAATATGATTATACAAAATGGTACATATACTCTTTTTCAAAGGTTTTTACTGTATGCTTTGTCTTTCTATGTAGATAGATAGATATTATTGATTAATGATAAAGTTCCATCTCAGGTGCATAACAGTAGTTCGGAAATGATTATGATGATTGAAAAAGAATGAATATCATGATCATAATCAACCTCAAAAGTCAATATTACTAAGTAATATTCAATATTTTCGACTATAATAATAAATTGAATATATTTATCACATGTTTTTTTATCGGTGGTGCTGTTTTTTTTGGACATAGGCTTCTTAGATCCACATTTTCAGCAGGAAGCAATTTGTCAAATATGATCACGATTCAACTTGAAAACTGTGATTTTGCTTGTTTTCAATTATCTTCACCCCTTCCTTCGTGCGTTCTGGATGAAGCTGGAACCATTCAATAATTTGTCCTCCTCAAGGAAAAAAAAAAAACAAATAATCATGTGTTAATGATATTTTAGACAAATTTTACATAAATACTTTACAAAAGATTTTTTTTTTTTCATAAATATAATTTTCATAGATGAAGACTCTATGTATCGGATCTATAACCGATCTGATAAGCAGATATTAAAGTAAATTAAAAAAATAAAATTTTATGCGATGATTCAAACATAAGAGGGAACACTCATTTATTATTTATCTATTTATTGGATTTGAAGGTAATCCCAAACTTATTGAATAATTCACGCAGAACAAGAGTAATACTTAATACTTAGATGAAAGCATCAATGATGAATACGGATTCTGATCATAATTGGCAAAAAAAAGACAAAAAATAATAATAAAAAAAAAATTTATTGAAAAAACTATATATTATATAAAAGATATTAGGAATGTTTCAACACATCTACAAAATAAAAAAAAAATATTATTACTGACTGTACCAAAAATTCTGCAACCTCCCTGCAATGGCCTTAAAGAACTCTGAATATTAGAACAAAATTTACTTAGAAAATGTCTTCAGAACCAAATATCTTTCGGGATCAAATATTCAGTACATCTAGGACTAACGAGCAAGACTATGGGTGTTGGAGAAGAGAGAACAAAAAAGATAGTTTGGAATTAGAGAAGATTATAAAGATTTTGTTGTAAAGTAAAGAAGAGACTAACTATATGTCAATTGAAATTAAAAAAACAAACATAGCCAGTAAATAACTTTATAACTTATTATGATAGTTATTTGAAGAGATATAACATGGTGAGTTCTAACTTCAACAGTAAAATTTTATTAAAAAATGTCACCACAGTAGACTACACTTGTCATTATTATAAGTTGTTATTTTTTATTTATGTTTGTATTAATGATAATTTTATACCAGAGAAATTTCATAAATAAACTTATCTAAAAGTTCATTCTAGTTTATAAAAAAGTATTTTATTGTACTACAAATGTTTACTCCACCAGATCATGTATTCCTTATTCTACCAAAAATTTACTAGATGCTTCTTTTGCAATCACTCTACATTAAAATTTCTACAAGTTAATCTATAACTTTAGAGTAGTCGGGTTGATAATCATAGAGGGGCTTTTTGATGATACAGCAAGGCCGGAGGAGAATTTGAAGATCTTTTTTATTGTTTTGAATTATGCATATATATATATATATAATTTGTTTTCCTATTATCCTATAATAAAGTTAAAACATCCTTAAAATATTCTTTATTTATTTATTTATTTTAGGGATAAAAAGACTCTACATTAAAAATTGAAAACCAACTTAACATTTTATAATAATAATGATATTCATTATAAAAGATCATTGTTAAGGATGACCCGTACTCATCCAGTTATGATTATATGTGATTGATGATTATAATGAAAGTTATAATCTAAAACTCTCTCATCATCAGACAAACCCTAATGGGTAACCTTACCGATCATATAATTAATGAGAAAAGGTTTAAAAGAAAATGGTTGGATGATGAAACGTAACCAAAGTTTTGTTTTCTCTTTTGGGAAGTGATTGTAATTACGGAAATTCCATTCAGACGCAGAAGTACCATTGAGCAACTATGAATATTTAATTAGCCATAGTTTTGAGGCCAACAGTTCCAAGGTGACTTTTTCTGAATTTACGCGTTTGTGCTGGGCAATGTATTGTCGTGTATGATGAAGATTATGCAGAGTTTGGATGAAAATGATGGTTCCTTTAGAGTTAGATAACATAAGCAGAGGATATCTAAAGTTGTGGTGGTAATGAGGAGAGTGATGGATGGAGGTATGTGTTGGAGAAAAGGTTGTGTTTGAATGGCCTACTTGCCTAATAATGCTTTACTTTACTCCATATTTTCTGGTTTTTCTTAGAGATGCACTGATCAACCCCACAGCTTTCATGCTAATTGCCCATAATACGCCAAGACTCCATAGACTCCATCTTTGCCAATTGCACTATTTCTTTGTCCGCAGCCTTAATGGAAATTACGAGTCAACCATGTTCTAAATTTGAAGCTCAGCGTTTAGATTATTGCACACTGGAAAATGACTTCTACACACCAAAGATTTGCTGCCGACTTCTCTCGATTCAATTTTTTTTTTGTTAATAATAAAAAAATCATTATTCAAGCAATAGGTTTAAAAAACATAATTGACTTTATTATTGGTCGATGCAAACTAAATGTCGAGACAAAAACTTATGGTATGTAGAATTAGATATTTGTGAATTATTTGATACTGACTTGATAGAAGTTAACACGATAGACCTAACAAATTCTGTTAGAATAGACTATGATATCATAATAGAAATGGAATTTATGGTTAACTTATCCTCACATAATCAATTTGTAAGATAATGATTATCTCCACTTATTAAATTGGTTTTATTTTTAGTCAATGTATAATTTTTAACATTGTGGCATCCATAAAGAGACTATGCTATACTTTTTTGCCTATTAGGGTTTTTTTCCAAATGATTTAATTCCATTTGGTATTTTTTGAAATGGACAAAAAAAAATTATTCCAAAATTGGGCAAGTGTACATGTGGAGTACAATTTCAGTAGAATTTGATATAATTGAAGTTGTATATGGAAAGGACGACTTCAGGCTAATATAAAAATTAAAATCATACATGATAAGTACAACTTATCTAATTTCATAATTTTTTTACCCATTTCAGGAAATATCAAATGAAATTACACTATTTATGGAAAAAGAAATTGAATTAGGGAGTGAATTTATGAGGATTCAATGGATTAGATGTGTAAGAAAATTTGAAGAAAGTGTGGTTGTTTGAATTAAGTTATGGAGAGTGGATTTGTGAAAAATGTTTATTGAAGTTTGTGTGATGTGATCATTGTGATTTTTTTTTTAATTTTTAAAAAATATTTAAAATATAAATTTATAAATTTATCCTTGTATTTAAAAATATTTGAATAATGAAATATAAAGTACTTTTGTATAGATTTGAGTTAATTAAAATTTTGTTATGTAAAATTGTCAGAGTATAGAAAATTATTAGATTAAAATAAGCAATATTTTAATATTTATAATTATAAAAATTTAATTAAAAACATTTTTATATTATTTTTTGTAATTAATATTATTATTATTACACGTATATATATTATAATTATATTATTATTAATGTTATTAAATATTTGTTAAAAATAATAAAAAATAAATTATTATTATTATTAATATGATTATTATTTAATAAATTTATTTAATCATTGTTAATTTTTTAATCTATATTTATTATTAATATTATTTTAAAATTTTAATTTAATTAATATTATTATTTTATAAATTAATTTTAAACATTTTAGACCTATTTTGTCATTACATTTATGTAATTGAACATTAATAAAATTTAATTAAAATGTATTAACAGTATAAAATATTTATATTATTTATAATTATATTAAAAAATTATCGTAATATGTTTGTTATAATTACTTAAAAAAATAATTTCAATATTTAAAGACTTTTTTTATCAACAAAAGAATAAAATACTCAAATCCTAATATATTTAAACGGTCAAATCCTATTATATTTAAACGGTTATAATTTCTATATAACTAAAAAAAAAAAATCATCCAGCAAAAGATAACATCTTATCACCAAGTCCCTAAACTACTCTTAACGTTTTAGAAAAACTTGACACTCTACAATATACTAGACACAAAAAAAAAAAAAAAAAAAACACAAGATGAAATCGTAATACGAAATTCATAAAAAAATCGTAGGATCAAAGAATCTGCATAATGTTGTAAAAGAGTTGTTTGCATTGCATTTCTATTTCTAGACTACATTCTCTATTTTGGATTGTAATCCGAATTGTAACTTTGTTTCATCCCTCCTCAAACTAGTTTAATACAAGATTAACGTTATTCTTTGACTTTTTTCAACCCATGAATTGATGTATGTATGCCAACAACCTCAGTCCTCGTTACTTATACACTAATTTAGATTTTTTTAAAATGAAAATAGAGATACCAATCCATTATTGCTGATAAAAAAAAAAAATACCAATCCATAAACTAATCAGCAGGTCAAAAGTACTAGTTATGTCCACGATTCCCGTGATATCGTCCATGATTTTATGACAACACATCAATAATCAGGATTAGTTAATGAATATTAATGTGTTCAACCCTCACACATTTTTATATTTTATAAAAATAAATAACAATAAATATATTCAATATAATAAAAACTATAAAAGAAATTAATACATTTTCTATTTAATAGACAAAAGTTCGAAAACAAAAATTGGAAGAAAGTTTGGAACTCGTTGTTCAAAAGTATCAAATTGATCATAAGTTAAATACGTTTACTCCAGTTGATATAATTTAATGGGGTTTTAAATATTTTAAGTGTTTTATACTAATTTTTATACATGAAAATATTAAAATATTTAAAAGTAATGGTACATACCTCCAATTACGACCGAATATATTCAAACAATAACTGTTCGTTTAATATTATATTTAAGACATATAAATGAGACCATAAATCGATTATAAGTTATTAGTGATTATGAGTTCCTCTTATAAAATCTATTTATATCTCATAATAAGTATTCAATGACTTTTTTAATAGTTTGAGTTCAACAAGACCAATAAATAGGTGATGACCCTCTTAGTAAGAGGACACACTAAATTCTATTCTATACTACTTTTAGTTCTTTGTTAAAAATTTTATCATCATCTTTGTGCTCTTATTACCTTAAGCATCGGGGAGTCTTTTGCAGGTGGACCTTCCCCTCTGATCGGAGACCAACTGAAAATTCGTTTCTTTAAAAGCACACAGTCCTTGACTAATTGCACTCCCCAAACTCATTTTTGGTAGGAACAATAATAATTATATATTAATAGTATGCTATGTATATAATGTCATTCAATACTTGTGGATGTGATATTAATAAATTCATGTTATGTCATCATTAGGTAGTGATAGAGATGTTGTAAACACTCTTTGTAATGATTTTAAATAGTATGTAAGCTAAAGAATTAAAATAAGTTAAATTTATAAGGTCTTAAATTTTTAAGTTAACTTACCAACATAGGTAAATAAGGCAATGGTGATGCATTACATCATATAAACTGTATGAACTATTTGACGCTACATGTATCACTTAGACGTGATGTATTAAGCGAACTTCAATCTATAGAATTAGTAAATTAAGAAAATCTAAATCAAGATTGTTAATAGTTGGACACCTCCAGACTCACGTATACTATGTCCCTGACAGATGTCATTATAGTAAAAAAATCAAAAAACAAATTAAGAATGTGTACCAACTACACTTATTTGAATAAAATATATCCTAAAAACACATATCTATTACCAAGCATATAGATCGATTTGTTGATAACAAAACCGACTATAAAGTACTTTGTTTTCTTGATGTTTAATCAAGATATAATCAAATCATAATGTATCCATCTAATGAGAACCAAAATGTTTCATGATTAAGGGATCTAATTTTTTTAGAAGGTCGTACTCTTTGTTGAAGATCACACGTCGACTAAAGATAATGACATTTCATAGTATATAAGTGGGTGCAAACCTCACCTTATAAGTCGATTTTATAAGATTAAGTTAGACTTAAAATTTACTTTTTAATATGATATCAGAGTCATTTAGAATCTATGATAGTTTGTTGGACTTATCAGGTCACCCGTTATCAGACAACCCATAATATATAGTCTCATGTACGAGTTGGTAGCCTCGACCTAAAATACATAATTACATTACATAATTAATTGATCTTTAAAATAATTCAATGTTATTTGAAAAAGTATTTAGTATTTTGTATGGCCAAACAAATAAACTCATGATAATTTGGTCAAAGTTGATCTGCGGCAAGGACAGAAGTTCGTATGGGATCTTGTTCATACTTACACTCATAGATTTAATATATGAGATTTATATCACTCATTAGAGCACGTAAGAATTTTAATACTATTTAGATTATGTTAAGCATATATGTTTTAATATTTATTTACAAATTTTGTTTTAATACAAGAACTTTATAAACGACACATTTTAAAAATTCTTATTTATATTATAGCCTTTTAAAAATTAAAAAGTAGTTTTTTCTTTTTATTTATTTTTATAATAAAATTTTTTATTCAAAATTCAAAATCTTAAATTTGATATCACGTTTTATTTAATTGTATTATAATATTTTGATTTTAAACTTGTAATTTAGTTATAACCTTACTTTTGAATATATCTCATAAAATATTTGACTAGTTTATCAATATTATTATACAAAGAAAGTATACTATTGATTAACTTTTATTATCATATTTTAATTTTGGAGTTTTTTACTCTTTAATAAAAATAATAATTTATTTATTAAATAAAATAAGTAATTAAATATTTCTTTTTTATTTTAACATAATTAAATAATTTTTATTTTTAAAAATAATCACTATGTATTTTTTACTATTTTTATAATATATATATATATATATATATATTTTAAATAACTATTAAGGTTTTTACTACCAATTATTTAGATTCTAAATTTGATAGCAAAAATCTTGGTAGTTAATTAGATACCAATTTAGAAACTATTTAATAATAATATAATCTAAATTAGAAACCAAAAAGTTTTTTGGTTTCTAAAATTGTCTCTAATTTAGTCACTATAGCAATTATTTATTTTTTTTCTCTAAAATTAATTTTTATTTGATGATTTTCTTGTAGTGTATTTTCATTAATCTTTTAACAACATATAAAGGATATATGACTGGTTAACTTTCTTTGGTGCTACCTTTTAATTGAATGATTTTAATTTTTAATAAATAATTGAATATTTTTAAAAATTTCAAAGTAATTAAATAATTTTTTTAAAACTAAATTTCACGTATTTTTATAATATTTTTACAAAATCATTTATCTATGTGACACTCTATCACCAACTCGTGACAAATATATTTTATATTACTTAATATGATATTTTGAGTAAATATTTTACTCTATTTAAAAGATAATACATTTTTTTTTAAATTTTAATATATACATACAAAGTAAAGTGATTGAATGATTACTACTTTAATATAATATATATATATATATATATATATATTATTTTTTAAAAGAGTGATGATAAGAAAGTATGTTTTCCAAATTTACATATCTAATCAACCTATTAGAAATTACTGTCTAGAAAAATATAAATAACTAATTTCATTTTGAGTGTTCTAGTAGATATTTTTCATTATTTTGCACTTGAACCAGTTTTTTTTTATTTATTTTATTTTATCAGCAATAAAAAATAAAATAAATAGAACCACTTCAGGAGTGGTTCAACCCTTATACAAACTATAAAATAAAAGCACATAATCTCAAGCACTCCTTACCAACAGAGGAAAAATAACCAGCTCCTAATAAAAGAGACTAAGGTACAGTAAAACTAAAGCACCAAACCAGACTAATACAACAATGTCCAACAAAACTACATTATAAAACACCAAGTCGCAGCCACCATAGCAACAAACCATACCCTCCTAAACCAACAACCAACATACCATCCTCAAAACCAACAACCATCTACCAAGCAAAGCCTGCCAATCTAGCCCAGAAGTAGGCAACTTATAAAGAATTCAAACAAGATAACGGGGCAAGACACCAGTCAGAGAAAGAGAAGCAGGCAGAAGGAATTTTGGAAGTTACCCAGGACCAAGCTTTCAATTGAGCCAAAGTAAAAATCTCAGAATGATCCACCACACCACCTTTGAAAATGACCTTATTTCTATGTCGCCAAACCTCACTAACCACCGAAATCCACACGCTTCTCAAGACAGGAATGATAGACTTAGGTGCATCACAAAACTGAATGAAATGTGCGAGAGGTTCAACAAGAGTAGTCGAAGACACTCCTAGTCACGAGAAACACTGAGTCCACACTAACCAAGCAATTCTACAGTCAAAAAATAAATGATTAGTAGACTCCTCTTTTGAACCACACAAACAACACATAATACTATCAACCACCACCCCGCGTAGAGCCAAGTTAACTTTAGTAGCAATCTTATTTTTCAACACCCTCCACGCCAATATCTGTGCCGCAGGCAAAGCCTTAATGTTCCAAAAAAGATTATAAAAACTCGACAAAGCCCCATCGCTTTCTCCCCTTAACACACCATAAGCGGATTTAACCGAGAATTCATCAGAACTACCACCTTTCCAACACCAAGTATCGTGAAAATCCACAACAAGACTAAACCCTTGAATCTCCTCAAAAAGGAGGCAAACTTGAGATTTCTCCCATTCAAACAGATTTCTACGCCACTCCATCTTCCAACTCCACACTCCGTCTTTCCAAACCCCACAACGCTCCAACGATAAATCAGTAAGTGATGGTCCATGAACCTCTCCTGAACTATCAGTGAATATCCATTATACTTACGATCAGGTCAGTCCAAAGGTTTCTATTTTCAGTGTTCAGTCTTGCACATGATCTGAAACAGCACCTTCGAACTTCATCTGCATTGTTAATCACATTTATTTGAGATCAAAAGTGTTTCGAATAAGAACAGCTGCAAACCTGTCTCCATAATTAAGCAAAGGAATTTACTTAAACATCGTGGCTCATGGATCGGCTGACATGTGTATACATAGTTTTGTAGCAATTCCTTAAGGTTACAGACAACTTTTCATAAGTTAATCGTTAATTAGTTGTATATTAATTCTAATTTCGTGTATTGTTGGACGACAGAAGTTGAGTTGGAAGAGACAAGTACAGAGTAATAAGAACAACCTTAAGCTCTTGTAATAATTCATTTTCAATAATCGATGAAAAATGACAAAAACCTGCAATATACTATGCATTGTTGAAGCTAATCAATCTATTTTGAAATTTTCATTTTCGGAACAAGTATACGTGACATGATTTCATGGAGTTGACAACTAACCACACTGCAAATCCATATATGGCTCCAAACTAGATATTATATAGTATTATATTACTTCTTCTGTGCTGACCCAGTGCCAGCTTGTACAACTTTCATATCCAAGCTCACTCACATCAGCGCGTGGGCCTCCAAATAAACCTAATTATTTTAAACCTTAAACTTAAAAGACACTCTCTAATCTCACCCTATAAAACCCCCACTCATCCTTCTCCCATCTCACACACCAAAGCAAAGCAAGAGTGGTAGTAGTGTTGTGAGAGAGTGAAGAAGTTGTGACAGCAGTGTGAAATTAATGGCTTCCAAGGGTGCTCTTCTCTTGTGTCTCAACATCCTGTTTTTCACTGTAGTTAGCTCCACATATGTGCCATGCAACCCACCCCCAAAAACTCCCAAACACCCACCTGTCCCCAAGCCACCTTCCACAAAGTATGGTAAATGCCCTGAGAACACCCTTAAGTTTGGTGTGTGTGCTAATGTGTTAGGTTTGATCGGCGTGGAGCTTGGGAAGCCACCAAAGACCCCATGCTGCAACCTCATCCAGGGTCTGGCTGATCTTGAAGCTGCCGTCTGCCTTTGCACTGCTCTCAGAGCTAATGTGTTAGGCATCAACCTCAATGTCCCCCTCAAGTTGAACTTGCTACTCAACTACTGTGGAAAGAAAACTCCTAAGGATTTCATCTGCTATTAAATAAACACTTCCTATAACCACTTTCATAAACTTAATTACCATGTCCTAAGCTTCTATATTTTCCTATATTCCTTATTCATCATTATTCTCTGTACTTTGGAGTTCTGTATGGTGCTTGCCATTTAGCCAACGAACATTTCGTTCGTACTACTACCTTTGGTTAATATTATGTTGTTGGTTCAAATTTGAAAGGCTCCTTGGTCTTTCTTGTCAGTCTCACTAGTCCTTTGTGTTCTAAGTGATACTTCTACCAATAAAAGTTCTACATTTTATACGATTAAGTGATTCTTCTGTCATTTGCTTCTTTTTGTTTTTTACTTTCTCCTCTTTCCATATATATAAGAGAGAGAGAGCTGCAGTAGAACTCTAATAATGAAGAGACCGGGTGGACGAGTTGTTCTTAATTTAATCGCTTTTCTTCTAAACCGATCCATAGATTGAAATGGAAGTTTTTCAATAATCTTTCGCGTAAAGAGAAACCAGAAGAGTACAAAAAGAAAAGAACTAAGTAGAAAATTTTCACTTTCCCCAATGAAATTATTATAGCACAAAACTAGCCGGATTTACCACTTTAGTTGTTCAAGTAGGTAAATTTTGAATATAGGTTGTAACTTTTTTTGTTGGAAGAAAAAGTATGAATTGTAAGCTGAATTTTTTAATCTGCATGTTTGAACGTGATTAATACTCTGCGTGGACAAGCTCAATTATAATTTACTTATGTTTTGGAATGTTTCTCAATTTGTCTTTCTGCCACAACCTGGTTGACGCGTATGTTTAATCATATTTAAAAAAAAAAAATTATTAAATAAAAATTAATTTTATAGACTAATAATTTTTTAACCTCTAAAATAATATTTAAGTTAGTCAATATAGTGATAGTAAAAATCTTAGTAACTAAATAGATACAAATTTAAAATTTATTTATCACTAATAGAAATTAATTTAAAAATCAATAATTTTTTTAATTTCTAAAATAATATATAATTTAGTGAAGATAATAACTAATTATTTTTTTTAAATTGATTTTTATTGAATAATTTTTTTTAATGTTTGGTGAATTATTTTTGTCCGTTTTCTCAAGTGTTATTTTTTATTGAGAAAAAAATTCAATAAATTAAAGCACTTAATATTTAATAGATACTCCAATATAACAATTTTACCAATAAACACAATTCCTAAAAATTACCAATGACATTCCAACTACTTCATCCCGTTTTCCTAAGTTGATTTTATGGTTTATTTCATCCAATCACTTATGAATTGGTTGGTTCTTTTAGTCCGACCAGTTGATTTGGTCTAATTTAAAAAATACTGTTTTTATGTTATTTTATTATTTTTAAGATAAATTAAAATATAACAAAGTCATGAGTGTAGATTGTCTCCTTTGTTCTTCTCGTAAAAACACGATAACTCACCCCAATTCCCCTATGATCTTTATTCAATTGCTTTGTTTTGAAAGTGTTTCATTTATTGAGAAAGCGCAACCAATATATGTAAGTTGTATATGCTGATAAGGAAAGTTTTTTTTATTAAGCATAAAGAATGTATTAGATGTGACTACTAGATGTGCTTCAACTCGTTTGTAAACCTGCATTATTAATCTAATATTACTTTTGTTAATAATAATACTATTATTAATATTATTTTTATTTTTTCAACAATAACAATAATAATATTAATAATAATAAAAAAATATTAATAATAGTATTAATAATATTAATAAGAATAATAGTATTAATAATAATAAGAACAATAATAATAGTATTTATAATAATATAAAAAATATTAATAATAATTCTAAAAAATAATACTAATACTATTCATAATAGTATTATTAATATTTTTAATATAATAATAAAAATATTAATAATATCAATAATATTAGTAATAAACATAAACACAAAACCTCCACCATACCTTTTCTTTCTCTCTCTATCTTTTCATTTATCTTTATTTTTAACAGATTCTTAAGTAGAGTAAGTTCATATTTGTTTTAAAGATCCTTTATTTTCTATTTTTTTTAGGATTTAGTCATCAATCTCGATGGGTTCAGTTGAGAAAAGTAATCCTCTCAACTTATTATGTTATACATCAAATTTTTGTTGTGTTTGGTAACTTACATTAGGTCCTTATATCTTGAAGGTTATCCAGATTGAGAGGATAAAATTCTAGAAATTGTTTGAAAAACAAACAATTATGGTAATGGAAGCTAACTTTAGTTTTTAATAATATCCTAAACTAAAAGATTTGGATTTGGAGGGGACATGGTCTCTAACAATCAATTTCTCTTGCATGGATGTTGTTTGTTTATATATTGTGTTGCTTGTTTATATATTGTTTAAACTTGTAGAAATATTAGATTTTGGTGGTTCAGTATTTAAGTGTTGTTTCTTTTATGTTAAATAGACTTTTGAATGTTGTGAATTGCGTTTTGAATGATATTGTATGATGAAAATTGTGTGGGATTGAAGTCATACATTTGAGGTAATGTATGAATTAATGTTTGTTTGTGTATTAAGTATTGATGTCTACGTGGTAACAAAGATCTCTTAACTTCACTGATGGTCTAAGTCACATGGACTAAGATATCAAGTAATGAGAAGCTAATGGAGGAGTTCATGCACACCATGACATATAAGATGCACAACTTGGGTTGTATTGAACTTAGCATGATCCTTTCTCTTGGATTCGCTGGTAATATAATTCTTGGGTATTGGATCAGGTATTAGTGTTTGGTTTACTTAATACGGGTTTTTTGGAAGGCGTGAATTGTTATTCTATTTATTTGATATCCTGGATATGTGATTCTTTTATGTTAGGATTTAAAGAAGATTGAATAATTGAGAAATTAATCCATGTAATTTGGTTTGCTCTTTTGATTGAATTGTATATATTATAAAATTTTATTTTCACTAACTTACCCTTGCTTTTTTAGTTGTGTTGTCAACTGCAATGACTGTACTATGTACACGAACAAGTAAAAGAGAGTTTGAAGGACTTTAGAATATTATTTTGAGTTTTGTATTATAAATATTGTATTTATATAAGTCTTGCATGTGTTAGGAACATTTTAAAATACTCTAAACTTATATAGAAACATGTATAGAATTTGTATTATAATAATTAATTATATTTCTGAATGTTGCGAATAATAATAATAATAATTTTAATATTATTAATAAATTAGTAAAAATATTGTTAACCTAGAGACGAATCTATATCTATAGGTAATATCTATGGATCTATATTTGTAGGTATCTATATCTGTGGATAATATTAAAATTATTAATAATATTAATAATACTACTGATATAAATAATATTAGTAATATTAACAATGTTAATAATAATATTAATAATTTAAAAAATAATATTAATAATATTAATAATTATATTAATAACATTAATAAAACATATTATAAATATTTTTACTATTAATTATTAGCGAAAACACTGACGATATCTTATTGTATGTTCGTATTTTTAAATATATTTAAAAGTTTCTTTTATTCTCTTTATTATAGATATTGTATTATAAGTTTATAATAATTATAATTTTACTGAATTAATATATGACATAAATTTATAAATATTATATCAAATTTTAGTATATGTATAAAAATGAACACACTAAAGTAGAATATGATGATTTTATAATTATGTAATAATAAATTCCACATCAAATAAAATTATTCTTCATGGATATATATATGAGCTTACCTATAAATTTATAGAAGTAAAATTCTAGTTAATTGATTTATTTATTCTATATCTATATAAAGGGATTATCTTGAATAACTATTTTCGATATATATATATATATATATATTTTTTTTTTTATTTTTTTTTAATTTTATCTTTATATTAAAACAGTTTTCAGAAGTATTTTAGTTATTTTGTAATTTTATAAATATTAAAACAGTTATCAGAAACAGTTTTGAATTTAAAATATATTTTCTTCTGCCCAGTTCTCACGAATAGTTATTTTCTTTTTTAAAATATTTTTATTTTTCTCAATATTACATCTTCAATCAACCACATTTTAACATTTAATTTATTGAGTTGTTTTATCATTATAAATTTATAGTTAATTTTAATAAATACAAATACTTATATAATAATTATAAAAATAAAAAATACGAATACACAAGCGCAAGACATGTGTTTCTGCTAGTTTAGATTAAAAAGAATTATAATTTTTTATGACATTTTTTATTTTTATAATTAACTTTATTTTAAGCCCCTAAAATAGTTGTAACGTATAAAACTCGTTCATCTTCCCCAATCATAAATATCCTAAACTCTATTTCTCACTCACTGCACTATTTAGCCACCACTAGATATGATTCTAAATAGAACTAATAATAGAATATTGAATTTAGAGTTATGGAATGGAATCAATTAAAAATAGTAACTATGAAAACCTGGATAGAGGAAGGTGCCACAAACAAAGTTTGGTAAGCCTAAGGATGATCGCCACAAGAATTGTTGGATTCTTGATAAGATCGCAAGATGCAAGGAACACTAGTACAAAATAACTCATTAACGACGGTTAAAAATGGCATACAAAGATGGTTCCCGAACCGTCGTTATTGCGAGTGTCGTTATAAGTCAATTGCTTATAACGATGGTTCTAGAATCGTCGTTATAACTCACATTAACGTGCAAAATTCAAAAAATAAAAGAAATGGAAAGACACTTTTAAAGACGGTTCCAGTGAAGAACTGTCGTTATAAGTGATTTGGGAGGACTTTTAAAGACAGTTTTAGTGGGGAACTTTCGTTATAAGCGTCTGTTTTTTTTTTTTAAATATTTATTTATTATATAATCTATCCAATCTTGCATAAAAATATGAAATTTCCAGAACATATGAAATTCTCATAACAATAATGTATGTAATATCATAATTTAAATACAAAAAGTTCTATACTATATGAAAAAAGTTTATGTCATTTTATATAGGTGTATCCAAGAGTGTCTTTCTTTTTGGACTTGCACGTCATGTTTCCCTCCACTCAATATGTTAGAATAAACACTACAAAAATAAAATTTCATGTTAGAACACACATATAACAAATTTGTGAGTAATGTAACTATAATGGTTTGATAAATCTCTAATTTATATTGAAAAAACACTATGAAAAAATTCAAAACTTTTTGAAAAGTGTAAGTATGAGAACTAAAAATTCAAAAATATCTAAAAAACACCAAAATAATACTAAAAAAAAAAGATAGTAAATGATGGATTTTTGAAATTTTGGTGGGGCCAATGCCCCTTCGGAAATTGGCCATGAGCTTCGTTACCTCGTTTCGGACAACTTTCTTTTTTACGCGTCTCCATCCGACTTCTCTATCAAAAGTTATGGTCGTTTGAAATTTTTGGCACAGAACCCTAAAACCTAAATCTACCACTGTTAACTAATCAAAACATACATTCAAATATTTATTGAAAAATTTAAAATTCTAAACCCTAAATACTAACCTTTGGAAGTCAAGTCCGTGGTGACAGTATGGTGGCAGCGTGTGTGTGTGTGTTGGGGGGGGGGGGGGGGGGGGGGGGGGGGCGCAGTGGCAGTGTGGTGGCAGCGTTTGGTGGAGGTTCCTGGTGGTGCGGAAGGTGTTGTCGGCGTACGGTGGTTGTTTGGCTGTGCGCGTGGGAAGGAGACAACTGCTTGACAAGGGGGCGGGGCTGGAGTTGGGAGATGACGAGAATGGGAAAAAAGAAAGAATGGAAGAGAATAATAGGCACGAATGGGAATGAGTGTGGTTTATGTAGTGGGATTTTCAAATTTTTAAGCAGTCAAAGATGGTTTGCAAGTGCCTTTGGATGACTTATAAAGACAGTTCCTTAGGGAACTATCGTTATACGTGTCTTTTAATTACAAAAATGTCACCGTGTATTTTATAACGACTGTTATTTTTATACCATCTTTGTATAGTGTCGTTAATCTAAGTTTTTGTACTGGTGGAAAAATCCTAACAGATAAAAATATTCTCTTTTAATTTGCCAAAATATTCCATTTGATAACATGAACATATTTTTTTGTTGGACATTCTGAAGCATAATGTCCTCTTCCCAAGAATTTGAAACATTTTACCTCACTTGTCTTTCTTTTTTAATTGGTGAATTATTATATCTATTAGGTCTCACTTGTCTTTCTTTTAGGTAGTGAATTATTATATCTATTATAGGTGACTTTCCACTTGAAGATGTGGCTGAACTTGAAGAACTCCTTTATATTTCATAACCTTATCCCTCCAATTTGAATTATTATTATTATTATTGTTAGAACTCCTCCTCATGAATCCCTTCCTCTTGAGTTGTTGTTCTACTTAGTTAGTCTTGTGCAACAAATTTTTCATGTCAATCAATTATTGTGACGATCATTCTTAGGTTTATCAAACTTTGTTTGTAACGCCTTGTTCTATTCAAGTTTACATTGTTACTATTTTTAATTGATTATATTCCATAATCCTAAATTCTTAATTTTACTGTTAGTTTTATTTGAAATTATATCAATTCTTCTTCTAGATTTTGTTTTTCCCCCTTTTTTTTTATTTGAATCTAATTAAACAAATTTTACCAAATTTGGGTGTTTTGATCCTTTTCATACAGTGTGCGTTATCCATGATGCTGGTTTTTATCATTTCTCAATTTGTTGCTGTATTCGATTGTGTCTTCATTTAATGTTCTTTTGAATTATGAAACTGTGAAGTTAACTTGAAGTTGTGTAAAATAACATTAGGGTTAGGCATACCTTTGTTCCTAGGTTGTTGTTGCAAGTATTTGGTGATGTCAATTCTGTTCTTGTTCTTTTGGCACGTATAGTATAATAATATTTGTTTGGACAACAGTTGACGAATCGTTTATAATTAAAAGCACCCACTACGCACATCCATACGGGACAGTGTGGGTGGTGCAGAAGCAGGAACAGTTGCACCTGCTTGAATTTATAGTACACAATAGTACTTGGCGAAGAGATTTTGGAGCGGAGAGGAGAATGTAGCAAGAGATAGTTTCTCACTTACTGGAGTTTGGAAAGTTGTTTCGTTGTACATGTAGAGCTTTTTCTAATGTGACATGTTAGATATTATCTAATGTTTCAACTTTGGCTTTATGGTGTGCATGGTGTGAGGAACATGTGAAACGCATTGGAATTCCATAGCATTTGTATTTATAATGCATGTTGGTTTTATATTGGAGAGGCCTCCACCCCCAACCATGGTTTGGGTAAAAGAATTTTTCGGTAGTTTTTCCCCCTACCATGATGTAGAAATGTCTAACTGAAAATCAAACACGTTATCATTAGAAGCTTGATTCAATCCTTCAAACTATTAATATGAAACTTAAATGTTTATACATATTTATTAATTAAAAAATATTGAGGAAGTACTACATCTGAGCTATGCTTTAACTTTTTCTTGTATATTATAACAACAATTGATATATTCATTCTTTAAAAGATAAATTTTATAATTAAAAAGTATATTATTATTATTATTATTATCATATATAGGCTTTATTTATAAAAATAGAATTTATTTAATTATTTTGAAATAAAATAAATTAGTCAATTATTTATTTTATTAAATAAATAAATATCTTAATCTTTCTATTAAAAGATGAATAATATAAATATTGTATATTTCTAAAAAATTATTATTATTATTATTATAATAACTATTGAAATAAAAATATATTATTAAATTAGAAAAATATTTTTATTAGAAGTAATTATAAAAATAATATATATTTTTTTATTGTATGTAATTTGTTTATTGTGTAGGTGTTTTTTTTTTGGGGAGAAATTATTTAAAATTAATAAAAGTAGTTATTTATAAGGTAAAATTGTAAGAAATTGGGATTTTTTTAAAAATTCAAATTTCTCTAAATTTTTTAAAATCCAAATTTTCAGTTTAAAATAAATAACTATTAAATTTTTTATACTTTTAATATTATAAAGCATAAATGTGTATACCAAATAAGAAAATCTCCTTTATATATTATTATAAATATTATTGATATAATATTATTGATATAAAGTAAATAAGAATATTAATAATATTACTAATATTTATTAATAGTATTATCAAAAAAAATTAAAAAATAATATTATTGTTAATATTATTAATGTTAATCACGAAATAAATCCGTGAATAAATTTACAGAAAATCCATGAATAATACCAACATATCTATATCAATGAATAATACCATGGATTTATATTTTTATATATGTTATAAATTTATATACTATTCTTTTACAAATAAAAATAGGACCGTCAGAGCAATTCTAATGAACCCAAAATTCTTACTCGAATTCCTAATAGACCATTGGCCTCTCCTTCTAAGAACCCTTGCTAAAGTCTACATTGCCCTTACTCAAGTCTACATTTATCTTCACCTTTCTTTTCGAAATTTTTTAGCACTAAATTTGCTAGAAATATTTTTCACAAAAAGTTATTTAAGAAAAATTTCTTATAGAAAAACCGTAGAAAATTTTACACTATCTTGTAAGAAAATTTTCACGGTTTTATTCATGCAAAATTTTCCACAAATAAAGTCTTAGAAAATTTCTTAAAAAAATAATAAAAAACATTTCCAACAAGTATAGTATTCATATTTTGTACCGTGAAAAAATAGTTTCTAAAAAATAAATATAAGCACAAATACTATGGCATCTTATACTCAAAATGCTACTCTGTGTCGTCCCTATCCATGTCCATGGCCACGCAGGCGTTGGCTTTGTGCATGAGTTACAGCAAAATGTTGGACCACATTTCATTAATCCTGGATCTGTTCATATTAGAGTGATCCCAATAAAAGAGAACACAACGACACGCGGATTTTAGCTGCCCATGCAAGTTCACAGTCACGACACGTACCATCGTCTTCCTCATAACTTCTTTATGGATCACTACTATAAGAATTTGTCACTCCTATAATTTACTATTCTCATTTATTTTTCTTTATTTACCACATTATGTAATAAATAAGGTGCACGCAATTTAAGACTAGTCATTACATATAAAGAAGTTGGTCAACTTTGCATGCGTAAAAATATGTTCTAAATTTATCTTAAGTTTTACAGAAAAGAGTCATAATTTAGCAAAAGTAAATATTTGGAACAAATGAAGGTCCCTAATAAAAGTGGAACCACTTACTCCCACTGTAAATATTAGTCTAAACATCCCAGAATTTGTTATATATGTTACCTTGTCCTGCTCGCTTATGAATGTCACTACACATGTTGCATCACAAGGTGAAGCAAGTGGGAAATGACAATTTGAGAAACAAAATTCCAAAACAAACAAATAAATAATATATTGAGCTTCCACACACAGTATCCACCACGTTCAAACATCTATACATATCACATTTACTAATGTCTTTCACCATTTTTCTACTTCAATCCACATTTTTTCCTCCCAACAAGAAAAATGATAATCTATATTCTAGAAAGATATATGGACAAATATTGGGCACATCTTGTGCTGCAAGCTTTTGCCCTCTTTATCATAACTTTATTTACCTTTTGCTTCTCTAGAAAAAGTCACAAGTATCTTAGTTCTGTTTTAGCTTCAAGGAAAGAAAACCCTCTTCGTTCTTTTCTTATTGCGGTTTCGATCTCTCTCTTTCTATGTGAAAGCTTATTGAAAACCTTCCATTCCAATCTTTCTAAGGATTCGATTTAGAAAGAAAATACCAATTAAAACTTAATTTCTGTCCCTCATTAGAGTTCTATAGCCGATCCACATATATGTAATTTCATAAGTAGCTTCGCAAATGCAAATTAAGAAAGGAGAGGGGGAGAATTAAAGTGCCGCAGAGGGAATACTGTATCTTATAAGCTTAAACGTAAAAAATTTATAGCAGAAATTTCACATAAAATACAAAAGAACTGCCCAGAGAGCCTTTCAAATTTGAACCAACAACATAATAATAACCAAAAATAGTAGTACGAACGAAATGTTCGTTGGCTAAATGGCAAGCACCAGACAGAACTCCAAAGTACAGAGAATAATGATGAATAAGGAATATAGGAAAATACAGAAGCTTAGGACATGGTAATTAAGTTTATGAAAGTAGTTATAGGAAGTGTTTATTTAATAGCAGATGAAATCCTTAGGAGTTTTCTTTCCACAGTAGTTGAGTAGCAAGTTCAACTTGATGGGGACATTGAGGTTGATGCCTAACACATTAGCTCTGAGAGCAGTGCAAAGGCAGACGGCAGCTTCAAGATCAGCCAGACCCTGGATGAGGTTGCAGCATGGGGTCTTTGGTGGCTTCCCAAGCTCCACGCCGATCAAACCTAACACATTAGCACACACACCAAACTTAAGGGTGTTCTCAGGGCAACTGCCATACTTTGTGGAAGGTGGCTTTGGGACAGGTGGGTGTTTGGGAGCTTTTGGGGGTGGGTTGCATGGCACATATGTGGAGCTAACCACAGTAAAAAACAGGATGTTGAGACACAAGAGAAGAGCACCCTTGGAAGCCATTAATTTCACACTGCTGTCACAACTTCTTCACTCTCTCACAACACTACTACCACTCTTGCTTTGCTTTGGTGTGTGAGATTGGAGAAGAGTGAGTGGGGGTTTTATAGGGTGAGATTAGAGAGTGTCTTTTAAGTTTAAGGTTTAAAATAATTAGGTTTATTTGGAGGCCCATGTGAGTGACCCCATTGAGAGGAAATTGGACAAACTGGCATATGGTCATCATTGAATGAGGAATATAATTAAGAATATTATGGAAGCTCATGTGCATTTGCAATGGTTAGTTGTGAAGTAAAATCATTTCAATTTCCAACGGTACGGTTTACTTACTGCTTCTTGTTTGGACAAACTTAAAAGATAATGCCTTTTTTATGAACTAAAATTAATTTTTACATAAAAGATAGAAAGTAAAAATTTGGAAAATTTATACAAAAAAAAATCTTTTATAAATTTTTCCTGCAATTTAATTTAGTTCTTTCCTTTTTAATTATCTAAAATCTTGTTCTCTCGACTTTTTTCTAAAGTTTTTATTCCTTAAATTTTTTTATTCATAATCTTGTTTAATTTGTTAGTTTTACAAATATAATGACTATCAAAATATAACCACTTTCTAAGACTACTATTTCCAATCTTGTTAAAAAAACCACGATTATATGCATTTTTACGAATCTCACGATGTTATTTAAAGTAACAAAAAATATCACATAATTGAATTGAAAATTGAACAAATATGACAATTAAGAATTTAAAGATTCAAATTGTAAAAAAAACTTAAGAATCAATTTTTTTTATAATTTAGTAAAATATAAAGACCCAAATTTCAATTAAACCTTTTTTATCTTTAAATATTAATGAATATATTAAATTTTTGTTAGCTTAGGGATTCAGACACTACCAATTACTCGATAACCTTCTACTATTTTCACCAAACTAAACTTATACCAAATTACAAACATTGTCCATGCTTTTTCTTTTTTTTTTGATTTTGAGTTTACTTAGATGGTGAAATCATAATTTGTTTGATTAAGGTTTGTGTTCTTGGTGAGCTTAAAAAAGAGAGAACCTAAAATAATTTTGAATAAATTAATTTTTATAGAGTAGAGTTTTTTTTGTAAATTTTTTAAAATAAGATTTTTTTTTATATTATTTGTGTGTAAATAGATACAAATAACAATTTTTGTAATTGGCTTTTAAGTCTAATAAACTAAAAGGGTAAAATTAGATATGATAATGCGAGTCAAACTATGTTGGTTGGTCTACCAATTCGTTGAAAAAAGTATAGGATGGGTTGAGTATTTTAACTCACTAACTCGTTTAGATTCGTTCTGCATAACTCACAACCTATATGGGAACGGAACGAATTAACTTGTATAATGTATATTAAAAAATTTCATTATATTTCAATGTTATTGAAATAAAACAACAATAATAATGTTTTTAAAGTCAAAATGATGATTAATTACTTTAGTTTTTTAATAGCTTAGATAATATTTTATTTTATATTTTCTTGTTAATTTAACCTCTCGCATATTAATTTGATCTAGATATTAATTTTATGTTTATTAACATATAAAATTTATTGTCAATGATAGACAATAAAATTTCATTCTTTCCTTTCCTTCAAGTTTCTCTTTCATTCTTTCCTTTCATTCGTCTTCTTTATCAAATTGAAAAGTGATCTATCTCAAGTATTGTTCTCCTCCTATTTTGATGTGTATGTTCATGTTCTTCTATTATTAAGCAAACTTTCATATTTGAATAATCACATGGATTAATCTCATTTACTAGCAAGTTTTTAAGATATTTATTTTTATCTCATCTTTGTTATGTTCTTGTTCTTTTGTTGTATTCATGTTCCTTTTTTACTATAACAAATACAAACTTTCACACTAATATAATTTTATGAATTAAAGTTTTTGAGTTTATTAGTTTTGTTCTAAAATTTCTAAAAGATAAAACAAATTCAAATTAATCAAGTTAGATTCTCGTCAATTCTTAAGATTTTGGTAAGAATACTAAACTTTTGAATTAAGATTGTAATAAAAACTTGTATGATAATTAGATAAAAAAATGTAAATTAAAAAAAAAAAGAGCAATGAGATTAACATAAAAATGCAAAATGTAAAGACTAAGTTAAATTGATTGAAAGTTTTATCATATATATAGCTAATATGAGAAAAAAGATGGGTTGTTGCAATTGAATGAATTCATGAAGGATTTGAAATACAAATAACACACTGAAAGGGAATGTGTTAGTGTGGAAATTAATTGTAGATGTAAAAAGGTCTAAACCTAAAACTTTGGTACTGGTGACAATGATGTTAAGCCAAAGATCCTATATGTGTTAACCGAACAACAAAGACTAGTTGTTTGTGAATGGGTATTAACTCTTAACCTACCAAATGGTTACACTAACGTGAGGAAGAAAAGTTATTTGAAATGAAAAGTCACCACTTTGTATCAGTGTGCAACAATTGCTTCCAATTGTGTTTGAAGTGTTGTCTATACCAATATGGAATTTTGATCCTTGTTGTGTCAATTCTTTAGACAAATTTGTTCGTCCTGATCAAAGAAGACAATTTGTCTTTGGGAAATCAGTCTCATTCACATTGTGTAAACTAGAACAAATATTTCTTACTAGTATTTTTTTTACTCCAATAAGCTTGGCATAGGGGCATATTAAATGTTTGTAAATGTTCTAACTATGCTAGTAATGTATACATTTTTTTTACACAAACTCAATAAGGGAACGAGTACACAACAAGATCATGTTTGTGTTTAAGGGGAACAATGTGATACACCTCAAGTGGATTATTATGAGATCTTAATTAATATAGTAGAACTGGAATATATAGGTTTGCTGAATAAAAATGTGGTTTGGCTCTAGTCCAGTGGCACAATGACGTATGATTATTTTAGAATGTTCAAATTAAAAGAAATTGAAGATGTAATCATTATGATCTTTTTGTAATCACTCAACAGGTAGAGCAAGTTTACCTTACATCTTTTCCTAAAAGGCAACAAAGATGGTTAGATATCATAAAAACTAGGACACACAATAAAATACAATTAAGTACAAGTGATACACCCAAAGTTTCATGTTTCATATCAAGATGGTGATACATAACTAAGACCCCTAGTTATTACAAATGATGATATCCAAAAAAATCGTGTTGACATTTTTACAATAACAGAGGAAGTGAAAACAAAATTTGGAAGAAGATGATAAAGTGCAAATGTAGAAACTAAGTTGTATACTTGAATATTGGTTTCCCTACACCTTTATTTGTGTATTATTGTTACATTTATTAATGGTATGTTTTGATTTCTTTTATGATTAAAAAGTTTTTTTTCATAAACATGGATCTTGAATTATATAAAAGAATGATTTCAATTAGCAGTAAGAATATGTGGTGAATTAGAGGTATTAGTAGGAACAAGGGAAAAGGTAGAAATAGAGGTAGCATACCCCTTTATCCCTATTGAATATTCTGGTCATGAATCAACCAACACTTACAACTTTCCAACATACTCTTTTACCTTAGCCTCTTATATGCAACCCATCATGCCTAATTTAAATACTAATTTTTTTTATTAATTTGTCTACATTTAGCCCTCAGTCAGAACCTATTAGATCATGCATTGGCTAGCCCAAATGTTGCAGTTGTTAAGAGTCTTGTTCCAACATCATCCTCTTATGATCCAAATCTTTTGATTATTGTGAGTCCACAAAACATGTAATTTACCAACTTTAATATTTCAATTACTAAATCAAGTTGTTATATTATTTTAAACTTGTATAATATGTTAAATTGTTCTCATTTTATAGATTTGTTTCCACTGTTCAAGTAACGTGTGAGATTTCTTGGAGAATAAAGGAGAAATTTAAAGGAAGTTAGCAGAATTTTGAAGAGGTGAAGAGCGACAACTCATTGGTAGTCACACTTGTTCAACTTCTGATAAAAAAATAATTGATACCGAAACCCTTAAATTTGACACCCTCTAATCAACAAATGGAAAATGAATGTAGATACCAGGAAAAGGAAAAACATCTTTCACCAGTAATAAGTAATTAGCAATTAGCAATTAGAATTTATTTAGTCAGAGTGAACTACTGCAATTAGACGGTTACTCTTGTAAATTGTGTGTATAAAATAAACACGTCGCATTATCATGATGATGAGTAGGTTACTCATTATTGTGATTCATTCGTTTTCTCTCCCTCTCGCTGTCACATATTCAGAGTTCTGTCATATGAATCAGAGAGGCCAAATATGTGAAAATACAATGGAAATCTGCGAGACTGCACACAGGTTTCCGCACTCCAACAGTTCACGGATTGTACTGAACAAGTCACGGAGTCACTCTCGAAATTACAAAACCCCAAAACAAAACTCCAAAAACTTCAATTACCTCTCTCTCTCTCTCTCGCTCTGTCACTTAGAACAAGCCTTCGTGGATGAATGTTCTATGTACATGCTGCCGCGTGTAATACTCACCAGCACCAGGTTAATTCTTTCTCAGCCAAAGCTTAATTTAACAAAATCATACCCTCCATATTTATACGCGTCCGGGAATATCAAACCTAATACATACAAAAGCAATAAGAATAATTTAGAACCCCAAAGTCATCATGTCTCCAAAATTAAAAGCTAAAGCTATGTTCTTCATCTTGAAAATAACAATGTTAAATGTTTTGCCACCAATAAATGCATGTGGTCCCTGCACTTCCCCACCTCAACCCAAGCAGCCACCGCATCACGGCGGAGGCCGCCCAAAAGTGTCCCCTCCTCTGCCACCGATCATTATCAACCCTCCGGTGGTGCCGCCGCATCGGACTTGCCCAATTGATGCCCTAAAATTGGGACTTTGCTTGGACGTGCTTGGAGGATTGGTGCACGTGGGAATAGGGAAGCCAGTCGAGAATGTGTGCTGTCCCTTTATACAAGGGTTGCTTGACCTTGAAGCTGCAATTTGTCTTTGCACCGTTATTAGGGCTAAACTTCTGAAGCTCAATATCTTCCTACCTATTGCACTTCATGTTTTGATCACTTGTGGGAAGACTCCTCCTCCTGGTTTTGTTTGTCCACCTCTGTACTGAACCACTGCATGCATATATGCATGCACTACTTCATAGCATTCCATGAACCGCTATCATGGCTAGTTCTTGTAGTTACTGCTTATTACTACTAGATTAATATGTCTTTTTCCCTTCTATTAGGGGTTTCAGGGTTTATATAACTGGTTTACGCTTTAATTAGAGTGCGCATAACTTTTATTTTTTTCCTGTTATGATTCGGGGAGTTCCAGTAAACTTCTTTGCTACTTTATCGATAACGGATTACTATTTGGAAATCCCAATATCGATTTACTTAATTGCTTTTACGAGACATTTAGGCTTAAAAGTCTACTTAATTGATCTTCGAATAGAGATGTCTTTAAATTTCTGTGCATTGTATGCTATTTTAATTATTCTTGTGTTTATATATTTTCTTTCATTAGATTTTTGTTGTAAAAGATAAACCATTTAGCTTTTAACAGAGATTGATATAATTTTTACTGTGTTTCTGTTGCATGATTTTAAGTCCTTATACGAGAAAAACAGCGTAACAAACGATTCACGAGATTTTCAATTACTATAGTTTTAAACAATCTTACTCCACTGATAATATATATTTATAAGTAAATTCTAATAACCACATTTGTCTCACTGTTAGAAAATCAATCCGTAAAGAAGGCGTTATTGTGATTTTGAGAACCTTGCTCTGGTGTAATCATTGGAGACCTGGGACTGTCACAAACTCTTGTTTTTAATCAGAAAAAATAATAATAAGATAGGACAAACACTACGGGTGAGGTGAATGGGTGTCAAGTCACGTTAAAAATTAATTTATGATTAACTAATCAAAATATTTATCTTATCAATTAAAAAATGAATTTTTCCAAATCTCACTTTTAAAAAATCTACCTAAATAAATTTATCCCACTTTAATTTTCAAATTAAATATATTTACTCTTTATGCTGAAAATTCGGCAATTCTCAACAGAAATCAGTACCCAATCCCGCATCCAAAAATAGACTGAAATTTTATTCCAAGAGAGTTGAATTCTAGTTTTTTTTTTTTCAATTTTATTTTTAAAAAATAAAAAACAAGGAAGGGAGGAGAATTGGGTGATACTGTTTACTATTAATAACTCGACTCCACCTAGACTGAATTCGTGAAAATAGTGAAAAAATTTAGTTGAGAAAATAATATTGGAGATTATTTATTTGAGTGTTTTTTAATGTTTAACATGAAAAAAATATTTAAAATAATCAAAATCAATATTGTTAAGTCATGAGTCTAGCTCGATAATTGGTTATTTATGGTCGTTTCCCGATCTATCTTTCTAACTTTATGAGGAAACACAAATTAAGGAATTTCAATAAATTAGCATTAATCATTCAATTAAGACATAATCATGATTAAATGTCAAAAGGTTATAATTCAATCTATATATACCAGATTATACTCTAAAAAAGAAAATTTAATATAATATAATATATAACACAGGAAGTATTTTCGACTTATATTTTATATTATACACATTATATTTTATGCCCTTACTGATTTGAGCGTAGGAGTATCTTCTGTGGATACATCTTTCTTGGCCAAAACAAATATAATTTTGAATGTATTTATTATAAAAATTAAAAGACATATATATTTATAAAACAAATTCATATGAGCCTAGTAAGGAGAGATTCGTAATTTTATTTATTTTCCTATCTCCGTCTTTTGCACGAGAGTGATTTGTTTAAACATAGGCTAAACATGGAAAGATTCTTTCGTTTTCATAAAAAATATTAGTCTCCTTAATAAATCTGACTACTGAAATGACAAGGCTCTTTACAAGTATCGTCTTCGTTCTTTCAGTTCAAATACATCGGTATATAGACTAGACCAAAAACGAAGATAGAAAATAGTGAGCTTTTATCAAAGCACAATGAGAAGCACAAACACCTTTCCATATTTAACAGTCTTTAATTTCTTATTCTTTAAGACAAAATATAATTTAGCATCTTATATCAATTAAAAATTAAAATATTTTATAATACATAAATAAGTGTAAACTTTATTTTATAAATTGAATTTATGATATTGAATAAGATTTAAAATTTATTTATTTTTTAATATATATTTATAAAGTTTTTGGAGTAGCTGTTAATTATATTTTCCTGACTGTTAGACTTTTTCTCTCCATAGTATTTGCAGTCTTTTTTGTTTCCAACTTTGTATGCAGTCCTTTTTGTTTATACTACACTACACATACTCGATTGTATATGAATTGAAGTATTTTTACTGTTCCTTTTTATTTATTAAATTTTTATTATTAATAGAAAAGAACAAAATATAGTAAAATATAGTGGTGTTAAAGTCTAGTTTGATTCCATAATTTTTTTTATGAGTTTGCACTTTATAAAATTTTAATTTATTTTATCTATGTACGTCATTAATTTTTGGCCCATGAATTCCATCGTATATATTATTCTTGCAATTTATCTTTCTTTGTAGAAACTTTAACCTAGTTCACAATAAAAATTTATTGATTTATCATGAAAAATTATTGGCAGATTTGTGTCAATCATAATATCTTAATTATCGATAAATTTTATTAATGGATAAAAATATCGATAGATTTAATTTAAAAGTAATCATTGACAAATTTTACTAACAGTTATAAAAAAGAATTATAATATTTTTCATATTTATCGAAAAAATTTATTAGTAATTGAATGCGAATGAATATCTGTCAATGATATCTATCCATAATTTAGAGTCAATTTTATCAGTCAGTAAATTTATCAAACATTAATATAATTAAACGAATATTAATTAAATTAATAATAATAATAATTTTCTTGTTCTTAATAATAATTTTCTTACCCTTAATACTAATTTATGCTAATAGTAAAACTAATAATTTTATTTTGTATTAATATAAAATAAAATAAAAATATTAACTTAATAAATTAATGTAATAATATTATTAAAAATAATTATGATAATAATTATAATAATAATATTAATAATTTATTTATTATTAAAATGAAAATATTAATTTAATAATAATATTAATATTAGTATTAATAATATCAGTAATTATTATTATAATATTAACATTCATATTCTTAATAATGTTCAGTAATAATAATATTAATAATTTTAATATTAATAATAACGATAATTTTAATAAAAATAATATTCAATAATAATAATTATAATAATAATAAAAATATTTAAAATAATATAAATAATAATATTTTTGATAATAATAATAACACTAATAATATTATGAATAATGATAGTATTAATAGTAGTAATAACATTAATAATAATGATAATTATAAAATTAATTATAATATTATTATTAATAATAATAATATTAATAAGTAACATTAATAATGAGATTTTTCTTGTTGGTGTACATAAATCCTTAGTATTTTATTTATTTTTATATATAAAAGTTTTCATGGTATGCATTACTATGTAACTTGATATCTCAGCTAGGCAGACACCTCAACTAACAATAATCATCTGCCATTACATCTTTGCATTTTATCCTTTAAGTAATCATTCTTTTTAAACTAAAATAATTACATATATATATATATATAACTACCTATAAAATGAGAACAAATTGTCTAAAAAAATATAAAATAATTTATATTCATTTTTTAATTTGTCAATTTTACTCCATAATAAATAAAAAATAATTTATTTATTTACTTAATAATGAATTTTTTTTATTTTAAAATAACTAAATAACTTCTCTTTTTAAAAATAACATTTTTTTTATAAACTTTTTAATATTATTTTTACAAAATTATCTATCTATATATATTAAATTATATTACTATTTTAACTAATTATTCATAACAATAATATAATTATAGCAATAATAAAACTAAAAATAATAAAATTATATATTTTAATATAATAAAATTGTGATGTCTATCATCTCATTAGACGTTTTATGCTGTAATCTTTTTAAATATGTTAGCAAAATGACAACCATTAGGAAGATACTTTTTTTTTTTTGTTGAAATAGTGACATTCCATTATATATACACATGTCATATGTTACAATATGCAACCAAGAGCTTAACATTTTAGTCATTCAGTTATGGATTATGTAAGTTTCTTAAACATATAATTTTAGTTTTATAATTAATTCATTGGTTATGCTTTAAGTTATTATACTTGTAAGTATATGTTTAAAGTATATATGTATTAATGAGGGAAAACTTTATGTGTATGGATTCATGGACCCCTAACTCATTAATCTATTGGAAAACAAAAATGCTGAAACACAAACTTGCGTCATCAAATATATATGTTTGATAGAGGAAACAAATATATTTTTTATTTTTTTATCAACAAGAAAGAATAAATTAAATAGAGGTATTTAAGAAATAACACAATCCTTAAACATAACATTTGTAACTTCCAACACTTAGCAATACAAAAATCTAACAAAAGATTGAGTAAGTGTAGTTTTTTTAAGTAATGAATTGTAGTCCATCATTTCTACTTATAGTAATAGTTATTTTTAATGCAAGAGTCATCGAGAGTTACTTAATATATCCTTGACATTGATCACGTTATTGCATGGTTATTTTTATTGCACAATAAGCCATTCACATATCTCAAATAAATAGTAGATTGATAATTATCATCAATTTATGTATGTAAACTACTTAAGTGTCTTCTAATAAATGTTTTATTTATTATTAGTTCCTACTGTGAAGATAACATTTTGAAGGGACAACCAAGTGCAAAAGTCTCAAAAGGACATGGTTACATCTGAAGGTTATTTATTAATTTCATTAAATATACTTGTTTTGGTTGTTGTGTCTGTAAATTAAATATCTTAATTAAATTGGTATTGAATTGTGGTGTAGCAAACAAATCGAAGGATATAAATGTGACTACTCTATAATCAATAGATGACAATCATTGAATGAGTCGATATTAAAAAATGTTTACATTAAGTAATCGTGTTTAACTAATCATTATGAAACAAACTGTGTCTAATTTATGGACCAATTTCAGCTTCTTATGCATTGCAATGTTCATGGATGTAGAACTATTCAATTTTAAACCTATTAACTATGTTAGATTAGCATGGACAACTTATTCCATCAATTTGTAAAAGTCACTATTGTTGAAGCTGGAGGAAGCTTCTTCCCTACCAAGGCTTGATGTGTGTTTGATGAAGAAAATAGCTTGAGTGCTTTGAAGATTGTAATAGGT
Organism: Phaseolus lunatus; assembly: GCA_013389735.1. Classification (NCBI taxonomy): domain Eukaryota; kingdom Viridiplantae; phylum Streptophyta; class Magnoliopsida; order Fabales; family Fabaceae; genus Phaseolus; species Phaseolus lunatus. The sequence goes on from CM023859.1 coordinate 37,570,494, forward strand.
TTTAGATAAGTTTGTATTTAGGCTTAGGTTGTTGTAAAGTTGCCTTTTGCTGCATAACCTGTTCCAGTTGCCTAAGCAAGCTTAGACCAAGCACATGGAGTGATTAAAAGTCTTTCAAAATGCTTTTTAAGGTTTTCTAAAAAAATCTGGATACTAGACAAAAATAAATCTATTTCCTGGAAAATCAATAGATTTATTTTTGGTTCTGTTATTCTTAACTGTTTTCAACTGGTTTTTGAAAAGTGGTTAGAAATTGTTTTCTTTAAAAGTAGAAGGCTTCTCTCACAAAAAAAAAAAGAGACACAGAGCAATCACGTTTTCAAGTGACATCAATCAATTTCTGAGAGAGAAAAAGAATCAAAATACTTTTGTGAAAGGTTTTCAAGAGAATTTTCAAGTGTGTTTGTTCTAGGAAAACCTTGTGCTTTATGAAGGTGCTGGTGCAGTTTCTGCAGCAAATTGAACTACTGGTTTGAGTTCTTGCATCTTCTTTTCAGGTGTAATATTTCCTTTCTCATTGTTTGTAAAGGTAGTTGTGTTAGTCACTCCTAGATAGGGTTTCTTGGAGTGCAAAGTGTGCTGAAATAGGTGTTTTTCAGCCTTGTATGTGGGTGTTCTTGTAGGTTTCAAGAACTACTGTATATGCTGTAATTGTTGCATGTGTTTTAGTGGATTCCACCTTGGTGTAAGGTGAACTGGATGTAGCTCTTGATGAGTGAACCAGTATAAAAACTTGTGTGCAATCTTCTTCCCTTCCCTACACTTATTTCTGGAATTTGGATTAATAACTGTCAAGAATTAAATCTGTTAATGTGAAATTGAATCTGTTAATTATGGGTTTAATAAAACTGTTCTATTCATTGATTGAAGCGTTCTTGCAATCATCTGAATAAGTGTGTGTGAAACTTTATCTGGTCTATGGTCTAACTGGTTTATTTGTTAATTCTTGATAAAGCCTTAGTCCATTGGATCTGTGTGGTAGAATGTTTTGTATTGGTTTCTTCACATAATCTGTGTTCTTAGAAAGCTGATATATCTCAATAAATTTTGTCCCATTTGCTATTACAGTTTGATATCGATTTTAATCTGAATAAGACAAAATTGTGCCAAACTGTTTTCTAAGTTTTTCATATATTTTGTAAAGAAAGCAATCTGTTCTTTTGAATCTAAATCTGTTAAATCTGGACCTGTTAATATTTATTTTTTCTAGCAGGTTAATCAATCATCTAATCATAATTCAAACTGTTGTGTGAATCTGAAATATGGTTTAAGTGAAAATTGTTTTCATTGTATGGACTGTGGTTTTGGTTCTTCTTGTATATGCTTGATATGAAGAAAAATTGATTAATCTTGAGATACAATCTGTTACATTGTAAGCTGTAAAAATTCATCATGTTTGGTTCTGCTGTTCTTTCTGATTGATCTAAATCTTGTTGATCAAGTTCTGTTTGTACTAAGGTGATTTGAAAAATAAATCTGTTTCGTTTAAAATCAATCTGTTCTTTTAACCTCTGTTACACTGAAGTCCGTTCCTGTTGCGAAAATTTTATAAGCTTAATTCACCCCTCCCCTCTTGATCTTAGACATTGCTTAACTCTAACAACTAGGATAAATGATCTTGGAATAGTTTAAGAATTTGATTTTTGACTTATGATTTTCTCTTTTAAAAATTTTAACATTTGAAATACATATTTACAATTTGCTTTGATATAGTTAATTTCATTAGCATTTTATATGCATTGATATATGTTTTTATATGATATTGTAAAATTTAATCAGTTGTTTGATACATGCAAAATGATAAACTAAGAAATATAATATAAATAAAGTGAATTTTTTTAAAAAAAAATTAGGACAATAGTTCTAGCCATAATCATCTTCTATTACATTCTATTAAGTCTATTTTATACATGATAAATAACGATGATTTTAATGCAAATTACCACTATTTTGTTATTTTATAATAAATAATTATATGTTTATTTATGATAATGTGTTGACTCGTTGTCAAAAATCAATTTTTTTACAAAAATTGTCTTAAAACAATTTTATTTTAATTCGTGATTAAAAAAATAAAAATCATCACATCCGTAATTAAAAATGTTATTTTCCGGTAGTGTAACTAAATGAACATAATAATTAGAAAAATTTATACAGTGGACAGTCTCACGGTTTATGTATGGATTGGAGTTTATCTAGTAATCCTATGTATATTACTGATTTATTTATTTTTTATTAATAACACATAATAAAATATCTATGACCTAACTTTTAAATATCACTGTGGTGGAACTTTTACCAAGTGCAAAAGCTTTCATTTTTCACGTGATTTGTTGCATAAACTCTTTGTGTTGTATTGATCGAGCATTTGATCGAACATTGGGAATTAGATTTCCGTAGCGTGGAATCATTAGCTTTGTATGAATTGTGATATGAAAGGAAAAGGAAATCCACTAGTCCGACATTTTCTCATCTTTTTTATCGACTTTATCCACGTTGCATGTCACGGGACAAATAGTACTCCCATAATTGAAAAGCTAGTTGTCATAGATGTTCAATATTGCCCAAACAAGAAAGCAACGATGACCAAACCGAATTCAGGTTTAATTAATCTGCATCATAATGTAATGAAAAACATTTATTAAAAATAATGATAGCTAAGATGTATAAATTATTCATTCCAGACAGAAATTGTCATGAGAGTATTTACAGATTTATAGTTGATAAATAATAGAATGATAATATGTTCACAATCTTATACATTACAATTAAAAATAATAATAATAACTTTTTATTTTTAAAAAAAGTAGTTTTATAATCACATTATCCCTATTACGGTTTTAAATTGATGCATTTTTACTATGCACTTAAGTAATATTTTTTAAATTATATGGAAAACCTAATTAGTTTGAGATTATGATGGTGAGTGATAGTCATGCAGTAATGATGGTGTTTGAGAATGACCCTAGTTTTTTATCGACACAAGACAGGATGAGGCCAAGCTGGGTGTTCGATCTTAATTCTTACTCCGCTGAAAAAAATATAAAACACAAAAGTTTTTTTTTTTATCGGGAAAAAAACACAAAAGTTTAAATAAATATTAAAAAAATGTTGTTGCATAATATATTTTTACTCACTAATTATGTATTTTTAGAATTCGCTGTGAATTTTAAATAAATTGTAAATAGTGTCATTCAAACTTGCTTTACTCGGTTGATTTAGTTGGAACAAACCTCTTATATATTTAATATAGTCCGACAATTAAATTTTGAACGCTAAATTAGAAGGAAATCTTTCTTTAACAAGTTGAGGTAATGTTATTCGATTTTGTATAGTATTTTCGAGAGATACCTGTATTTGTAAAAAAAAAAAAAGAAAGTGAAACAACTGATAATTGTATAGAATATTTCAGTGTCAATATTTCTATGGATGAAACTAAAATTATTACAAAACAATAATTCAGCTCGTAGTTACATATGTTGGATCTCCCATCCCTCCGATCGATTTTTAACAATAATTTAATAAAGTAATGAAGTAGTTTATTTATTTGTCTTGTTTTTGTGCCGAATATGTAGTTTTGTGTTCTGATTCCTCACATGTAAGTCCAAGGGGAAAAACGACATACAAGTTGAGCAGTGGTTTCAGACATGCAATAATTTATTTTACGAGTAAATGCAATCATATATATGATAAGTAGCTGATTCTAATTAATTTTCCCCCAGTGTGTGATTAATAGTGCCATAGACTCTCTTATGTTCCCAAGTTATGGCCAATTTGCTTTCCCATAATTCTTTTACTGAATTTGCTTTTATCTTGTTGGGGAGGTTACTGAGTTCAATAAAAAGGCCAAGGGATCTAATTAAGAAAAGACAAAAAAAAAAAAAAAGACAGAAATAAATTAAGAAGGATTATTGTAATATAATCATGTCTGAAACAAATAAGGTAACACCATAGCTCATCATCTTTGGTTCCCTAGCTACGATTTACACGAGACAGCATCAGGAACTTTATACTTATTGCAACACTCTAAGCATGAAATTAAAGGAATAACGAGGGTCGAGAAGTTAACCCTCATGCACGTACAATGAATTAGAATCACACACAGATATCCATGGAATTTGAGAGAAAAGAAAAGCAAATCCACAACTAAGAAGAACATATAAGATGAAATGATGTATGTTATGATTAAGCACATTGGAAATCACGTGGGGCTTGTCTTGAGCAAACATTGAGAAGCAAGGAGAGTGAGATGGGAAGGTTGAGGTTGATGCCCAAAATGTTTGCTTTAAGGGCAGTGCAGAGGCACACTGCAGCCTCAAGATCAACGAGGCCATCAAGAAGGGTGCAGCAAGGGGTAACTGGTGGTTGACCCAAGGTGGCGTTCACCAACCCGTTTAGCACATTGGCGCATACACCCAGTTTGAGTGCGTCACGGGGGCACGAGCCACTAGGAGTGGGGCTGGGTGTTGGGTTTGGTTTTGGGTTTGGACCAGGGCATGAGTAACTACCGCATGCAGAGACAAGTGAGAAGAAAAGGAGGTTGAGTGTGAGGAGAAGAGCAAGGGAGGAACAAGCTTTCAAACCCATCTTAAACTGCTTTATGTTCCTAATCACTACCAAATGCTAAATATTCTTAGCTTAATGCTTAGGAGAAGAGAGTTTGTGATTATGGAAGTAATTTGGAGTGGATGGTTGGTTTATATAGTGCTCTTGGGGTTCTGAAGTACCAAGAGTTATGATGATAGTATATTAAAAAATTAGCAAGTAGCTCCTGTGTTATATATACCATAAAAGCTAAAATGAAACATGTTTACAAAAATTATCTTATTGTTGATAGTTTTCTTTTATTAATTATGGTAACAATACGAATTTCAGTATTCTTTCAGTGAAAAAGTAGTGTTTAAACACTTCATTTAAAATATAAAAAAAACTTGATTTAAGCAATATAAATGATTATGGGTAATTTGTACATATCGGCTTAGTTTATTGTTTATTAAATAATTCTAGGTATTTTAAAAAAAAATAACAGTTTTATTCATTTGTAAGAAAATGAATTTATATAATATATAATAAATCCTTATAAAGGAAATTTTATTTATGAGCTTGTTGCTTGATAAGTTTATTGAAATAAATTAAAAAAACGTATATTTCCTTAAATCTGTCTTTAAAAAATTAATTATAATGAAGTAATCTGGCATAAAGAAAACAGGTTTATAGAACTATTCCAAATACGTCTTAAATAAGTAAGCAAAACATATTAAATAAGAATTGGAGTGCATGTATGGGATTACCTGTAAAGATTCTCTTTGGGTTAAAAATAAAGGAAAGCTATATTGCATTACAAATATGAGTGTGATTTTCGAATCAAAATGAGGAACTTAGTTTAATCATCACTATTTTTGTTTTGACAACTAAAATTAAGAATAATTATGTAAATGATGATGTCTGTTAAGATAACAAATGATTGTGTGAAGATGAGAATATTTTTAGGTGGCAGGGGAAGGGCTAGAACAAGGTTTTGGATGGTTGTCTGCCATGATCAATGGGTGGATCCCTGGGTCATTTAATTCCACACACCTTAAAACCGTTAGAATCCTTAGAATTATTTCATTTTAGGATTGCATATATATTTTATTATATGGTAACAATATACCTGCCGAATTAATTCCAGTTCCTATTTTTTCCCATTAATAAGAAAAAAATTCTGTTACAACGATTAAAATTAATGTATTTTGGAAAAATAAAAATCAGTATTTGTGACCTATAACTAAGTGGGATTGTAACACGTGGTATCAACGACTTAATTAGCTGTTTGACTTAATTACGATCTATCTCGATGTTTGATCAATGGATGTTAGCTTGGAAGCAATTACAAGATTATTTGTTCCATATATGAAATCGTATGGTTTTACTTTTAACATATTTCCATGCATGTGGAAAACTTTTATCATGATCTAACAAAGGAGAAAACACAAGTTTGTATATAAAAGATGCATTTTCATAAAAGAATGGCATTTCCAGTTGTTTTTTAATAATCTAAAAATTCAAAACACACAAGTACATGAAACAGAGTAATACACTGTGCCTAAACATTAACCCCTGTTTATACATAATAACAAACCAAACGCGTCCTGCATCATTAAATAAGCACGTCTAAGAACATGAGCACAAGCATTAATCCAGCCGTATTTATGTTAAGAGATGTTTGTTCAATTCTTTTCGGTAATTTGAACCATGACTATTGCAGTAACGTTTCAAAATATTCAGAGTTCTCAACAGGTCAAAATGGTGCAAAAGGTTGCTTCTTTCTTTTCTTTATTGTGCCTGAATCTTCAAGTCTCTATTTCTTTTCTGATGAATTATTTTCTTAATAGCCAAAGGAAAATATATATTAAAAAGAGTTAAATATATGTTTTTTCATAGTAATTGTATTTATTTTGTTTTTTTCCTTACATGAAAATTTGATTTTAATTCTTGTAATTTTAAAAAAAAAAATTTAGCATTTGTCATTATTATCTAACAAATATATTAGTATGACTAATATTATTAACTAAAATTAGTAATTACAAACCCTAAAAATTCTGATAAATACTTAATGGATGATTTCTCACAAACTTTATTCTTATAAATTTATATTAGCATAAGCTAATCGCAGTTAATAATATTAGTATTAATTTAAGGTCAGAACAGAAATAATATTAAAAAATTATATTACTACTAATTGATTAATATTAATTTAAATACCTATTAAAAATAAAAAAATTAATAACAATTAAACTAATGTTAATTTCATATAAATATCTAATTAAAAATTAACACTACAAAACATATTATTAAATAAAAAATAATTTTAAAAAATAATTAATTAATTGTTATATTGACTAAGTTAAATATTATTTTAAGAATTAAAAAATATTATTAATATAAAAAATAATTTATATTTTTAATAAAAAAATTTAAATTAATTTTTAAATTAATTTATAACTTTAGTTACTAAAATTTTAGATATTAACTATTTTAGATTTTAAATTAGTGACTATAAATAGCTTAAAATATAAAATAATTAATAATTAAAATATTTTTTTTTTTTATCAGTATTGATAGTTAATGTTAGATACTAAATTAAAAAGTAGTTTATAATTTTTTATAATAATAATAATTAGTTTATAAATTAATATTTTTTTACTTTATAAAATAATATTTAACTTAATTAATATAGTAGTTAATTATTATTTTTTAAAAAAAATAATGTTTGTAAATTAAAATTGTTTTATTTAAAACATTTATTGAAAGTTTTAAAACTTTCAATTACACTATTGTCTTGTTGTAAATGTTTTTTTCTTTTTAGAAACTTGCTCTGATGATTACACGGGAGACAGAGACTATAAAACATTGTTTGGATTGGAGAGGAAATGTGTGGGGATTTGAGGGAGTTGTCTGAGGATGTAAAAGGAAAGTGTGAAGAACATAAGGGTGTTTGGATTGAGGTATGTTAGGATGGATGTGAAGAAAGTTTATGAGTGATGTGATAGTTGTGAGAAAATTTTAATTTTTCTTAAAGATGTAAAATATTACTTTACAGATTTACCCTTGTTTATTAAAAAAAATTAATAATAAAATGAGTTGTTTTTTTTTAAAAATAAAAAACTTTCACATATTTCGTAGATTTAAAAATTATAATTAAAAAAAGATATATGTTAAATATAAATACGTATAATTTAAAAATTATAATTAATATATATATATATATTCAACAAATTAAATAAAAATAGAACTTCAAGTAATTTCTTCAAAATATTAAACATGTACTGTAAAATTAGAAAATAAATCAGATCTTATATAAATAAATAAAATATATATATATATATATTTTAAATATTGTACAATAAATTTTTTTAAATAATAATATATTCAAATAAAGCACTATGATCATATAAAACATTAGAATAAATAAGGATAAATTTGAAAATAAAGGATACTAACATGACTTTCTCTCTATGTCTCTTCATTTTAAGGAGAGAGAATATTTACTATTGAAATGTACATCAGATAAGCAAAGAGGTTAAGTTAATGAGATGGCATGTGTGAACATGAGAATTTTAGTTGAGGAAAATTTTGGATGGTTGTGGCTCGTGATGTAGGGACCAATGGGTGGATATGATAGTGCTTGAGATTAGATTACGACAATAAGGATAAAATTGTATTTGTATTAAAATTAGAAGTTTCAGAGTCTCACCGATAACTTCTAAAAGAAGAAAAATTGTGTATCCGACAGCGTATCGAATCCCCAAATTACCACTACCTATTATTACTTTTTAATCATATCCTCACGGTTGCTTTAGCTGATTCGCTAACACTTGTTATTAAATTATTAATTTCAACAAAATACTTTACAATGTTATTTTTATTTTAAAAAATAAGTTCCTTTACATAATAATTTTGTGTGAACTAGTCCGTAATTATTGACTTAATTTGTGATTGTGAATTAATGTTAAGATCACATCTAAGTTTTCCACGCGTTTTGTCACTGGAATGTTCTTAATTCCAGGAGTAATTGCATTAAGTAAATTGCGGAATTTGATTGTAAATTCGAAAAAAAATTAAAATTATTTATAAAAAGTCAAAGTTTGAAATAAAATATAATTATATATATATATATATTAAAAAAATTAAAGATACAAAGTTATAAAAGTCAGACCTCTTTTATCTCTTAAAAAAGGACTGTGTTAAAAATCTATTTCACTTTCTACATTCCAATTACAACTTTATTTATTATTATTTTATTTTTATATAATATTTTATTGAAAAAATCAGTTGTTAAATAAATGTATTTCATGAAGGTGGTGTCAAAAATAATCTTTTCTCTTTAAAAAATCCGTGACTGGACAAAGTCATTACAACCAAATTCATAACATAATATATATATATATATATATATATATATATATATATATATATATATATATATATATATCAAACGAAGTTTGCCTTGACAAACCTGAATACTTTGTTTCTTTCTAATATTGTCTTCATTCACTAAATTTTAAAAATGTTTTAATAACGACGTCGACTTAAGAAAAATTGATGTTAATTTTAACACGTAATATTTGCAGTTAAAAATATTTTTGATTAAATATATAATTAGTATAGTGTTAAGAGAATCATTCAGAAAGTTTTTCATCTATTATTATAATTAGTAAAGATCTAAAAAATGTGTTTATATTTAAGAGAAACCTAAAAAAAATGTTTAAATTTAAGAAAGATAAGAAAAAATACTTCATTTTTGGAAATATAAAAAATATATTTTAATCCTTATTTGATATTATAGTTCAAATTATATGTTTTTTTTTAGTAAATATCTTGAAGACAATAAGTATGCATAATTTTCTTGTATGACCTTTTTAGGGGCTTGAAGAAAGATAAATAAAAGAGAGAGAGCTATTATAACAAATTTTATTAAACTTACCCTTTCTATAAAAAGGAGAGATATCTTCCTTTCCATCTACTCAACTTCTTTCTTATCTTACCAAACATGGTTCCCACATTTTCACCCTCCTCGAATACCTTCATAGCATACCTTCATATTGGAATTTCTAAATAATTGAATGGTTGTGACATCTTAATTAGAAGTGATATTGTTCCTATCAAAGGTTGACTCGTCCATAGACTCTAACAAAGTTCCAAGAAGAGAATAGAAAATCCACAAGTAATTCTCTAAGTTGTGTACTGATTTCACCATTAAAGTAGTCCTCTTGTCATTTTTATGCTTAAAAATGGACATTTTTATAATGTTTATAAATGACATCGTGTAAACTTTTAAAGTAAGTTTTTCGTACGATTAGTGTATTGAGTCTTTGATCTGTATGAGATCAATTAGAAAAGGTATCAGGTGACTTTTTTTCCTGAATTTGAAGTTGTTTATGTTTGTGATCTCAACTTCTCTGCGTTTTGTATTTAGTCTGTGTAAGGAGCTTTGACAAATGATTTAGGTAGTTTGTATAAGGGTTGAGATATTTCTAAAATAACTCCATTTAATTCATTCGTTTTTCTCCATAAAAAAAAAAATTATAGAAGGACACCATATTAATCTATCAGTGGCAAAATATAAATTCAAATAATGAACCACGACGTACGTAAACTGCATTAGTCTATCATTTTGATTTGGTTTAAATATTGATCTAATGATTCACAGTTGTTTTCCTTCTCAAAAAAATAAAATAACAGTGCATGCACGTGGAGTGAAATTACATTAGTCACGGGCTAATTGCAGTACGTTTGATGCCTGTGCACGTTTTGCATTAGCTTCGTTTCTGTATCTCATTCACCAAAATCGACAAAAAAAAGAGGCTACAAATTAAAAAGTATATTTATTTGCAACATTTTCATTTCTCAGATAAAAAATAACAGACATACTTGATTCTTTTGCTTTACATAAGAAAGGATTGGGAATTTATTTAATATTGCACTAGGCACGATAAAACAAAACACTATAGAAACATAATAACGTGAAGCTAACCATCCATGCACGTACAAGAATCACACCTCACACCTTGATGAATAAGAAAGCACAAAGCAAAGCAAAGCCACGAATAGCAAATACGAATTGAAGCAAATTGTGTATGATAGGCCATGATTAGGCACACTGGAAATCACGTGGGACCTGCCTCGAGCAAACGTTGAGAAGCAAGGAGAGTGAGATTGGAAGGTTGAGGTTGATGCCTAAAATGTTTGCTCTGAGGGCAGTGCAGAGGCACGCTGCAGCTTCAAGGTCAACCAGACCATTGAGGAGGGTGCAGCAAGGGGTAACTGGGGGTTGACCCAATGTCACGTTCACCAACCCGTTTAGCACATTGGCACACACTCCTAGTTTGAGTGCGTCACGGGGGCATGAGGCACCAGAACCACCCGAGCCTCCTGAACCACTAGAGCCTCCTGAACCACCAGAGCCTCCTGAACCACCAGAGCCTCCTGAACCACCAGAGCCTCCCGAACCACTAGAGCCTCCTGAACCACCAGAGCCTCCTGAACCACCCGAGCCACCGGAACCACCTGAAGGATTTGGTTTCACAGGCTTATGCTTTGGCCTAGGCTTAGTGCCAGGGCATGTCCCACAAGCAGAGACAAGGGCAAAGAAGAGGATGTTGAGTGTGAGGAAAAGAGCAAGGGAAGAGCGAGTTTTGGAACCCATCTTAAACTCTTGTAGTTGCTAATATTCTTATTTTCCTCAACTCGAAAATACCAGCTAACTATCAGAGCTCAATAGAAGAGTGTTTGTAGGGATGGAAGTGATTAGCAATCCATGATGGTTTATATATGCTTAGAATGCCAAGTGGCGTGAATTGTTTAAGAACTAAAAAATGTTAAACGGGTTTGGGATAGGAGAAATGAATTTATGAAATGACTATGTAAGTAAATGATTGAGCTTTAGCTGGCGAAGAAAGTCTATGAATTAGGTTTTGGATGGTTCTGTTGGTGATGAGGGGATTCCAATCAAATTAGGATGCATAGTAAAGTTTTGCATCTACCAACCACTACCTTGAGATCATTCCGTTAGTTAAAAGAATAATAATAGTAAGAAAATATTTAGAGGATAATTTTTTTAAACAGAATTTAAATTTTAGTATAATAAATATGATTAAAAAAAATTCTGTGAAGGTAATTTGATTACTTGTATTGTGAAGGTCACACACAAATATGTTAATTAATTTAGGATTAAATATATATTTTTTCTTTATTATAACATGAAATTGATTTTCGTTTCTGGTTCAAACTTTACACCATCCAGATACTTAGAGTATGAAAAAGATTGGAATGCATTATTTTGTATTGTTAGTTTTTTTCAAAAATTGTTAGCTTTTTTCCAAGATTCATTGTTGTTTTAATTGCAGATTTGTGCATACTATAACTACTTTCGATGGATTGATAAAGTGAACATCAAATTAAATCAATTCCACATATAGAAGAATCTATTCCAATCTTTTTTATACTACAAGCAACTGTATAGTCTAAAACTTGAACCCAAAACGAAAACTAATTTCGTGTTATAGTACATAAACGAAAAATATATTTAAATCATTAATTTAAGGTTAAGGCTTCAAAATGGAAGAAATTTATTATAGTTATTTCTATTCAATATCATTAAAATTATGTAGGCTAATGTTTCTAAGATTTTTTTTTATCAACAAACAAATAATTAAATAAAAAATGACATTTTAGAAATGTATATATGCATAACCCCAAAAGATTATAATACTATCAAAATCCGTAAATATTAACCATTTATACATCAAAACTTGACCTATCAACCATCATGAAGGCCCTACTATTTCTAACATAATATTAGAAAAAATTAATCTTGATCAATATTAGTTAAAATAAATATAGTTAACATTGATTAAAAAACCTCAATTAACATTAATTAAGATAAATCTTATTGAATAATTTCACTAAATAATGTCTTTTAATTATTAAAGATGTTTTAAAATATTTGTTATATTTGGTAATAATTAGAATACTCTAATCAACTAAGAAAATTGAAAGTAAATTAATTTAATCATTTTATCCAAATGAAACATTAAAAATTTAAAATGAAAACAATTAAAATTCAATATATTACAATTTTGCGAAAAATTGTGATTTTTTTATCTAAACATATTATACTAGTCTCACATTAAAAAAAGATAAAAGAGAAAACATGCTAATTTAGTCTCTCCATAAAACTTTTACAAGAGAAACAATAAGTAAAAAATAATAATAAATTATTCCATTAATTAAGATTAATTTATGTATAAGTTAATTTATAAAGGTTTTTTCATATAACTTCTCTAACTTTTTTTTTTTAACTTATATATAAGCTAATTTTAACTTATAATAAAATTCATCTAATTTTTTTTTCTCATCTAAAAGTCTTAATAAAGAGAGAAATTTATCCAAAAATATTTTAAATAAATTTAATTGATTTTTTTTATCATTCATTTTAATGACTAAATATTTTTAATCGTTAATTGAAATCTTAAAGAAATATTGTTAATAGCTATCATTCACTTCCTTGAAATTTAGTATTTTTGATGAGTTACTAAACATAATTATTAAATTTAAAAAGTGGACAATGATGATAGAAACTCTTGGTATACCTTGATTGTAACCATTAATTTTCTTGATATTTAATAATTATAATAAATAATTAATCTTAATTATCGATTCTAACTTTTAGAATACACTATATCATCAAAACATAATACATAATAGGATCATATATAAAATCATTTTATGTTTACGCACCAAACAACTATTACCGTAAAATATGATAGTTATCCAATTTTATCAAGACCTCCTACTTCTACATTTCTTAATTTCTCACAATATGAAGAAAGTATTCCCTTTTTTTAATATTTCCATTTCCATTTTTTTCTTTTTATTTAAATGTTGTCCCCGTCCCCAAAATCCATAAAATATTAAATAATAATTTTTAACAGAAAAGCTTCTTTTAATAACCATTCCGTTTAAAAAGATTAAAAACATTAACCAAAATAGTATATTCTAATACATTTATTTAACACCGAGTTCATACCTAAAACTTCAAAAACGGAGAACATCTCTCTGGCAATTCAATAAAAATATATACTAATTATGTATTAAAAAAAAAGGTATATGACTTGAGTTTATTTATTTATAAGTTTTAAATTTTTATTTTTCTCCACTTAAAAATGTAGATTGATTATTTTATAAGAGTTTTCATGGTAGGTATCACTATGCAACTTGACATCTCAGCTAGATTAACATCTCAAGTAACAACAATCATCTACTATTACATGAAAAAAATATTATTAAAAAAGTAAAAAATACAAAAAATATGGGAAGACTAGACCAAAACTCATATGTTAACAAAAAACGATACATAGGTAGACTATACCTGTTCATAAAGAATTTTAAGACTAGACTAGATGGAAGCCTATTATACCAATAAAAAAAATTTCTATAAATAAATTCTAAATTAGCTAATTTATCAGCATACGCATTTCCTTAGAAAAAATATGAGTATATATTTTTGAAAAAAGTTATTTGACATGATAGTATTTTTGAAAGTTATTTCTATTCATTATATATCTCTTATGAATATATAATAATAATAATGATGACAATAATAATAACTCAAATGTAATTTTTCTTTTATCTAAACTTCAAATGTTAAATAATATACATTTCCAATTATTAATAATTGTCACGCACATAAAATAAAAAAAAACTACATTAAGAACTTATTAATCTATATATGATATGATATACACCAAAAATTTTGTTGGTGCATGTCATTGCCCCAGCAAAAACATGCATGAGTCAGCCTCTAATCAATTTCATTATTTTTTTCTGATAAAAAAATATTATTTTAAGGAAAGTTAACTATATTTCTGAAAATGTAGTTCATTTATGTATGTATTTTTAGATATTTGTAAAGTAATTAAATAGGTTTCTTATATAAGATTCAGCTATTGATTTTTCAATAGGAGTAATTAAATGGGTAACTTTGGGGATGATAAATGGAGGTGGACTATTATGTCACGAATTGAAAGTTTTGACCCGTTTAAAGGGACACTGACAGTTTTTTTTATTTCTAATATGATTATTTTTTATTAAATATAATACATATATTAAAAATATATTTAAACACGTAAATATTTTTCAAAATTTTTAATTAATTAATTAGTATTTTTAATTACAAAATAAAAAAATTATCACTTTACATAGAAACTTAAATTGTATGTTCTAATAATTTAAGTTACATTATTATTGTATACTTTTTATATATACATCTTTTAAATAATATGATAAAAATTATTTTTTAATATTTTTATTTAATTTTTAAATTAAAAGAAAGTTTGACTCACACCTCACCTATGATCCACCAAATTAATAATCGGAGAAGATGAGTTAAAATGGACTGTTCACTTAAAAATATTAATTTTTTTGTTCTACTGTATTCGTGATAAGTCAATCTATTTTGTTATTCCTAATTATTTGTTTATTTTTATATGAGAATAATAATTTTAAAATATAACTTCCTTCAGTTTTAATTAAAGTATTTAATTAAAAAATAATGATAACTAAAATTCATGATAAATTATTGAACATTTGAAGAAAAATAATAATTTAAAAAATGTGTTGTCATATATTTATTATTAACAATTACTATACTTCTTTTCAATTTCCTTAAAGTATTTTCTTTCGGAATATAATATTTCGATCAATGTTTTAAAAATATCACGATTGAAATGGTCATTTTTGAAAAATTAATCTACTAAAAAATCATTACTGTTATTATTGTTAATAATAAATAAGAATCGTTAATTAATATGAAAATAAATATAAATATGTATATATTATTGGATAGTGTGAATAAAGACAATAAAACATGTTACTTACAACATGTGCACAGGGCAATAACCTAAGAAAAATTGTACTTAACACATTTATATGGCGTTTGATATTAGATCTCCGTGAAGATGATGGAGCAGTGGACCCACTTTGGTTAAACGAAACCCGTGACTCTCTTATCTGTAAATGCTTCATAGAATGATTGCTATTTTATAAATTAAAAAAGTTTAGCAGAAAAACTTCCATCATGTGACCCTGTTCATGGTCCGAACGCGTGGAAATAATTAATTTTGCTTTAAAAAGTAATTAGCAGTCTTGATCAATGGCTAATCTGGATTGTGTTTATCTTCAACGAAAGTTAAAGTCAATAATTATGTTATGGAGTGCGTAATTAAGCTTTGATCTCGGATATATTAAAAGGTACAAATTCAAATTAATCAACGCAGGGCAATAGATTACGGAGCCTTCTGTTCTGCCTTTCATTTGTAGGCTTCTCTCCTTTCGTTTTCAAACTTAAATCTTCTTACTTTCACCAAAATGAATTTAATTACTCTTTCGATATTTGTTGTTCTTTCTCTCTTATATTTTAGTATGTTATAAGCTATGAGGTTTGGACACTCTTTTTAAATGACGTGCTGGTGTCAGATATACATATCGGACATGACACTCATAAAATACTTATTAGTGAAGCGTTCAATTTAAAATATATTTGTTGAATACGGTTCTAACATAATTTAAAAAAAAAATACATTAATTTTCTAAAAACTCAAATTTATTATATAAATTTTTATTATAATTATAAAAATAAGTAATAAATCATTTTGAACTAGCCATGAAAAACATCTTATACTAAAAAAAAATAAATCTAAAACATACTTGTACACATAAATCTTTATTGTCAATTTATATAATTCATGATTATATAATATATAGATCTGTGTCCTACATTTTAGAGATTATACGTATCTTCGTGTCTGTGTTTATGTCATATCAATATCCTTGTCAGTGTTTGTGCTACATAAGTTCTAAGTAATTTTTTATTTCTATAAAATTGATTTGAAGTATGGTAGAAAGTAAAATATTCTTAATAAAAGAGTAATTATTTTATCTTAAATTTTAGGAATTAAAAGTAAATAAAAAAAAATCTTTCAAACTGTTGCCAAGTAAATAAGAAATGAAGCAAGATATAGAGTTCAATTATACTTTACAAATAGAGTAAACATATTTTTCTGATTTTTTTTTTTTAAATGGCAAAAAGTTTGAAATTGAAATTTATTAGTCACGATGGTACTTTGTTGTTAACTTCATTATGATTTGTTCTTAATAAAATTCAATTATCTAAATTATCCAAATAAATTAAAGTGGTTAATTTAGTTGAGAACAATTTTTTAAAAATTCCTATATTTTGTAAATTACTTTTGCAATTATTTCTTCCTCTTTTCTAATAGTTTGTGAATACAACTCATCTATTTTTTAATTAGAAATATTCAGTATAAAATAATCAATGCAAGAGAAAATATAATAATTCTTCTAAAAAAACAAACACTACTCTTTTAAAAATATTCAGGTCTTCTAAAATGGAACTAAAAGGAGAATAGTAATAATGTTCTAAATTTAGGAATTATAATCATAGTAACGTGTGCATATACATGAACTAAAATGACAATATTTTAATTTCAAATATTTATTTAACATTTTTTAATTTAAGGATAGTCTCTCACAAATTCGAGGACTACAATCAACGTTTACTCTATTCTTATTGGAGTAAATATATCTCTACCCATTTTCATTGAAAAATAATTATCTTTCTATTTTTTTTAATATATATATATAGTAAGTATGTATATAATATTAAAATTTATAAGGTTAAAATAAATTATTTATAAAATCATGACTTTCATAACATCTTTTTAAAATTTTTGTCATAATATATCACATGTGACTTTTGAAAAACTCACATGGTCTGGTTTAAACTTGACCATTGAAAATAAAATCGAATGATTAATATTTATTCATTTTATTCTTACATAAAAAGAAGTTTCTCTCACGGAACATGTAACATCCGTATTTTCTCTAATATTTGATTAAATAGATTGAAATTAATTAAAAATGAAAAAAATAATTTAAAGCATAAATTATATAGTGTTTAAACTCTTTTTAAATGCATTGCATGTATTTGAAAAAAATTGTTGGTAAAAAATCTATGGCAATCGACGTTTTTTTACAACTTTTGTTAGTGTGAAACATTATGGTTGATTTTTTTTACTAGCTTTAATGTTAAACATTACGTGCAGTGGTTTAATTCCAGTTAACGTGATAAAGTCATCTGCTATCTTATAATCCATTCACACCCTAACATTGCATGTGGTTTTCGTAGTTTCCGTTATAATATTATAATAGATAGATTAAAAGCGTAACTTAATCTATATAAGCATGCAGAGTGTGGAAAATTTGACTCTGATTTGTCTTTGATATATAGTAAAACTTGATTGATATGTTTTTTTTTTTTTTTCTATTATTTTAGTTTTGATGTAATTTTTTTTGACTTTCTTCTTTATTCTATAAGGGTTGGAGTATCCCTATTTCATATTTATTAATTTTTATTGTTATAAAAGAAGTTACTAAAGATCTTTTATCTTCATTAGCATTTTAAATTATAAACCATTTCTTAATTCATTTTTTATTAATAAAAAAATAATTAAATAAATAAATATGAGATACTCAGTATATTTCAACCTTATAAAAAAATAGTTAAACTATTTAAATCCCAGCCAAAATCCTCCTAAATTAACAGAAAAAGTGTTGTATAGCTGTTAAAGGTAATCAAAAGACAACAAAAAAAACCCATAACAACTTTATTTACATTTCATAAAACATCTCCATTCTCCTCACACGCCATGCTTCTGTGTTTGTTTGTTTGTTTTTTTTAATTGTAACACAATAATATTACCTTATTAATTTACCAACGTTTTTATAACATACGCTAATGTCATACTAGCTTAATTTAAGACTATCTAAAATTTATGTAATTTTTATAATGTTATTATTATCTTTTAATTAATTGTAATGGTTCTTCGTAAAAGTAAAATTTTATGCTATGTTTATATATAAAACATATAAATTTTCAAAAGAAAAATAAACTAAAATAAATAATATGTTAAATCAATAATCAAATAACTAGGAAATAATCCAAGTATTGAAATTTTGTTATATATTAAATTTAAAATGTGTGATAAAAAAATATCGAAATAACTACTATTTTTTCTAAAAATGTAAAAGTGAACACTTGCTCCTAAGAAATATTCATATTTTTTGGTTTGAGAATTATTATGAGATTCCAAGTTCTGTCAGCTCCTTTTGAAAGAAAATACTTTTTCTTTTTTAAAATAAAAACTTTAATGTTAGGCATCACTATGCAACCTGACATCTCACTTAGACTGACATCTCAAACAACCATAATCATCTGTCATTACATGAAAAAAGTATTATTAAAAAAAGAAAAAAGAAAGAAAATACAAAAATATGGGGGAACTAGACCAAAACTCATACGCTAACAAAAACGATACATAGGTAGACTATACCTATTCATAAAAAATTCTAAGAATAGATTAGATGGAAGCCTATTATACCAATGGAAAGATTCTCTATGAATAAATCTTAAATTAGTTAACTTATCAGCACATGCATTCCCTTCACGGAAAATATGAGTAACTCTAAACCTGAATTACCCACAATAATTAAGACAAGTATTTCATCGAAGCATCCAATGAACATTTATCCGTAAATGCAGTACAAATCAAACCAAAACCACATTCTAACCAAATATTAGTAAAACGAGAACACTTTTACTCCCTTCAGCCTACAATTGTGTTCTTACTTCAACAACGTAATGTCTTAAACATTAAATCTTGATTCACTTAACCGAGGAACATTTTGTAATAAATCTTCTCATCTTAATTAGCGACGACATGCAATGCCACCATCATAATTATTTTTCTGATGAAAAAATAAGCCTTTAGAACGACATGTTTAATATACCACAATTTTTTTATGACATTTCTTTTAGTAAAAAAAACTTCGTTACAAATTTCCCATTTATTAAATTTTGTATTGTATTGTCGAATAAAAAAACTTCGTTACAAATTTTCTATGATAAGTTTTTAAGTATTTTTTGTTTTGTCACGAAAACTACTTTTTTTTAGTGGAATAAAAGATTATTTTGAGATAAGAAAATAATATATTGAAATTAATTTGACATTTAAAAAAATTATAATTTTTTCTTAAAATTAATCAAGTATTCAGATTTTTTGTAACTTTAAAATTCATTTCTATTAATTAAAATAGTTGCTGACTTTTTAATTTTTTTTCAAATATATATATTTAGTATTTTTGTAGTTTTTTATAACATTAAACAAGTTTACATGATATTGTGTTTTTGCAAACACTTTCTCATTTAATGTTCATGACATGTTTTACATGATGTTTCAAAAAATACATTGTAAAATTTAATTTATAAAGAGTTTGGAACTAAAAAAATGGGAATTACTACTCACTAACTTTTTTTTTTTTTTGCTTATTTGGAATTTTAACTTTAAAATATGTTGCCCAAAAAAAAAACTAGGGCAAACGTCAGAAACTCATTCCCAATGCACCTGCACGATTGTAGGTTTGTGTTCAATGATGTAGGATTATAGATTCTCAATAATGTAATGTTTATAATTAAAATATAATTATATAGAAATTATTGAACTTCGAAAATCGGAATCCTGTTACCAAAATTCTCGATAATGAATAACTACAATAAAATTAATAAATAAAAATTTTTAAAGATGAAAATAATTAGATCATATTGAAAGTACTTGGTTTTGCGATTGTAGTCTTTACATTCATGTGAATAAAAGTTACTAAAAATAATTTTAATCTAGATGTAGATTATGGACCAAACACACAGTCAAATGAACCAGTTGGCCTAAAGCCATAAATCGATAATTATTATGATTCTGTTTAATTAGGTAATTATTCAGAGTTAAATAAAAAGTAAAATAGTAGTGGTTGCACGTGGAGTGATAAAGTACATTAGTCACGGGGTGGTTACAGAGACCATGGGTGTGTTTGCTTTCTATTCGTTTTTATTTTTTTCTTAAATTTGTTTCCCAGTGCCCTAGTTGGGTGTTGGACAGAAGTTCTAAAGGGAAAGTAATTTTTCTGATGAGCCAGCTAATGCTTTCATCACCAAAAAGACAAACATTTGAAGGAAGCAATAAAATAAGAGGTGTTTGTAACATTTATCACTTATCAATCAGTCAAATAAATAACGCTATCATCTTTGATTCCTTTCGCTTTACATAAGAAAGCGTTGGGAATTTATTTAATGCGACACTTTTCCTGATAAAAACAAACACTAATTAAAGCGACAGAATAACAAGGAGTTAACCATCCATGCACGTACTAGAATCGAACCACGATGAATGAAATTTGGAAAATAAGACTACAGAAAGCCACAAGTAGCACCAACTTGTGTATTGGCCATGATTAAGAACATTGGAAATCACGTGGGGCTTGTATAGAGCAAACGTTGAGAAGCAAGGAGAGAGAGATGGGAATGTTGAGGTTGATGCCCAAAATGTTTGCTCTAAGGGCAGTGCAGAGACACACTGCAGCCTCAAGATCAACGAGACCATTGAGGAGGCTGCAGCAAGGGGTAACTGGTGGTTGACCCAAGGTGACGTTCACCAACCCGTTTAGCACATTGGCACACACTCCTAGTTTTAGTGCATCCCGGGGGCATGAGGCACCAGAACCACCAGAGCCACCTGAACCACCAGATCCACCGGAACCACCAGAGCCACCCGAACCACCTGAACCACCCGAGCCGCCGGAACCACCCGAGCCACCGGAACCACCTGAACCACCTGAAGGATTTGGTTTCACAGGCTTATGCTTTGGCCTATGCTGTGTGCCAGGGCATGTCCCACAAGCGGAGACAAGGGCAAAGAAGAGGATGTTGAGTGTGAGGAAAAGAGCAAGGGAAGAGTGAGTTTTGGAACCCATCTTAAACTCTTGTAGTTGCTAATATTTCTTTCAACTAAATGAATCACAAACACTACTTAGCTTCAAAAGAGAAGAGTGTTTGTGGGGATATGAGTTATTGGCAATGAATGGTGGTTTATATAGTGTTTTTGGAATGCAGGTAGGTTAAATTATTTCAGAACAAATTACTGAAGCTATAATTATTAAAATAGTTAAACGGGTTTAAGAGAAGGGTTTTAGCTGGCAGAGGAAAGAACCTTGATTTAGGTTTTGGATGCTTGTGAGGTGATGTTGTGGGTCTCAAATTCAACGGCGGATGATCCAGGGTAAAGTTTTTGGCAGACGTGGACCACTACATTTCACCGTAGGATCAATGAAAATGCAGATTTTTTTAAAGGATGTATAATAATAATACCAGCATTCATACCTCAATTTTTCATCAGGGTTTTTTGGATACCTATAAACTCTACAAACACCTTATTCATTTTTTTTCTATCTTTCCAGCATATTATAATATATAACTTTGTTCTTTTATTTATGTATCTATTTAAGCCTACGTTAGCATATACGATGCTCAAAAAATAGTTTCCTTCTTTTTATCATTCTCTTTTTGCACCGCATATTCTGATTACATTTATTATTTGTATTTCCGTCTCTCTTTAAGTAATGATAGACGCATAAATATCTACAAAACATACTCTTTTCAACTACTAATTTTGCACGTGGAATAGAGATATACGTTAATAATATTTAGTTAGTTAGTCACTAATAGCTTATAGCAAGCTTAAATCATGATTTAGAGGTGTATATGATATTTTTTTTTACTTATTTGAGTTTTAGATTTATTCATCTCTTGTTCAGAGACTTTTATTTTTTTAAAATAAAAATTAGATTTTAACTTTAAGTTTCAATTTATTCCAGTTTAAAAAATATACAGTCTATATTTTAAGCATTGGCATACATTATTATATCAAATTCAATATATCTTTGTAATTTATATGAACTTTTTTTAAAGAATGTAATTTAACTAATCATAATTTAAATTATAAATCATGAGCACCGACAACTTTCTCGACTAGAGGAGATCTCAAACTAGGAAACGCACCCTTCTGTAAAATAGTTTAGTTTGTCCGATTTTTATTTCACACAACGCTTGTTTGTTATATTTTTTATACGTCATTTACAAGCTTGAATCATGATTTTTTTTATGCATAAGCAATCATGATTTGAATACTATAATTCGTAAATAAATTTATATATTCTTATATAAACTAATTGATAATTGATCATATATTTAATATAAACTAGCCCGGACACACACACATATATACACTAAAAATTAAGGTAAATTTAAATTATTTAAATACAGCAAGATTTATTTTGATTCATAATGCAAATATATAATTAATATTTGGTAATTTATAAAAACAATAATTCATAATTTAGAATAAATCCAAGTATAATAAAATCTGAGATAATGTAATATATTGATATATTTGAATACCATAAAATGTATAATAAAGGAATTGTGTTTAATTTTAATAATTTCATTTATGAAGATAGAAATACGAAGGTTCTATAGGATCAATGCTTTGTGTAAAGACAAATGAAAAACTATGTACTATATATGAAGACAGACTCAAAAACAAAGAAAGGAAAAAACATAGTTATTTAGCAAAAAAGCATTTTTGTCTTCCTATACAAGCAGCCAAGTACCTAAAGTGAAAGATACATCAGATTTTTTTTTATCTTATCTAACTATCAATTTATGGCATTCATTTTATTATTGCATTACAGTGTTTGTCACATTGTAACGACTAGTTTTTTTTTTTACAAAATCTCTCACAGCAGAACTTTGTAACATTGTAAACTAGTTTTTTTATATATAAAAATAAAACCTATATAAATATATAAGACCTCCACGAGAAGAAGCAGAGTGAGTGTTGCATATTCTTAAAGAAGAAAAAAAAAATCTTTGAGAAATTTTCAATGAAAATATTTTTTGGAGCTTAAGCGTTGTAAAATCCTTTGGAGATAATAAAATATTGATTATATATACAAACATTTATATACGAGTTTATTAACACATATTTATAAAATAAAAAATCATGAACTGTGAACTTAACATTAGTATCTGATACAAAGTTTAAAAGGATGGTTATTAACTGTTTTTTTTAATCCAATCGATGTTAAATATGCTGAACCTCTCAGAATAAAACCTTTACGACAAAAAAAGCAAGATTGTTTTATCAACCATTAATTAACATGTACTAATTTAATTTCTTTTCAAGTCTTTTTTTTGTATTATTTTATTTAATGTTGTTTCCACCCTATTTTTTTATTTTTTTTAAAGCTTTCAGTTAGACATCATTATGCAATCTGACATCTCAGCTATGTTGACACCTCAAACAACAATAATCATCTGTCATCACATAAAAAAAATATTATTAAAAAAAATATACAAATATGAGGGACTAGACCAAAATTCATATACTAATAAAAACGATACATAGGTAGACTATATCTATTCATAAAAAATTCTAAAAATAAATTAGATAAAACTTATTATATCAATTTCCGCCCTATTATTTATACACCCTACAATTTCAACTTGTTAGTTAGTATCTATTGAAAGTAACTTGTGCTTATGATTGACATCTTTTTGCAGTTGCTTTCAAGATAGGCAATATATGTAATCAATCTCATAAACTATTATTGTAATCAGACACTTGGACATGTGGGAACCTGGAACCTAATTTCAATACCTACATTACCTTTCATTCTCAACAATTTCTTTCAACAAATTATTCATTTAAAAAAAGCAATTTGTTTGAACATCTCGGAAAAAAAAAATGTAAGAAATACTAATAAAATGTGTTTGATTAGAAATACATGATGGAAAAAGAAGAGACATGAATCTTACTTTTCTTTTAATTTGACAGAGATGAATAGTAATTATGTATATTTCAACAAATTAATTATATTTTTTTATATTTTTGTCCGCTAAACAAAAACATTGATCTCACTTGCCAAAGATGGTTCCTTGGATGAAATCTCAGCATATTGTCAACTATTCATAATCTATTGTTATAAGTGATTAATCATAGTTTAACTAACAATCAATTTTCATAAATAAAACAATGTATTGAAAATCTTAGGGTTGAAAAAGGAAACCAGAGAAGCCTACTTAGGGCCTAGAATAGAAACCTGGACACTGAAGCCCAAAAGTCTCCATAATAATTTGTTGCCCTACATTGATTAATTTAAAGTTATGTGCTTTTAATATATTGGAGAAGCAGCTTAATATACAATTATTGACTTGAAGCTTTGTTAAATATAAGTCCATTCCAGAATAATCTGTGTAAAAAAAAAAGGAAATGGATGATTTTCAAATATAAAATGAAAAATAAATTTTATTAACCCATAAAATTCAAATGAATTATTATTTTTTTTTAAAAAGAAATTAATGATTTGTACTTGTTGGGGGCCAGTCACATTCACATGGAAGCTTTTTTAACAATATAATAATTAGCAATTATTCTAAGAAGAACTTAGAGTCGCAGATTAGAGAGTCACGGGTTTAGTTAACGAAAGTGGGGTCCACCACAGGCTTGCACTCATACGAAACAAGATCTCAATGTCAATAGGATATTCTTTGCCAATGCCTATTTTTGTTTCAGTAAAAGTTTTCTCTAACTTTTTATATATTAATGACTATTATTTTATTTTATTTTATTATTGTTAAATTTTTACAATATTTTATTTTCAGGATTGAAACTATAAAATTAAATTTTATAAAAAAATACTAAAAATATAACTATATAATTATACTTTATGTCGTATAGAAAAAAGATTTCTACTTATACTCTTGGACTATTTACCTTGCAAGTGCAAGAGTTATCAACTGAGGTTTTACTTTTATAAATTCCATTAAACTAAAAACTAAAGAAAACTTAATTAATATATAATATGATTAACAAACAAATAATCTTATCTTTCAAGTGTATAGTTATAGATTTCAGTCATACATTGTAGGGACAAAAATATGTATTGGGAAATGTGTTAATTTTAAATGTATCAAAGATTAGTCATCCATTTTTTTTCTAAATTTTGCAACTTAAAAAAATAAAATAAATTTATATTTTACACAAATTTGTTGGAAATAGAAAAAGAAAATGATATGATAATTTTGATTTGAATGAATAACTACCATGCATGCTTAGATAATCAATTGCATGATTCTTACTGGTTCTGTATCTTTTCCACCAAATGTGTTTCTACCATTTTCAAACAAGGCACATATGATGGGTTGTTTTTAGTTTTCCACCAATGGTGATGGTGAAAGATAGGTAAATATTTTCAATGAGAATAGAGATTCCGAAACATAGACGAGAATAGATAAGATATGAGAAGGTACTTTGCAGTCCTAACAAGAACCATTATGATACCTCTAACAATCGAAGTATCTATATGAATAGTGATGAGTTAAAAATCAACATTGCATGTCATGGTTATCCATTTTGAACCAGAAATGTACAGTGTGGACCACTTCTTCTTTCCCAATCTATATCAAAATCATATCATTAGAATGTTGAAGCATAAAAAAAGTTGTTGAGAAGAATTATGGAAATGGGAACCCTACTCATTAACTTGAAGATGAAGCAGAGCATTTGACATCACAAATGAAAAAATATCCATTCCTCTTTATGCCTCTCTCTCTCTCTCCCTCTCTTTGTTAAGTTATCTCTACAACGATAGCTTTCATTCAGATTCATAGAGTCTAAAGTCCAGATGGTAAATCGAATAACTTTTGAAACAAAATAAGAAAAAAAAAAACATAACAAAATACTCTTTGAAAACATAATTAACAGTAGATATCTCATTTGATTGTATTTTAACTTTGTTTTCGTTATTTTCTGAAATCAAAAGAAAAAAAATGAATTTATTCTCAGTTTTTGAAATAGAGAAGAACCAGACTAAAATTACTTCAAACTTGTTATAAATAAATTGTTTTAAAAAAATACGCAGCATAATATATAAGATAATTGTACTTAATTTAGTTAATAAAATAAGATATATTATCAAAATTAATCAAACATTAGCTTGGCACGTCAGTAATAGAAATATAAGCTTGACATGTTTCCTTGCTTTTAAAAAATTAAAAAGAATTCATAATAAAAAAACTAAAAATGAAAGAAAAATAGAAAACCTATTTTTGAAAATTAGTTTGTAAAAATAATATAGTCAAATGATTTTATTTTGAAAATTTTAAAACAAAAATTGTAAGAGCCTTTTTTAAGGTGATGTAATATAAGTGGATGAAGTAATTAAAAAGTGATAACTAAATTTAAATTATGTTTGCAACCTTATTTTAATTAATATGTATATGTTGTATGTTGTTTTGTTTTAGATGTAAGTAGAGTAGGATAAGCGAGTTTAAGTTAAAAACTAATAATATGTTAGGGTGTAGAAAGCATAAATAATAAATATTATGAACTTTTTAGTTGTTGTTGGGTTGAAGGATGAATATATCAAACATTAGAAAAAAAAAAAAAAAAAGACGGAGGTGATAAGAGTGAGAAAGTGGGTGTTAATAGCATTTGGGAAGTTTCTTGTTTTCCTTATGATTTCTTCATTCTCTTATATTTTATTCTCATCCTTCTTTTTCTTCAACTTGAAAGCCCTTAAAAGTTTTTTCTTTCATTGTAAATCTTTTACTACTGTTAAAAAATTATTAAATAAAATATTAATTTTAGAAAAAAATAACTGGTTACTTAATTAAATTAAATACTATTTAAGAAATTGTACCGACCAGTCCTCGGACACCGAGAACAGGTAGTAAAGGGCGAACCACGTTAGCTGGGTCCCACAGCATGGGCCAAAGCCACGTGGAGTGGACCCCGCAGGCAGCTTGGATTAGAGGGTGATCAGTCATCGGTGTGTCCCCTCAGAGAAGGGTGATCAGTCATCGGTGTGTCCCCTCAGAGAAGGGTGATTAGTCATCAGCATGTTCCCACAGAGGAGGGTGATTAGTCATCAGCCCACAGAGAAGGGTGATTAGCCATCAGCGTGACGATCACCAGAAAGGGCTGATGTGTCTTTGTCACTCCGCAGGTTGAGGAGTCCTCGGCAATAGAGTGTGACGAGGTGACATCGGTCTTGGGTGATTTCAACAGCGTAACCAGCACCGCTAAGATTGGTTCCCAGAGTGGGCCAATGACCAGTTAAATACCCAGAGGTAGGGAGAGGCCTAAATCACGAAGAGCCTATGCGGGTAGCAGGGAGAGCAAAGTGAGGTGCAGGATCATGAGGGGTCGAGTACTCATCAGACTTAGGGTTTCCCAGTGAAGCTACATGCATGGCACGTGAACAGTGAAGACACTCCCAGAACAGGTGGCCCCAGAGACTAGGTGCACAAGGAGGCACCCAGGTGGTCACCCTGTAAAAGTTTGCACTCCAGATAAGGAAACCTTATGTGCTAGATTACCCTAAGATTGGGTGATAGCGGCGCAAGGGTATTCCAGTAAACCCTAAATATGGCTAGCAGCGCAGTAAACCCTAATTAGGGCTAGCGGCGCACTAAACCCTAGACTATATAAGGGACAGTAAAATACTTCACAAAGGTACGTAGTTTCTAGACCTAAACACAGAGAAACTCGATACACTTGGTGTTTCTTGCCCAATATTGACTTGAGCGTCGGAGTGCAAACGGCCTCTAGGGCGCCCCCTTTCTCTTTTGTAGGTGCAGATTGTTTCGAAAGAACCAAGCACGTATCAACGTGAGGAAGGAGGCGTGTGAGTGTCGTGGAGTCAACTGACAGGCGAGTCAACCGGCAAGAATAGAAATTAAAAAAATTATTAATATCTAAATTAATTTTACTATTAATAAATATTTTTTAAATTTGTATCTAATTAACTATTAAAATTTTAATTATCAATTTTAAATTTTAAATAATTAATAGCTAAATTTTTTTTTTCTGATACCTAAACATTTAGGATGATTTTGATTCTAATTCTCAAATTGTTCTTAAATTATCATACATTTTGTTTATTCTTTGATGAAAGTACGCATACACAATTTGACATGCCTAGTGGGAAAACTTTATTAAGTGTTATAATTTATACAAGAAACTGTATTTTTTTGGGAAGTGGGTAGTTGACATTCTAAGGATAATAATAGGATTAATTTGAAAATTGAATTTTAACAATATCGACACAAACTTTTTTTTTCTAAGAAGACAAAGTTGAACAAATTGAATGATTGAAAGTTTAAACAAAATTAGTGATTCCTACTATGAAAGTTTAAAAAAAAAAAAAAACAAAATAAAATAAATGACTCTTCAAAATAACTCATGTTGTTATCTTTATGCCAAAATTATTTTCTTCTGACTTAGTTTTGGAGTCTTTATCCCTTAAAACAATAATAGAACATTGTAGTTTCTAAACTCTTTTTTATAATTATGATTTTTGGATCATCATTTTTTTACACTTTTTATTATTAATTTAGTCTTATATTTTTTTTATTGTTTTAATTCTTCAATTATTTAATTTATTTTTAATAGAATATTTTTTTTATTGAAAAAATAGAACTATTTCAAATTACAATGGAGAATAAATTTTTATATAAATATTACTTAAATTTGATTCATAATTTTATTTTTAAATTTAAAATTATTAAAAGTATGTAATTACCTAATATTAGTATTTGATTGCATAATTATTATGTACTTATTTATACTAATACACCTTTCAACTAATTAATTAACTAGTTTAATCAAATAATTTAACTTAATTTTTCAGTTTTTGATAAATTTTTGTCTTTCATTGTTAGCTGATCTACTCCGTAATTTTTTTTCCTTGTAGGTAAGGATGACAAGATCATGTGAGTTTAACTATCTCCTTTGTATTCTTGAAGTAAAAATTTTTCTTCTACATCTTCATTCTCATATTCATTGGATTTAAACTTTTTGTCTCATTCTCATTTCCATTAGGAAAGGGTACCCATACTTGCCCCTTATTACTTTAAATATAAATTAAATATTTTTTTATAAAAAATAAAAATCACAATAAAAAAAATATAAATTAAGTATTAAATATCAAAATGATACACATTTAATTTTTTCCAATGTCAAATATGAAAAAAGAAATTATAATTGTATAAATATCAAATGAGAGTATCAAACAACAATTAGATAAAAAAAATGTAAAATAATTATAGAAAAGAGTAAAAATAATCAAATGCATGACCTATAAATAAGTTACAAACCTAAGGACCAAAGAATAATTAATACAAGGTTTTAGTTTACCTAATAAATCAAATATATTTTAGTAATTTAAAACGGGAATGAGAATGGGTATTGGGACGAGTATGAAATGAGGCATATATGTATATACCCATCTTTGTCCCCATACCTAATTTAAAAAATCAGATATTACTCATACCCATACCTTAATCAGTCAATATAGGGATTTTTCATAAAAATCGAGACAAGTTCGAACAATACCTGTTGGGATGTGTTCATTTATCATCCTTAACTACAATATCAATTACAAATACTTACATGAGTGATCGTTGTCATTCTACAATCAAATTAAAACAGTTTCAATTTAGACAGTCTAACATAGTGTCATACCATCTAACACTAAGAAGATTATAGTATACACTACAAGAAAAATTGGATTTACATACAACCAAAATCTATATGTAAGACCAAAAATTCGTATGTAAAACATAATTACATACGGATTTATCTCTATGTAAGAAAATAAATTTTATTTTTAAAATTTTCATTATTATTTTTATCTTTTTTAATTATTTTCAATTTTTATTTAAGTCTCCTTTTACCATTATTAATGTTGGAAGCAATATACGGTAGACAAGACTCGAACCCAAGTCCCATATTAATATTGAAAGCAAACCGCACTAGGCAGGATTCGAACCCAAATCCCTTTAGTAACCAAAAAGCATTAACTACTAAGTCAGACAAGTTTTTATGTCATATTACGATTTTTATTATACTTATTATTATTAATAATAGTTATATTAATATTAATAATAGTTATATTAATATTAATAATAGTTATATTAATATAATAATAGTTATATTAATATTAATAATAGTTATATTAATATTAATAATAGTTATATTAATATTAATAATAGTTATATTAATATTAATAATAGTTATATTAATATTAATAATAGTTAATTAATATTAATAATAGTTATATTAATATTAATAATCTTTATATTAATCTTTAATCTTTTATATTAATATAAGAATAGTTTAGATTAATATTAATAATAGTTATATTCCTATTAATAATAGTTATCTTCCTATTAATAATCGTTCTCTTCCTCTTCTTCCTCTTTTCTTCCTATTTCTCTTTTTCTTAATTTAGAATCTTTTATTCCCTTATTCCTCTTTTCTTCTCTCTTAATCTTTTCTTCCTCTTCTTCCTCTTCTTCCTATTTTCTTAATATTATATTCATATTATAATATTTCTTCCCCTTATTAATATTCTATTCCTATTTTAATATGAAAAATATTCCCCTATTCCTATAATATTAATATTTTATTCCTAAAATGAATATCCTATTAATAATCTATGAATCTATTAATAATCTTAGTATCCTCTTCGTAATCCTAATCTAAATAATCCTCTTAATATAACTCTTATTAATCTTAATATTCCTCTTAATAAAATCTTAATCCCCTGAATCTAATCTTATAAAAATATTCCTCTTAATCCTCCTATTAATAACAATATTAATAATAATATTAATCTAATAATAAGTATAATAAAAATCATAATAATATAAAAGAATTTGTCTTGTGTAGTGGTTAAAGTGTTTTTAGTCATTGAAGGTACTTGGTTTCGATTTCCACGTATTGCAGATTTTATTTTATTTATCGTTTACATACGGAAAAATCCGTATGTAATGTCTTCCGCTTTATGGCGCCAAAATTACATACGAATATATCCATATGTAATTTACCTTTGATTTACATACGGAATAAAATCCGTATGACATACGGATTTTGATCCGTATGACATACGGATTTTGATCCGTATGTAATAATCTGTATATAATTCGATATTTTCTTGTAATGATACACAAAGTCAGTTGACCCCAACTCGTTTTTCAATTAATTTAACTTCAAACAAGAAAAGTAGAAAATAACAATAAAATAAAGGGAGGTTGTGTGGTTGTTTGAAGAAAAAAAATTAAAAGATAGTTAATTTAATAGTGAAATTTTTATCAGTGTATATATTATTTCATTCAATATTCAAACGACATCAAATTGAATAAATATCCATCAATCAATTCAATAAAATTTAATTAATGAAAGATGCATTCACTAATTCATACTTTACTTGTCTTCTTCTGTTTATGGTAAAGTTTTTAATCTTTTACCTCTTAAATTAAACAAATAAGAGATTATTAAAAAAAAACAAATTAAATAAGAATTCATAAATGGGATTCAACTTTTATTTTTCAACAAAAATAATATATATTATAAAATTTTGTTCACAATTAATTAAAACAAATTCTTATACAATCGAATGTACCATAAACTCTAAACATTTAAAGAAAAAGATACGATCAATCTCTGAGTGTGTGTTTGTACATACAACTTAGCAAAACTTCGCATAGCGTACATTTAAACCTATAAAACCATCAAATTTGCTAAACTTTATGCATGAGGTTGAGCCTAATCCAAACGGGAGGGTGTCTGATCAGTAACATAAACCCTTTGAGCTCTATTGTTCATAATGTTAACAAACTCAATGGGTGCAGTTTCACGTCCACCAATGGAATTCATTAAATTGATTTTGAAAGATAAAATCTTCATTTAAAAAATTAAACTGAAACCATTCAAAGAATGATAATGAAGCAGCTATTTTCAGAATCCGAACTAGCTAGCTAATTGTAACTAGTAAGACCTCTTAAGCAAATGGTTGAGGGTTAAGTAAGGCCAAGTTTGCAGTGGGATCAGTGGTCAAACACCCAAATTCTAGATAAACTCAAATGGATCATCATTTAGCAAAGACAAGTCCACATTATTCTTCAACTCTCCATTGTATCCTTGTAAGACACACTCTAATTTGTCCATATAAATAGTACTACTATACATTAAAAATAAACAAATATTCCAAAGCAAGCCCCACCAGTGGGAATCAATCACAGGCCATTTTCATCGATCAAGTTCACGGGAGTGCTTCACTGATCACATGCCAAGTGGTAGATATCTTTCTATAAAGCAAAAGTGGAAAACCACCATGGTTTCAAACAAACTAACAACGAAATTTTCCTATTGGGAATTGAAAAGCCTATCACATTTCATGTAGATTCACTTGTACTGTCACCTACTAAAGACAACTCAGTCGTTCACATGTCTGGTGCTCTCAAAACATTAAAACTAAGGACAAATATTCTTGAATCTCGGGCTTAAAGTACACCTACCTTTTAACCCCTATATGTAACACCATCGCAAACTACTCCCTCTTCACACAGACTTATTACAGTTGTAATTCAGCAATAGCATTGCAAGATGAAGTCTTCTAGATCTTCAACTCTTGTTCTTTTTTTTACCATTAATTTGCTTTTCTTTGCCATTGCAAGTGGCTGCTACACTTGTACACAGCCAAAGCCTAACCCAATCCCTTACCCTAACCCTACTCCTGCAGCGAAGAGCTGTCCCAGGGACGCACTTAAGCTGGGTGTGTGCACTAACGTGCTCAATGGACCAATTGGTGCGGTGGTGGGATCACCACCGGACCACCCATGTTGCTCAGTGCTTGAAGGGCTTCTTGATCTTGAAGTTGCAGTTTGCCTCTGCACTGCCATCAAAGCTAACATACTTGGCATTAACATTAACATCCCCATTTCACTAAGCTTGATCCTTAACGCCTGCGAGAAGTCGCCACCCTCTGACTTCCAGTGCAGCTAGACGCAGTTAAGCACGTCATTCTCAATTCATGCACTGCTTTCATCCACGTGTTTGTCTGTTTGTTTATTTCTGATTTTGTGACTCTTGTGTCTGTTCCCACCTTGCTAACTCATCTACTGAGAATGCAGTTGTACCACTAAGTTGTAACTGTAATTTGACTTCTGCTGTTGTTTCAACGACTTTCTAATTTTTGAAATTTGATGAATTGTTCTGTGTTGTGTTAAGGCTACATTGGAATATTCATATTGGTCCTCCGAAGGAGGGCAAATTCAACTTTGTTATTACTTTCAAAATTATATTTTCAGTTATAATTGTGCAAAACTAAGTTTCTACAAAATTAAGTTTGCAAAATCAAAGCTATTCCAAAACTAAGGCTTTAATATTAAGTTTTGAAGTATGAATTATCTTTTATGATGGCTATTGTTACTATAAACCCTTTTCTTTTTTACTTTTCTAAAAAAATAAAATATGTTCCAGATAGAAAAATTAGTAGTTTTTTTACAATTGTGGAAGAAGAGAGAAAGGTAAGATAAATTAAAAACTGTTTATTTGGATTAAGAAAAAATGAGTGGAAAGTTATATACTAGATTTAATATATTTAAAAAATAATTTAGAAATAAAACTTTAAAAATAATTTATTCGAAAAATAAAATTTTGAAAATATAAAATATAAATTAAAATAAATTTAAAATAAAAAATTAGTAATATACAAAAAAATTATATTTTAAAATGATAACATAAAAATAAATCATTTTGACTTGTTAAAGTTCATTAATTTTATTTACTAATTATTTTAATTATTTCTTTATAAAAATAGGATTATTAAATAAATATCAGCGGTTCACTTAAACATACATAATTGATTATACAATTCATATAATCGATTCTATACTCTTTCTTCACAAGTTAAGAAAGTCAATAAATTTATTTTGTTTCGATTCTTATGTTTTTTTTTTTTTACGCTTTCTCATTGTAGAATATATTTTAAACTTTCTATAGTGGAAAACAAACAGGGGTAAGTGAATGTCCAGTGAAAACAATAACAATTTTTCAGAAGTACATAAAACTATAGCGTCAACTTACTCAAATAAAAAGTTTAATTTGTGATGGAGCAAATTGATCACAAAACATAGAAAACGTTGGCACAAAAAATTAGTGACAAAGTCTTTCAGGAAAACCTATATTATTGCAAAATGGAAAGAAAAAAATCAGTCTATCTAACAACTTAAAACAAATAAATGGCTAAAAACACAATTAAAAAGTGATGAATTAGTTTAAAAAGTAACTTCTAGAAATTTTGAAAATATCCTCTTAAAACTTTTGTTGATAAGGTTAATTAAGTGCAACAATCAATTATTACAACAAAAGAATTTAAAATTATATGTGTTCTTATAATTTATAGACTAAATATCCCTTATAAAGCATCTTCTATTTTCTGTCTCTTTTTCTTCTTTAGCCGCCTTTTCGATAGGTTCGTGAGGGTGGAGTACCTGTAAAGACACTTCGATGCTTAAGTCAGTTGAGGTGTTTATATGCTCAATGAATTTAGAATTAGAATAGTTATTACCTTTTACCATGAGAGTCTCCCTTTATTTATTGGACTTTGTGCTTTATGAAGATTAGCATATACCCAATAATCCCTTGATTATGCTTTATAATCCTTAATTAAGATTAGCTTAATTAATCTGCAGGTATTCGCGATGTGGTGCTTTGGTTGAGAGGCCGTGTTTCCGTATATGTCTGTCGATTACCTCGGTTCCGGGTAAAACAATATGAACAAGATAAAAAGAAAGACATGCAAAATTTTAGCTAAGAATCCTAAATTATCAATTACAAAAACTCTTATGTAACTAAAATAAGAAATACAATTCACTCCTTAAAATACTTTTCTATAAAATTTACAAAATTAATGAAAAAACTCAATTACCTACAACAAACACACTAATCATTGGTGCAAAGTTAACAATACAAATTACAAAAGAAAAGAAAAAAATATCACTTGAAATGTGACACCTGTAATTGAAAAACCTATACACCACAAGAAAATTATTAAATAGAAACTAATTTTAGATACCAAAATAATTAGTTATTATATTGACTAAATTAGAGACAATTTTATAAACTAAAAAAATTATTAGTATCTAAAGTAATTTCTATTATAAATAAAAATTTATAAAAATTTTTTAAATTGCTATCTAACCATTAGCTACTAATGTTAATAGAGACTAATTTAGAATATAAAGTAGCTAGTAGCTAAAACATTGGTAGTTAATTTAGATACCAATTTAGAAATTATTTTATAAATTTTTATTAATAATAGAAATTATTTTAGATACCAATGATTTTTTAGTCTCTAAAATAGTATCTAATTTAGTCAGCTAATTATTTTTTGTCTTTAAATTTGGTTGCTATTTAATAATTTTCTTGTAGTGATAGAATAATGATCCCTTTTGATGAATCTTGGGCAATTCTTTTTCAAACAAACAAGATGTAATGTGTAACACTCTCCTCAAAAAATAACAAAGCTCTCTTCTTCGAAAAACTTGGAATGATATCAATGAGTGAAGATAAGCTTCCTTTCTAAAATAGTTATGATTATTGACTAATATAATCAATTATTATGTTCTTCGTGTAATCCACCAAACAAATTTGCTCAAAAATTACCTTAGAGTGTGTTTGGATTGTGGAGTGGATTTATAGATATTTGAGGGAATGAATATGTGAGGATTTGAGAGGATGTGAGAGGTTGTTTAGATTGAAAAATGTTAGAGTGAAAAATGTTAGAGTGAATATGTAAGAATGATTTATTGAAGTTTCTGAGTGATATGATAGATAAGAAAAAATTATAAATTATTTTAATAATGTAAAATGTAAGTTTACAAATTTATCCTTATTATTAAAAAAATATTTGAATAATAAATTATGATATTTCTTTTGTAAAATGACAAGTATATTAATTTTGTATTAAATTAAAATAATATTATTAAATATATTAAAATTTATGAAAATAATTATTATATACACTGATTATTTTATTTAACTATATATATTTTATTATTTTATTATTTTATTTTATTATTTTTATTATTTATAATTATATGTTGTTATTAATAATATAATTAAATATTTTTACTACACAAATTTATGTAATATTTAATATATTAATTGTGTATATTGTATATATCTAATTATATTAATAATGAAAATAATGATAAAAATATATTTAAATATATAATAATATTATTAATAATAGTAATAATTATTATTGTGCTTAAGGTGGTAAAGACAATCCTGTGAAACTTTGGGATGCCAAAACAGGAAACAGGGACAGAGCTTTGCTCATTTCATGGGCACAAAAATACAGTGCTATGTGTCAAATGGAATCAAAATGGCAACTGGGTGTTAACAGCTTCAAAGGATCAAAGAATAAAGCTTTATGACATAAGAGCCATGAAGGAGCTTGAACCATTCCGTGGACATCGCAAGGATGTTACTGATATTATAGATAATGGCTTGGACAAGGGAACCTTAAACCTTTCATGGAAGCTTTCTTTACCTCATGTACTTGTGGGGAACATTTCTTCCTTCCTTTTTGGATATCATTTCAGAGTTGTTAATGAACCACTCGAGAGCATTTTGTGTATCTTGATTTCCATGGAAATACAATGACATAACAGAAGGTCTGGTGGTGAGTCTATATTTTAGTGGTGTCTTGATTGGATGTCTATTGAGTGGTTGGATTGCTGATGGAGTGAGAAGACGTAAGATTATCCAGTTGTGTGCTCTCTCAATGATAATTAGTGTTTTTACTACTACTCTTTCCGTATATATAGAATATTATTTGTTTCATTTTGTTTTTCTCATCGAATAAACGGAAATGTTCTTTGTGCTTTATTAAAAAAAAAATTTAATATATTTTTAAATTATTTTAATATATAAATATATTTATAAAATAAAATTGTTATATTATCTTTTTATAATCAATATTATTATTATTTAAATTGAATTATTTATTATTAATAATTATATATATTTATTATTAATTATTAATTATTAATATTTATTATTAATTATAATATTATTTTATTATATTATATAATTAATTATATATATAATACATTTAAAAACATATATAATCAATTATATATTTTTTTTGAGGTAATATATAATCGATTATATATATAATTAATTATATTTATATATAGAAATGAATAAATAAATCTTTTTAAAAATTAATCTAACATTTAAATTATAAATAAAATAATTATTTTTAAAAAATATTATAAAATATGAATTTATAAATTAAATAGTGAAAGTTGCTATGGACAAAAATGAGAATGAACGGGACTGAAAATATGTAGATATGAGAGAAGGACGAAAAATTCGTTCGAAAAATTCATTCCATGCATTTTTTTGAAATAATTTATCCAAAACAATCAACCTACTCTACTCGTTAATCCGTACATAGAACAGATTCATATAAATAAATAAATAATACTTTAAATTTTTTTTCATATTATACATTTTTATCATATTAATAAAATGAGCAATAAAAGAACGAATCATCAATAAAATTTGGATACATCATCAAAATCAACATCAAATTAATACATTGTATTTTGTCATGTTTAATACTGAAAGTTTTTTCACGCAAAATATGCTTCAAGCTTTTTTCAATGCGATTTGGACTTTATATTTTTTTTGGCACCGCTAACAGTGTTTTGTTCCCATCTTATGAAAATTAATACGAAAAAATTGTGGATCCAATAAGATCCAATAGCGGGTTGTGTTTAAACTGTTTTAGATGAAGAAGATCTCACAAAACAAATATCCAAAAGATTTGGACTATTGAATTTTGGGCCTATCTTTTTTATAATTTCATTTTAGTTTCAACAATACTCTTCAAAATTTAATTCAATTAAGGAATTAGTTTTAGGTCCTTGCCTTATTGTACTTTTATTATGTCAATTGTCTATTTAAATAATTAATTATTTTTGAGAAATCTTCATAATATCATCTTTACAATTTGAAATTAGAGTTTGTTTAAAATATAAAATTTGTATGTTATGATTTAATATTGATTTCAGAATAATTTAAAACCACATACATACTTTGTTAAATATTCTTATTGAGTCATTATATTTTTTTAATTATATATATTGATGATAATTATATTCATATTATTATAGTTAAACTATGTGTTTATAGTTTTTTATTAATTATATTTCTTCTGTTATAATTGGAATTGGTAACACAATCTTCTTTCACTCTTCTCTTCACGGTATAGAACATCATTGTCCTCACTCTACTCAGAAAATCACACACACACTCACTCACAATTCCAAAAGAAGATTGTAAAGGGTACAGAAAATTAGGAAACTTATTATTATTCCCTAAAAAACATGCAACACAAGTTATATATAATTCTGATATGAACAGAAAACCAGAATTACTAAGCAACAAAATTATTAAATTCTATTTCAAAATATGTTAATTACAACTGTTATTACATTTATCCCCCTTATTGAAAGGACTTTCCCACAAGGATCTTTAACGTTCCAATTAAAATCTGGAAATTGATGTTGCAATTGATGCAGTTCTTGTCAAACTGCATCTTCAGAATTTGCGTGTTGTCACTGAATTAAAACCTCAGTAATAACTCTATTGGCCTTTTTCTTCATTCTTCTGCCGAAAATTGCCAAAGGTTTTGGCTGGAGGTTCCCATCTTCATTATACACCGGAAGGTCTTTCGAAGTGTAATCTCCAAGATGTTGTTTGAACAATGATACATGAAAAACATCATGGATCTTTGTTCCTGGAGGTAGTTCAAGTTTATAAGCTACTTTACTTGACCTACCTTGGCCGCTCTAAAAGGATTAGCTAGTTCTGTGAAATTAGCACACTTAGTGATTTTGTCACACACCACAAAAATGACTGACATACCATTGGACTTATGAAGGCCAACTATAAAATCCATTGAAATGGATTTCCAAGCTCTGTCCAGAATGGAAAGTGGATGTAATAATCTAGCAAGCATGTGTAATGAGGGTTTATTCCTCCAAACATTCCTCGACCCATATTTTAACTTCTTTATATTATTCCAAAGCTACACTTTTTATAATTGTGAACCATGTTGTTTTAGTGCAATATTTGAAGGGTAAAATTTAAACATTGTAAGTGATCATACCATATTTTTGTATAAACCAGGAAATCATAAACAAAAACACTAGAATAATGTACATTGTTAATTTAATGAATATTGAAGTTTGCTTATTTTTGAAAGATGCGTGAGCAATCCATGTTTAGATTAAGAAAAATCGTTAAAAAACCAGAAAGTATATGTTAATTTATTTATGTCACTAGTTATTTTGATTCTAAATTTGTAAAATGTTCTTGTGGTTAAAACATTATATCTGATTTTATTTATGAAGTGCTAAATATATATATTTTACATGTACTACTGCCAAACAGAGTATGTTGATTGGCATCACTTAAACTCTTTTTTTTTTCGAGTGTGAAAAACTATTGTGTCACTGCAACAATAACATTGTTGTGAATTAATTTAACTCCCAGTATCTATTCTTTATCTCATAATGCTCCTCGTGGACTCAATAATGAACTCAAGTTATATTTTGATTTGTTCCGTCACATACTATTATTGAGATGCTATATTTGGTTAATTATTATTTCCTTCAAGTTCTTCTATTCGCCATCAATTTATACAAGTGGTTGGTTTCCAGCGTTTCACAGGAGTACCACAGGTTTTTTTACAATTTTTGTTTTACTCTTTAGTTCACATTATCATACTATTTAACATGTATATGCTTTTCCGTTGTCTCAGAGAAAGATTCTACAAAATGAAAGTACGTGTCAAGCAAGTTGGCACAGAAAAATCGTTGATTGGCATGGAAACAAGCATAAGTGACAAATCCAACGCAGAAGATGAAAATAAAAAGGTTTGCAGATGATTCCTGAGAAAGTTGATATTCCAGATCTAGGATTAAAAAATTATAATGAATGGATATTTTAAATTAATTAGATAATGATATTTTATAATATAATACTTTATTCTTACTCTATAAATTAATTTTATAAAATTGAGTTAAACTTAAATTTAATTTTTAATATAAAAGTAGAGTTATTTAAAATTTATTGTAAAATTTTGTTAGACAAGTAATTATCTAATTACTATCAAATTACTTATAAATAAATATATAGTCTATATACATCAATATGAATTGTAGGTGGTTGGATGTGAGAATAAAATTTGTGTTTGTTTTTGTATTGTTTTGAACCTTGAATTCACTATGCTTTACTTTTTGCCACTTGTTTTTCTATATTTTTGGTATAAATAAAAAGAAAAAAAAACTCAAGTATACTACAGTGTTTTACTCAATTTATTTCCGAATTTGCATTTTTTTTTCCTGAAAAGTTTGGTGAAATAAAACTTTGGGAAAAATATACTACTAAAGCTTCATTTAAGGAAGGGAATCTTCAAAAATAAAAATTTAAAAATAAATCTAGGAGCTTTTTATCTTTTTTTTTTTAAAAAAAACTTAAGAATAATGCTCTTAAAAAATAATTTTGAATTAGGTAACTATTAATTAAGTTTAAATATTTCAAAATTACATGGGCTTCAAGATCATACCAAACAATATCCATAAATTTCTCGAATCCACATAATGTTCCACACGTGAAATCAGACTTCGATAAAAGAAAAGAAAAAATATAGAAGAAAAGACAAACACGTGAACCCACAGTACTTTAGGATTAAATCTAGTGATATCATTTTGGATTTTGTATGCACCTTATGGAGTTTGGCCACATCTCTCTATTTTCTTTAACATTTAGTCATAAATTAAATATAACTAATCAGATGAGATAATTAAAATATTATTTTATTATAAGTAGATTGATAAAATTATATTTATCAAATATTTCTATTTTAATTAAGAATATTTTGGAAAGATATTTTTAGAGCCTTAGAAATATTTTATTTAAATTGAACAAGAGAATAAAATAATGTTAAATAAACATAATATTTTTTGAAGAGTTATTCTATATTTTTCTCTCCAAAAATCTTATTTCTAAGGATGCGATTCTCAATAAAATAATTTGGGTAGGAATGATATATTTCTTTATTAAACGTGAAAAAACTTTTATAAGGTTGGGACATCTGTGAAATATTCATTTACTTTAATTTAATTAATTCTTTGTTGATAAAAAAAAATCTTATAACTAAAAGTACATTATAAAAAAATATTAAATAATAATTAATTTAAAGATAAATTAGATATTAAATAACAACTAATTTAGAAATAAAAATTATTATATTAATCAATCTAGATACTATTTTATAAACTAAAACACTATTGATATTTAAAGTAATTTCTATTATTAACAAGAAGTTATAAAGTAGTTTTTAAACTGATATTTAATATTAATTACCAAAGTTTTAGCTATTAACTATTTTAGATTCTAAATTAGTAAATAATTAAATTAGTGACTAATTTATATAAAGTAATTAGTAACTAAAAAGTTGTTAGTTAATGTTAGATACCAATTTAGAAACTACTTTCTAAACTTTTATTACTAATAGAAATTACTTTAAATATCATTAATATTTTAGTTTATAAAATAGTATATAACTTAATCAATATAATAACTAATTATTTTTTATTTTTAAATTAGTTATTATTTAATATATTTTTTTTAAGTGGTAAATCATCAAGAATCTATGCATGTAGCATTCTTTACTAGGGAGCTTCATATTATTCTTTCTTAGCTTCACACCATTTTGGTTTAGAAAGAGCCTAGTGTGTGTGGCTTAATTGTACCATCATAGATGTGGTATGCAGCATATGTTTTGACTTAAAAATGTTTGTTTTAATGCGAGTTGTGATAGAATGAGTATTAAGCTGTCGAGTAGCATAATTTCTGTCAATAATACCACTAGTAACAATTTTTTTTTGAATTAATAATATCAGGATCATTATCAATATTGGAGTATTATTATCATTAAGCGTAAGAAAAATATTCTCAACAACAAGAGTTAACAATTTTTTTTATGAACAAATAATAAATAAATTAATATGGAACACTTGAGCACTGTTCCAACATTATTATAAAGAGAAAATTCAACAAAGAGAATCTCCAACCAAATTTACAAGACTCAAGAGAATTACATATTCTTGTGCCCTAAAACTAACATCATCAGAAAAGTTCCTCCAAAATCTTGTTTCACTAATTACATGGAGAACCAATTACTAAGAAGTTTTATTTCAGATATCACTACAAGAAAATTATTAAATAAAAATCAATTTTAGAGACAAAAAATAATTAGTTGCTATATTAACTAAATTAGAGAACATTTTTAGAGACTAAAAAAATTTCTGGTTTGTAAATTAGTTTTTATTGTTTTTAAATAGTTTCTAAATTTTGGTATCTAATTAACTATCAAGTTTTAACTACCAATTATTTAGATTCTAAATTTAGTAGTAAAAATCTTGGTAGCTAATTAGATACCAATTTTGAAACTATTTAACCATAATAAAATCTAATCTAGAAACCAAAAAAAATTTTAACCTCTAAAATGGTCTGTAATTTAGTCAATATAGCAACTAATTATTTTTTATCTCTAAAATTAGTTTTTATTTAATAATTTTCTTGTAGTGCATATACTTATCTGCAAAAACCTACAAGTTAATTGATTGCACAAACCAACATTTATATTGCTTCTTGTTAACTTCAAAAAATCGAGACTATTCCTATTCTAGTTCTATTGCAAGAGGAAGTGCACAAGAAGATAGGTGACTTAAAATAAGAGGTTGTGAATTATTTTGTTAATATTGGTAATAGATTAAAAATTCAATTAAATTATTTTTCTTGTAATGAATCTAGGATTTAAGCGGAAAGGAAAATAATTTGTTTAAGGGGAGAAAATTAAGAACCAAACTTAAAAAAAAAAACAATGCATATAATATAATGTCATGGACATGCAAATTAAGATATTAGAATTCAATTGGAAAGTTCAGCATGGAGACAAAATCATGGTAACTGATTTTGAAGATAAAAATCAAGGTTCTCTCCTGATATTTTTAATCTCCATAATTTGTTAGGTAACAAGACTTTAATTCTCAACTAAAACTTATGTTAACTATATATCATAGATATATTAGCAAAACATTTTCTTATACTCACTTCCTATTAAATGCTATATTTATAATTTAATAGTTTCCAGCAAATCTTATAAAACAATAATAAAAAAGTATACCTAAAAATATATTTTGAACTGACAATTAGTTTGTTGAAGACAAATTTGACTATTCTTGTTTTTCATTTTTATTTATACCACAAATAAGATGTGTTAAAAAATGTACATTATTTTAAGCATTCTTTTTACTGAAATTTGTTACAAATCATATAGCCACTGTGAGTTTGCCTTCTCTAATAATCACGACTCATGTTTTCTTATGATTTTTAATAAATTATAATTATTAGAGATGTTATGTTAAATAGTTTGATATTAGCATCCTAAAATTCTAAACTCATCCTTTAAATTGAGTGTTCATTCACATTTAGAAATCTCAAATCTGATCTTTAGCCATGAAAATTGTAACTTCACCATTCTAGATATGTTTGGGGACAAATTCCAAATCTGTGAGTCAATGAAAAATGGCAAGTTCAAAGTTACTAGGAGCAGCTATGCATCAATTCAAAAAATCATTTTCCAAAGTAAACATGTTATCTTCTCATCTTTGTCCTTTACCTTTCATGTCTAAACACCAACCTTCTCATACTATTTTAATTTCTCTAATCATTTTTATTTATATTGATAACACTTTTTTTAAAGACATTTCTCATTAAAATAGTGAAAATAGAAATATCCTTGCCTATTTCCCTTTAAATGATTTTGAGTGAAATAAAAATTTCACTATCTATAGAGTTGGAGATTATAATTTTCTTCCTTTTGGAATCACTAATGACATCATGTTGTTTGTGTTTTTAAATTATTGTTTTAAGGGTTGTTAGAATAAGAGATTATAATTTTCTTCCTCTTGGAATCACTAATGTTACATCATGTTGTTTGTGTTTTTAAATTATTGTTTTAAG
This sequence comes from Phaseolus lunatus, assembly GCA_013389735.1. Taxonomy (NCBI): domain Eukaryota; kingdom Viridiplantae; phylum Streptophyta; class Magnoliopsida; order Fabales; family Fabaceae; genus Phaseolus; species Phaseolus lunatus. The sequence continues at coordinate 37,614,965 of CM023859.1, forward strand.
GGTTGTTAGAATAAGAGGTGGTGGAAAAAAATTGTGTGATATAATGGAAAATATGATGGTATAATTAGAAAGAAAAAAAAATAGAGCCATAATCAATAAATACATAATATAAAATCATAATTGAAAATTATATATATTATGCATATTTATTATATATATATATATATATATATATATATATATTCTTATTTTAGAGATTGATTTGGTATATTGTGTCTGCTGCATTTTAGAATAAAGGAATTTAATATGATTAATAATACTGAGAAAATTAGGTGAAAAATATGATACATATTTTTAATGTTTGTTAGAATTTTCTTGTTCGTTAAATGCAATAAAATATATTATTTTTATTTAAATTATGTGTTTATAATACATAATAATAATAAATAAGAAAAAACCTATCCAATATTTAACTTGGAACAAATGGGCAGGTCTTTTTCATTTTGTGTTTTTTTTTAGATTACAAACGACAAGTTAATAACATATAATTTTTAGGTTTAAGTTTCTAATATAGTTGTTCAACCTCAAGATCACAAAATCTATAGTCATTAACTCTAAGCTTTAAAAAAAATAAAAGATGGCCTTTTAGCGGTGATATGAAATTAATTTTAAAAGTTCTGCAGTTTAAGAATTTAATAGTTTTTATTGTTTTGTTAAGAATTGATATTTATTGTTTTATTGTTAGATGATTAAAATTATAAAAGAACCAACATATTAATTGAATAAGAAAAGATAAATTCATCTAAACTCAATTAAAACTTCATAAGTTGGCATATTATCGGACACTCTACATTCATGTTAAAAAGATATTTCATATAATAAGAAAACGACAACTCTTTGAATTTTGTCCATCACTCTGGTGTGAGAAAGAATAATCTTTAGTCAAATAAGTTTGAAAAATTCAATGAAAAAATAAAAGAAAAACTTAACTGGATTATATTTTATTTAATTAATTTTCAATTATACAAATTTTAACCAACTCTTATCCTTAACTAGTCGTGTGAGCTTTAACTTCATGGGCCGTACTATACAATCTATTTTTGATTTTATTTTTTGAAACCTTTTTTCAGAATATATTATTTATATTTTAGATTTTTTATTTTCCAAATGAGATTTTGGTTTTTTATTTTTCTTTTAAAATTTTATTTATAAAAAATAATTTTTTTTCTAGTATATATTTTTCAATTCTGAATTTCCAATTTTAAAATAAAAGATAATTCTAAAATTTTAGAAATTCATAGTGAAAGTTCAAAATGAATTGTGATAGATGTAGGTAGGCCCATCTAGAGTGGGCCCTGAGATTGTGGACAACATTTGTTAATTTGCTTTTGCTGCTCACCAACGTCTGTCTCGGCCATTGTCCCATTGTACAATTACTCAGAATCTATGGTTTTGGTTAGAAGGGAACTAAAAATTAAAAAGCTCTAGTGTACATTATCTTTTCTATATTTTATTAAAACAAATATATTTTAAACTTATTTCATATTTCTTTTATACAAACTAGTGGGAACACAGATATTCCGTAGATCCTCATCTTCTCTTCTGCTTAACTTCCATGATAATGGAAATTTAACATACATACATAAATAATTTTAGATGAGTAAAAATTAAAAAATAATATATAAAAGAAATGATGAATTGATTAATCAACATTTTTTTTCTTATGTTTTGAGTTTCTCTTCTTCTTCAAACTTTTTCTTTTCTTTCATTGGTGGTTTTGAGATCAGAGAATGTGATGATGTTTATATTAATGTTAAGATTAACTTATGGTAGATACAAAAAGAGTGATGATTTTACTAAAGAATAGAGTTGTTTGAAATGGAGTTGAGAGAGTGATTGGAAATGGAGTGGAGAAAGTTATTGGAAATGAATATTATTTTATTTGATAGGTGAGATTTGGCGTGGAAATGTGGTGAGGACGAGAGTACGCTCTCTCTTTCTGTTGTTGCCTTAGAATAAGCAATTAAGGGAAGAGTGAGGGGGTTAGTATCCATATAAAAACTGTCCCATGATAAAAAATTAAAAAATAATTTTATTTTTTAAATAATTCATATAAAATGACAAAATACTTCATTACACTAATAAAATGAAATATATTAAATAAGGATAGAATTAGAAAAAAATTGTGTACACTAAAAAACAGTTATTAAGAGAAATCCTCTTTATATATACTAGTGGGAATACAACACTGACGTGCCTGTGTATCCACATTTTTTTTTGTATTATTCAAAAATAATTTCAAATGAGAAGTTAAAAAAGAATACGTGAGGTTAATGAAGAAGTGCAGAACATAGTTAAAAAAAATGTTACATATAGGAAAGAGAAATAATGAATCTTCAAAATTTAACATTAAAAACTGTTTCTTCAATTCAAAACCGCTTATACTAAATATTTTAAAATTAAAAAACTTTTTTATTAACTTCTAAAATTATAAATAACCTAAATAAATTAATAAAACAAAATATTAAGTAAGAATAAAATAAGAAAACAATTTAGAGCAGTTAAAGTGAAGAATCCCTTTATATATAGGTATAGATATAGGTATACATTAAAATTTTAAATTAAAAATAAATATTACATTTATTAGCTTTTTTATATGTTACATTCATAAATTTATGAAAATGATTTTTTAACTAAATGTAACATGTCAACATGGAATGCTACATGATACTAGACTTAAATTTAGTTGTTACAAGATGAGAAAAAATCAAAACTTAAATTATAAAGAAAAAAAAATTAAAACTTTATCTTAATATAATATATATATATATATATATATAAGTATTTTTGGGTGACATATTCGTTTTAAGTGCTCATAGAAATATTAAGAGAATAGAGATAAATTATGAGATTATACATTAAAACAAAATATGAAAAATGAAGAGATAATTAGAAAAAAAATTGAGGAGTGAAAATAAATGAAAGTGTGTATAAATCATTACTAAAAATGATATATACATATATAAGATACATACGAAAAGACGACATGGATGTAATAGAAATATGTACATAACCCTTTTGGGTTTAATTATCTTATTCGTCCTACATTTAGGGGTTAATATTCAATTTAGTATAGTGATTTTTAAAAATCAATTTGGCTTTATCTTTTTTAAAATGTATACAAATTGGTCATTTCCATTAAGTTGCACCCTACGACGTCAAATGCTGCTTATGTGGCAGAGAGATGGGATTGAGAGATGTGACATGTCAAATTCCACCTTTTTCCTTTTCTCCCTCTCTCCTCCACCTTCCACCTTCCACCACCATCATTTTCCCTTTTCTCCCTTTTCCTCCACCACAGTGGCTTCGGTGTCGGCCACGCCAGACACTCCAATAAGACAAATATAAAAGCATTTCCATTTACATGCATCTCCCTAATTGAAGACAAGAAAGATCGTCTACAATCTTGAACGTCAACCTAAATATACGTGTAATAAAGAGGGATTCCTTTCAGGATTTGATGTTAATGAGAAGGTGATTAACTAAAATTAATTAAGGGCATATCTTAACCCTGAAGGTGGAAAGGGAAAGAGAGAGAATCAAATTGTAATAGATTGTAATTGTATTATGGTTGTTGATGTAGCATGTGATAGTGAGGGTTTGGGGAAGAAGAAGAGTAAGAGATTTGACAGTGTAAGTAATGGTGGGAAAGCATTGAGGAGAGAGTCTAAGAGCATTGTGGCGTGGAGTTTTGGGAATCATTATGAGGTTGTGATCCAAGTCGGAAGATGGTGGAGGAGAGAGGGAGAAAAGGGAAAAGGTGGAACTTGACACATCACATCTCTCAATCCTATCTTTGTGTCACATAAGCAGTATTTGACGTTGTAAGATGTGACTTAACGGAAATGATCAATTTGTATACATTTTAAAAAACATAGGACCAAATTGATTTTTTTTAAAAAGCACTATACTAAATTGAATATTGACTCTAAATATAGGGATGAATAAGATAATTAAACCACCTTTTTTCTTTCAATGAGTGGTTTTATATGTACATTTTTATGTGATTTTTTAAGGGAAAAGAATTTAATGGAAAGTAATATATAAGTTAATTGAGTAAAAATTGTTGTACATATTTTAATATTTGTTAAAATTATGTTGCTCATTAAATATAATAGAATATGTTATTTTTAATAAAAAAAATTATATATATATTTTATTTATGTGTTGAAACGATGATATAAAGACATTCCATAACATATAATAGTACAAGTGAGTGCAAACCTCACAAGTCGGTCTTATAAAGTTAAGCATAAATACTCCTTCAAATAATATCATGATCATTTAGAATTTATCCTAATAATAAGAGTTTATTAAACTTATCAGACAATCCGCTATCAAAGCGCTATTAGAACACTCATAAATATATGGTCTCACACATGAGTGAGGTTCAAGTTTACTTTTTAATAGTATTATATATTATATTATATATATATATATATATATATATAAAAGAAAATTTCTCAATAAATTACCTAATACTATAACTATTTTATACTATAACTATTTTTAAATATAATTTAAAATAAGTCAACAATGTATTGATTTCATTTTCATTGAAATAATATATAAAAATAATAATAAACAACATTAATCGTTATAGTATCACTGTTTTTGAACTGAGAGAGAAATGGTGCTAATGAATGATATAGTAAAGGTTGAACAAAAAGAACGAAAAGTAAAGCTGTTAACCTCTATGATACTTTTGTTTTTCATGCTTAGTAAATCCAACATTAAGCTCTATAAATATATCAAAACATGAGGTGGGAAAATAATTTAAAAATCTCTAGATTTATGTTCTGCAGTTGAGAAAGTTTTTTAAAAACACTGATTAATTTTTATTTCATACTATTCTTTTAATCCTATAACCAATTATCTCAATTAAGTGAATGGGCCAATACAAAAATGGGTCATAATCTTTCTGCTCTCATTTTAACTATCTAAATTTCATTAGGGAATTTTCAATTACCTCATCATTTTGAATAACAATTTTTTGTTTGGGATTAAGTTATTTGAGAACGTTCATATTTCAGGGGAGATGTTTACAAAATTTGTAAGGAATTTTGATAGAAAGAATAAGTTTTTTTAAAATGAATTATTTTAGGTAAAGTTAATTTTAATTAGTTAATGACAGGCAAAGAAGGATAGTGAAGTATATATTAATTGCGGTGAAAATCAAATTGTGACATAAAGTTCCCATTATAGGTTAGACTTGGTCACATGAAGGTGTGCAATCTAATTCAACTTTCAGCAAGAAGGTCTATATCATTTATCACATAATGGTGTTGTAATCAATACATGTGTATCTCATAGGGATATTGATACAAGTTTGGATAGTGCTACCATAAATGAACACACACTAGAGAGCATTGGTGAACCAACACTTCTGTTTTTTTTATTGCTGAATCATCATTTATGCTTTTTTGATGTGTATATGCTACTTGGTAGAATATGATGCCTAAGTGTATCTTTTATCTACATTTAGGCTCTTGTATAGGCATTTGTTTCATCAACACACGTGAAGCATAATTATTTTGATATAACTACTTGTCCATATTTTTTTATTTGAATTGGAGCACTCCAAGTATCCCATATAATATTAATTAATTTGTTATTGTGGATAAAAAAATAGCAACATAATGTGAGTTTTAAAATTTTAATATTTTAGTAGTTTTTATTAATATTTTATTTTGAAGATATTGAACATGTTTATTTCTTCAAATTAGGCTAGTAGATAAGTTAAATAATCAACACGTTTGGCCAATTTGATGAATCTTTATATAAAGGGAGAAAAGCAAAATCCTAACTCACACTTTGTTGCTAAAGGAGAGAAACAAATTTTGGTTTCTTTTGTGGTTTTCTTGAAGTTCGTGTTCTTGGGAGGGGCAGTGGTAAATAGATCATATATGTCGTACTTTTATCCACATTTTAAAATGAGTTGTCCTCAATAATATATATATATATATATATATAGTTTGGCAACAAAACACAAACACTTGCCCAAGTTTTTAAGATGTTTTACCAACTCTAGCATTGGCCAAACAAATATGATGTTTAACTTAACATTTTTGCTCATATTTCTCTAATTGTGTGCAACTGGAATTAGTTGTAGACTGTATTCATTCCAAATTATCATTAATTTATTTTATCTATTGACACATGATTAGCTATTTGCATTTATTCGTATAAATGATTGTTCACAGGCACATGAGCATTTTAATACAATTCCTGGTCATGTGCTGTCCCTTCGGTGCATGTAAGAAGTATATATTTTCTATTCAATAATTTTTTTTACTGTATTTTGTCGGTATGAGTATGAACTTGTAAAATAATTATATAAAACTAAATAAAATACAAATAAATTATACAAGAGTATTAAAAACACATCCTTTTTCACACTCATGCTAAGTGAAGCTCGTTAATAAAATGTGTGATTAACGCAATTTTATATAATAACAAAAGATATCCTACATGGATAATACTTCATACTAATTTATACAATAATATGTTTTTATGTCTATTTTTCTTTTAATATACAGATTTTTGGTATTTTAAAAATTGATTATTAATGAAATTGTTATCTATTAACTTTTTCTCAACATTTAATATCGATATGTTTGTTTTGGTTTGGCAATAACTATATGACTTTTAAATTAACCGTATTAGATGATTACTAATTTTACAGAGTTCTATTTCAATATACATCCAAATATCTAACTATAGTGATTATGTATCAACGCTATTAATTCACAAGTTACATAATTATAGTGATAATTAAACTAACATATTTATTAAATGTTGAATATAAAAACTTTTAGATTTATTTTTGAATGTACCAATTTCCAAATAGACCAATTTTAGAGTTAAAAAAGTTATTTGATACAAAATAATATATATTATATAAACTATATATAGTATATTATATCTCTAAAAAATTAAAAAATATTTGTTAAGAAGATATTAATAAAAATTTATAATCATATATAGAAATAGGTTTGAAATAAGGTAGCTAATTGGTTTTGTCTGATTTTAATACACCATTACAATACTAAACAAAGATTTGAGTTTATAGTTTTTAATAGAAAATAAAATCAGATTTTGAAAATTGTATAAAATATCTAAATATATATAATTTTTAATAATCATATTTTACACCTGAATAAATTTTTATGGTAGTTCAGGTAAAAATATGAGTATGGATAACAACAAATATAACCAATACTTTATTTTCTTATTCAGATTGGTGTTTGTGTCCTAGTACATATATTAAGTTGTACGATGTAATAAATATATAAATGCAAGATATTCTTAATGATTGAGGATGTTTAGCTTAAATATTTTACTTTCACAAGTTTAACCAAAAAAAAAAGATATATATCTTATTGCAAAGTTATAGGAACATATAGTTACATTCATATTGATAGAATTTTTTTTTTTTTTAGGTTCGGACAACTACATAAACATTTTTAGTACTTTTAACTACATGTATAGTTTTATAGGATTTGAGTTTTTATTTTATTTTATATATATATATATATATATATATATATATATATATATATATATATATATATATATATATGGGATGAATTTGTATGTTTGTAGTTGTGAGACCGTGAAATGATGTAGGATAATTTTGTTACTTCTTTTATTGTTTTAATGTGTGTAGTCTTTTATTTTTATTTTGTATCTCTATTTTAAAGAGGGTATATGAACAAATGTACAGTGACTGAATAATAGTGTCAGAGGGTTACTATTTTAGTTTTATTTATTTATTTATTGTTAAATAAAAAAGATATCGAGATAGGTAGAATTATTTGACGTGAAAGTATATATAAACACAACAAGCACATTGTGGCATGCATACCTACTTTATTAATAGCATTCATATCCCTTCCTGTGATGAACACTCTCTCTGGAACACCGGAGAAAACCATCCCAGATGCCTGCGACTACAAAGGTCATCCAGCCCAGAGGTCCAAAACTGGTGGTTGGGTTGCTGCCGCCATGATTTTAGGTCTCCAATACCTTTACAAGTTAATCTTGATGATTATATTAGTTAAATGAAATCTATTCTTAACCATTTATGATAGTTATGTGATTAAGAATACTTTCTGAAGCTAGAATATATATTGTGTATATATATTATGTATTGGAAGACAAAGGCATAGTCTTGTTATTGACATAGGTTGTTTGTTTCCTTTTGTTCTCGTTGGTTTATTTCAGGAGTGGAAGCTAGTGAGAGGTTAACCACAATGGGCGTTGCCGTGAATTTGGTGACATATTTAACTGGTACTATGCATTTGGGCAGTGCTAATTCTGCCAACACAGTCACCAACTTCATGGGAACCTCTTTCATGCTCTGTTTGTTAGGTGGTTTTGTAGCTGACACTTTTATCGGCAGGTTTGTGACCTCAGATTCACTTGTCTATTACTTTCAAAACAAAGCCAAAGAAAGATTCAATTGTTTTATTCCAATAAACTTTGTTACTGTGCTCTTTCTAATATTATATATAATACGGATTATGAAGAGTTGCTAGATTTTTCATTGCCTTCACCCTCTGATTGACAGATACCTCACTATTGCCATCTTCGCAACCGTTCAAGCGACTGTAAGACATTATGTGTCATTTTAACAGTTCATATACTTTTCACCACTTTGCTTCATCTCAATATGTTCTACTTGGATGCAGAGCCTTTAGCCCTTTATTATTATTATTATTATTATTATTATTATTATTATTATTATTATTATTAGGTAGTCATATATATTACCTAAGGTTTATCATTCTTGACATATACTTAATTTTTAATTAATAACTTAAGTGGTTGTAATAGTTAGGAACATAGTGATCTAAATCAGCTAATAATTAATCTATGAAAGAGAAGGAAGCACTACTCATTTTTCTTTGATATGTTTTTGGTTAATTTCATTTTTGGATCTTTACAAAAGTTGTTTTTCAGGGTGTTACAATATTGACAATATCAACCATAATCCCAGGCCTGCATCCTCCAAAATGTGTAAGATCTGCTACTAGACGTTGCGAGCCTGCAAGCAACATGCAGCTATTGGTGCTCTACCTAGCTCTTTACATCACATCCCTTGGCACTGGTGGTTTGAAATCCAGTGTGTCAGGGTTTGGCACAGATCAATTCGATGAATCAGACAAAGGGGAGAAAAATCAGATGATAAAATTCTTCAACTGGTTCGTGTTCTTCATAAGCTTGGGGACTCTGACAGCAGTTACCGTTCTTGTGTACATTCAGGATCACATAGGGAGGTATTGGGGTTATGGGATAAGTGTATGTGCTATTCTGGTGGCACTTATGGTGTTCTTGTCGGGTACGAGGAGGTATCGGTTCAAGAAACTGGTGGGGAGTCCCCTGACGCAGATTGCAATGGTGTTGGTGGCAGCTTGGAGGAAGAGGCACTTGGAATTGCCCTCTGAAGCTTCTTTGTTGTTCAACTTGGATGATGTTGCAGATGAAACTCTCAGAAAGCAGAAGCAGATGTTGCCCCATAGCAGACAGTTCAGGTAAAACCTTCACTCTCTTATTTCTTATCTCTTCCTTATACTGCTCAAACATTTATTCCCTACACACTAATACATTTAAGATTAAATTATAGTTACATTCCATCCCTTCTTAAATCATGCTTATATTTTCTCTCTTCTCTGTAAATTTAAATCTTAAAAAGACTCCACCTCTAATATAAAAATAATTACAGCATAATACAAAAAATAAAACTAGTATATATAGTTTACCTCTTCAGTCATCACTCTTGGTATTTATTATTATTATTATTATTAGTATTATTATTATTATTATTATTATAAGATACATTATGGCATACCATTTCCTCATTTCACCTGCTATATTAGATAATATTTTTAAATGTTCACTATTATATATACAAAATGGATCGATCTAATGCTAGACTCATGAGTGGATAGTTCAGGTTCTGATCTATATCTATATTCCCTTCTTATATAGAGAGTTCTGTATATCTTATCTAAGCTAAGATTAAAATATTATGATTTAGGATACCTGGTCTTTATCCTCTGATATAGAAATGTGCATAAATAATTGAGGCTATAGTTAAATAACCATGATTGAGGACGGTAGTACAGGGTAGAGTTTAGTGATGGAAGGAGAACCAAGACATCATCTTTGAGAGTAGGGTCCCACATTGGGAATTCATCTTTATAATAAGTGCTAAAATGTCTATCTTGGAGTCTTCATTATTGGAACCAAAAGTCTGTCTGAAATGGACAACTAGGCGTAGTTTTAGGTTCCTCTGCTCACTGCCCTCATCATGTTCATCCACAAGCTCAAACAAAAACAACAGTGAATATAGATCTCTATATATGCGCTATATTTACAAATCAATAGTAGTGATTTAGACATGTCACACAAGGGGTAAACAATGAGTAACTTTCCTTTTATTTGGCTCATCAATTTTGGTTTCAGTTAGGCATGTTATTAAAATTAGTTAGAGTTTCTTTTATAGACTTTAAATGTTATTGTATTTTGAGTAATTATCTGACTTAGTTATAGCTTTAATTTTTATTATAATTAATGAAAATTTTTCTCTAATAATTTATTTTTGTAAAAAAAAAATATAAAAGTAAAGAATATTATTAATCATAATACACTTTATTTATGTATTTATATATACATACAAAAATTAGAATAATATGGTCATATCAGTTGTGTCATAATGTATAAAGAAAACTATAAATTTTTCTATAAAAAAAATTCATTAGAAAAAATAAGATCAAAACTAAATAAACTTTTGTACAAAATAATGTATATAAAATATCTCATTAATTTTTCAAAATCAGATTTTTATCATATAAACGAGTTTATTCAATTTTTTTAAAATTCATACCATTTTTTTAATATATATATATATATATATATATATATATATATATATATATATATATATATATATATATATATTCACAGGTAAACTTGGATTCCAATAAAACATATTTTACTCTTCGACTATGTATGAAACCAAAGTATATACACTATTCCCAACTTCTTGATTTATTCCTCTTGTGGTTCTCTTTGTAGATAGGAAACAAACCATCAATAAGTGTACTGAGGCGTGAATAAAAGTAAAACATTTACATGGATGAGAGGTCTAGCTTTTGTTTTACTCTAGTATCTAAATGTGAAGACAGGTATCACGTGCTTGTGAAGGCCACTGTTAGCTAGCTACTAGTGCCAATGCATATGCAAGGTCGTTGTTCATAGTGCATGTACCTTAGCTGCCTCCTATTTGTCCTGCTTCAGATCACTATCTCTTTGTTATCTCCCTATGTCCAGTGTTCTTTGTCTCTTCTATCTCTCTCAGACATTGCTGTGTGCTAACACCCTATATATTATTGCTACTTGTAATTCTATTCTACTCATTAATTACTTTGCATATAATAACTACTAATAGAATTTAAACTCCATCTTAATATAAGACAAGTTTCTTTATCTTATGTGTCCAGCATGTACATACATGAATTCTTAATCTCTCTGAAAAATAAAATATGGTATAACCTTTTGGCTAGCTACCTAACCTTAATCATTCACTCGCCCAAATACTAAGGTTTTAACTAGTACTTGCACTCTCCATAATTAATGTCCTTTTGACTAGCTACTATCAGTGGTTTATATTTCATATGCTTCTACTACAATTATTACCATTATTGAGTGATGATTTTCTCATAAAATTAATTTCTTATTTGAATGATGTGAGAGTAGGTTCTTGGACAAGGCAGCAATCAAGGACCCAAAAACAGACAGCCAAGAAATCACTATGGAGAGGAAGTGGTATCTCTCAACCCTAACAGACGTGGAAGAAGTTAAAATGGTGCTGAGAATGCTACCCGTCTGGGCCACCACTATCATGTTTTGGACTATCTACGCCCAAATGACCACATTCTCGGTATCACAGGCCACCACCATGGACCGTCACATCGGAAACTCTTTCCAAATTCCCCCGGCATCACTGACTGTCTTTTTTGTGGCAAGCATTCTCCTTACAGTCCCCATCTACGACCGCATCATAGCTCCCATAGCCAAAAAAGTAACAAAAAACCCACAAGGGCTAACCCCTTTGCAACGCATTGGCGTAGGGTTGGTGCTCTCAATCTTGGCCATGGTGGCTGCCGCACTCACAGAAATAAAGCGCCTGAGAGTGGCACGTGCCCATGGTTTGGCACACAAACACAATGCTGTGGTTCCCATCAGTGTGTTCTGGCTGGTCCCACAGTTCTTTTTTGTGGGGTCGGGAGAGGCATTTACGTACATTGGGCAGCTAGATTTTTTCCTGAGGGAGTGTCCAAAGGGGATGAAGACAATGAGTACAGGATTGTTTTTGAGCACGTTATCTTTAGGGTTTTTTCTTAGTTCCTTGTTGGTGACTTTGGTGCACAAGGCTACGCGTCACAGCGAACCATGGCTTGCAGACAACCTCAACGAAGGGAAACTGCACCACTTCTATTGGTTACTGGCTGTGTTGAGTGGTGTGAATTTGGTGGCATACTTGTTTTGTGCAAAGGGGTATGTGTACAAGGACAAGAGACTAGCTGAGGCAGGCATAGAGTTGGAGGAAACAGACACTCTTTCCCATGCTTAGCTTTAAGTCTAAGATTAACTACTCTACTTTTTAATAGGTCTGGTATACCATATATTAAGCAAAAGTTTGAAATCAAGTGCTAAACAAGGTCACTGCTTAAAACATTCAATGAAAAAAAAAGAAAGAAGAGGTGTTTAATATATAATTTTAATTTCTATAAAATTACTGAGTTTTAAACCCTACCAGAAAAGTTAGCTTTTGTGAAGTCGACTAAAATTAAAATACAATGATTGAAATTATTAATAAGAAAGAATATAAATGGAACATATGTTTTAACCTATATATAAAATTATATAAAATGACACATATGTACAAAGAAGAAATCATACATTTTATTATATAATATCATATTTTTTCTTTTAAGAGTATCAAATGGTTATTGACTAAGATTTCTAACTCTCTTCTATTCATGTTACACTACAACCCTACCTCACATGGAAAATAAATTGTCTCATGTAATGTATAGTCAAGTATACGATGTCCAAATTAAAAACTTCCGAGCATAACCATCCATTTTCTACTACTCAGGTTTGTTCTACCACTAGAAGCAGTAGGTTTATCGATTACTTGTTCTCCATAAATCATTTGCCAGTCATTATACCTCAATCTTTATCTTTGCAGTGTTGGTTTTATATTCACCTTTAAGCTTGACCATGTACATTTTGTATTTGGGTTGGCTGGAGTTCTTGGTATGTCGTAACAACTACAATTTGCATGCTCCACTATTTTTACTTGCCTAGTAGTTGCATTCCAACTAACACACTCAATCTCAACTCAATGTTATCTCTTACAAGACTTTGTACTCCTCATTTTGTAAACTATATTTTTTATCAACAAAAAGAATAAATAAATATATAATTTAAGTACTTATGGTAGTTCAACTCATGTACAAAAGCGTTTTAAAATACATACTATATCATTTTTTATATACAATTTGTACAATATTAAGAAGAAAGAATAAAATCATAGTGTTCTACTCTTTAAATGTAAAATCTTCTTTCTTGAGGTTTCATCTTCTTCTAGCCTCTTAGTCAAAGATTTTGTGCCTAGATGATTTTCATAATTCATTCCCTTTTGGGAAGGATCTATCCTTGGATGTAATAAGTTCTATTTATAGATTTTCTACATTGGAATGAGTTTCAATTTTTCCAGTTAATAACCCCTAATTCCTGGTTACATCCTAACTAACTTCTATAACTCTCTATTTTCAAGCATTGTTGATTGTCTAAAGCCAACTACTGCTATTGTTGATCGTTCACTGTCTATTTCCAACAAAAGGTTGACCTTTTGGAGCCCATTTTTTTAGTTTTTCCTCTTTTTATCTTCTAGTTTCAAAGTCTCCCTTCTTCAACAACTTCTTCCATGATTATTAGGTCAATTTCAGCTCCACATAAGCTTTTCAAAAAGTCAAAACAATACATTAAATGAATCAGACAAAATATAAGTTATAAGAAGTCAATGTTAAGATATTTTTGTAAAAAATCTATTTAAAAAAAAATACAAATATGATCTAAAGACAAAAAAATAAGAACAAAAGAAACTCAAAAGAAATTAAATTAGTCTAGAAAAATACTAAAAAATTGAGTTATCACTCATCTCTTTGGATCTCAAATTCTAGGATAACATAACATAAAGAAGTTGTATTAGCATGACATGGACTTTCAATCCACTTATGCATGTTGCTTCAAGAAGTCTTTTAATGAATTAAATATTTCTTAGTGATATCTTTATAAAATGGAAAAATGTGTATACCCTAAGGATTCATCAGGAATTTTTTTTTTTATCAACAATAAACAAATAAATTAAAAGAGACATTTCAGGGGTGTCACAACCCTTATACAAAACTCATATAAAAGAAACAAACCATAAAACAAACATAATGGCCTAGGCTTCTTTGGCACTTAGTTTAACATAACGCTAATGTATCTCAAGCTATAAATTGCTCGTACAAAACTAGCAGAAAACTGCACCTAAGAGGCTATACCAAACCTTATTCTACCATTGCATTAGAGTCAAATGCGGGACAAACAAGCATCAATGCCTAGGCTCCACTATGATGCATAAAAAATGCACCAAATCTGTAGTATTTATGCAGCAAAAAATGCTTAAAACAGCACTGGTGCCTTTGTATAGACTTTGGCTGCGGCAGTCAGAAACATATACCTACATACACATTCATATTCACGTGTCATCAGGAAACTTATTGTAAACGAAAGTCATGGGGGAGGTGTCATAGGTAATTTTGGAGTTGATAAAACTGTTACTTTCTTAAAACACAAATTTGATTGGCTACACATGAGAGTAAATGTTTAAAGGTTTTGCTCTAGATGCATAACCTTTCAACAAGCTAAGGTAAAGTAATTTCCCATGGACTTTACACATTCCTCCCCACAGGTAGCACCCTTTAGGTTGACATTAGTATGGACTTTGTGCTTGGTCTCCCAAGAACCCATATGGACTTTGATTCTATCTTTGTGGTAGTGAATTATTTCAATGAAATCGTTCATTTCATACCATGCTAAAAAGTTGTCAAATTACATGGTCTACCTAAGATTGTAGTGTTTGATAGGGATGTTAAGTTCCTAATTCGTTTTTAGAAAACTTTTTGGAAAAGACTTGAAATTATAAGCTTTTGTTCTCTACCACATAACACTCTCAAATTGAGGTAGTGAATAGATCTCTATCCACTTTTCTAAAGGTAATCTTAAAAGGAACAAGAAGTCTTGGGATGAACATTTTGCTCACATAGAGTTTGTTTATAATTGAGTAGTCTACAAGACTAGTAATTTTTCTCCTTTTGAATTTTTTTTATGGCTTTAACCCTATCACTCCTTTTGATTTACTTCCACATTGAGATACAACTTGTTTATTCCATAAGGAAGGAGTGTCTAGATTTGAGTTTATCAAGAAGTATCATGAGAAGGTGAAAGACCATATTGAAAAACATACTCAAAAATATGTTTAATACAACAACAAAGGGAGAAAGAAATTTATGTTTAGGAAGGAGACTAGGTTTGGCTACATTTGAGAAAAGAAAGGGTTCCCTCTCAAAGATAATCAAAACTTAGTCCAAGAGGAGATGGTCCATTCCAAGTACTCCAGAAAATTAATGAAAATGCATATAGATTATATCTTCCACCTAAGTATGGAGTCAGACCTACTTTTAATATTTGTGATTTATCTCCTTTTGAAGGGGTTGCTAATTATGAGGATGATCTAGATCTGGGGATAAATCTTTTTCAAGAAGAAGAGTTTGATGGAGGATCATATGTGGCACAACATATTTTCCCTTGACAAGGTTCATACTACAAATATAAAAGAAGAAAAAAAAACCTCTAAGAATAAGACGTTCCTAATTTGAAGCGTAAACTACTAGAATTCTCTTTTTTCTTTTTAGTCTTATATATATAAATTGTATAGGTGTACATTCTTGTATTTTAGGATTTTGTAGAAACATGAGTGGGCTTCCATTGGGCCTCAATTAGACCTTGAAAAATCAGCCAAAGAACTTTATAGAATTCGGCCAAGGAATGAAGAAACTTGGAAGAAGAAGCTTGAAGCATGGAAGTCCTACATCACTTAGGAGATGTTGTTTTTAGTGCAATTTGGGGCACTATTTCCCTTGGCTTGGACTCCCCAAATTTTCTCTTTTAGTCCCAAATATTTTGCATCATATTGGCTAGACATGTATAAATAAAACTCTTGGTCCATGTACAATTCATCTTTTGATGAATAAGGATTAATTTGCTTAATTTATTATCTTTTTATTCTTGAGGTCACACATCCGAGTAATCTTTTCCTAAGTTTTTCAAGGAATCTTCCTTGATAGAGAAACAAATCTGAGTTTTTTTAGAAACTTGATAGTTAAAAAAATTTTAATCTGCAAAAGTCATTTGCTGCTTAGAGGGGAATAGGCTCCATCAATTGTTATTCAAATTGAAGAAAAGTTATTATATTTACGGTATTGGGGTTTGAATTTCTTAGCAAGATATGAAGGAATTAGATTAGATTAAAATTAAAGTTAAAGTTAAAAATTTGTGATTAGAATTTTAGCACGCGACAAGGTGCACTTACACTCAAAGAGGTGTGAGAAGCACACTGGTATAGAAATTGTATGATAGATTAGTCCACAGAGGTGTGAGAGACGAGGTGAAAAGTATATTTCACTAAAAATATTACAACCATTGTTCAAGAACATTTTGTAATGAATTAGGAAAAATAGTTTTTATGGAAGTTGTAGCGCTAGATGCTAGTTTACTAAAAATTATTTCTATAACTAAAGTTATGATTTTTTTAATTAAGAAAGGTTAATGTTTGGATTAGAGAAAAAAAAATTATGTTTTTTTCTTATTTTAGGCATAGTAAGCAATTGAACTAGATCTTGAGATATAGTAATATGAACATCCAAAATATATATATATATATATATATATATAAATTATTTAAGGAGTAATGCATTTGTTTGTTATACATTTATTTATACATGTTTCATTCATTCATGTTTTCTTAAGGGTGGAGGTGAGTTTATTAATGATCTTCTATTATTAATGATTGAGATAAGAGATCACCATGATTAGTTATGTTATCCCAACTCTATATTGTTTAACAATGGTAAACCAAATATAGAGGAAATATTTAGGAATGCATAACTAAAAGTTTGAGCATAAATTAAAAAAAAATATTTAAAATAAATTTCTCATACTCTAACTGATGTATAATAGTTATGTTATCCCAACTCTATATTGTTTAACAATGATAAACCAAATATAGAGGAAATATTTAGGAATGTATAACTAAAAGTTTGAGCATAAATTAAAAATAAAATATTTAAAATAAATTTCTCATACCCTAACTGATGTATAAGACATACCTTTAACAAATCATGAATCAAATCTTAAATTGAGAGATAAAATATGCTTAATTGTGAATATATATATATATATATATATATATATATATATATATATATATATATATATATATATATATATAACAGTTTGGAAAAGACGTCTTTATATTTATAGGTTACAATTTGACCATTATTGTGCAGACGACAAACATAATACACCTATATGGTTTAAAATATAACAACAAACTACTCTAAATGTTAAATCAAATTTTGGTTAGGATGATAAAATGCATGAATATGAAGTGAGTCATTGATAGGTATAAACTAACATGATATCACGTTATCTAAAACTGCACAAATCTAAGTAATTTCGTTATCACATATTATTTGGAGGATCAACAAATTGGAGAGTTTATATGGTATTTATTTTCTCCTCATGGAACGATGTAACACATTGAAACTGGGTTATATCCATGTAGAACCGAATGTAATTTTTATTACCTAGATAGTAAATGTTTCAACTAGGAAGCATTGTAATCTTAAGGAGAATATTTGTCTTGCTTTGTGACCAAAATCAGGGGGGATAATATTGAGTTTTTTATTTGTGGTTAGGAGAGTAGGATTTTAAATTGTGCCTACATGTATAACAATAAGCTTTTGATGGGGTTAGGAGAGTAGAATTTCCTGATAAAAAAAAAGGAGAGTAGAATTTAAACGGTGCCTACAAGTAGGTATTCTTTACAAATATTTTAATTACTTGATATGAGGATTTCAAGACTCCGAGTACTCCATTTCCATTTATGTACATATTTTTCTTATTTTTTCTAGCTGATAAAAAAACATTTACAGATAAAAGAATTGGTTCATTTGAATCAATTTTATTAAAACTAGCGGAAATATAGACATTATAGAGTCTATTAATTATTATATAGACTAGTGGAAATACAAATGTTATGTATCCGTATTTTCCTCCTCTACTCAATTTTCACAGTGATAGAAAAATGATGAATTAATTAATCAACATTTTTTTTCTCATATGGTTTGAATTTATCTTCTTCAAGTTTTTTCTTTTCTTCCATTGGTCATTTTGGGATCAAATAGTGTAATGATGTTCACATTAAGATTAGGATTTGCTTGGTGATAGATATAAAAAGAATGATAATTTTACCAAAAAATATAGTTGATTAAAATGGAGTGGAGAAGGTGATTGGAAATGAAGTGGAGAGAGTGATTGTGAATGAAGGTTATTTTATTTGATACTTCAAGATTTTGTGTGGATACAGATTGAGGTTGAAAGTATACTCTTATTCTTTCTGTTGTTGTCTTAAAATAAAATAAAAAAAAAAAAATCTTAAAATAAAGAATTAAGAAAAGAATAAGAAATTAATTTGTATATAAAAACTGTCTCATAATATTAATTTAAAAGATAAAAAATAATCTTATTTTTTAATAATTCATATGAAATGACAAATTACTTCATTATACTAATAAAATAAAATATATTAAATGAGAATATAAATAAAAAAATTATGTAAAAAAACATTATAAAAATGAATAAGGTATATTTTATATATAAGTATAGATAAAATATTATATTTTAACAAGTCAAATTTTGGATTAGACATTACAAATATATAAATAATAAATAAATATTTTACAATTGAATGACCAATAAATAGAAGAATTATGGCATCAATATAAAGTCCTATTCAACTAACTGATGTGTTTACGAACCTGATTTATTTTCTAGATGCTTCGATCATGTTTACAAAAATGGTTGTTTGACTTGTCTCTCTTTTTTGGTCCATTAGCCTTGCCCTCTGTCAGGCCCCCTTTTCATTCGCTTGCACTTATGCCATGTAAACATTTTTACGTGAAACAAAGTAGCAGTGGTACAGTTCAAGGGAGATAACACAAATTGTTCATTTATTAATTAGAAAATCAAAACAAATATGAAATAAATTGATTGCCTTTCGGCTAAGTCAGTGGCTATATGAGGATCAAGAGAGAGAATCTTACATAAGCTAACACCCCAAATAATTACATACTAGCAAAAGTTAAGAAAAAAAAAAAGCTGACAGTCTAGACAAACTAATCTAACAAGTGTTGCTAAGCTGAAAACTTTGCTCAAATATTTTCTCATCTAGTTGAAGTAACAGCCGCAGTTTGATATTCTCAATAGAGTGCTTTCTGCTGAAAAGCTGTGTACGTGTAATGCTAGGTCCATTAGGCTAATTACAAATTTCACCAGCCCCAGGCGATTAAAATCATTTAAGTTCAGAAAGTAACTTTAAGATGGAATTGCTTGATGTTATAATATATCTTATCCCTTTCCTTGTTTTTGTTGTTAAAGTCGTAAACACAAGGGTAATCCACAAACCTGTCCTCCTACCAGAACTGCAAATAGCCTTGTTTCCGTAGGTTCCCAAAGGCTACCCCCCTCCCTTCGATTCAGTAAAATAAGTTGCAGCCATGCAAGAAGGTTCAAGAGAAACCCTCCAGACACTATTTTGCATTCATTATCGTCATCTGCAACACAGCAACCGTATTAGCATGTCATCTCAAAAGGAAAGTTATTTGCTGAACTGGCGCTTTTGTATTAGGTGTTTGGATAATAATATCAACATGCTTTGGAACAGATGTAAATATTACCTGAACTAAAATCAAGATGCACCTATAGGATCAAAATTTTCTTCATAAACTTCACCGAAGATATTTGGGCATCCATTCCATCTTCCTAGAGCTCTCGCTTCCCAGTACCCGCCAATATATCGAAACGTCCCGTTTTCACCTTCTTTGTGGAACCACCTAGGCTGCCATCCATTTTCTTGCAGTTTCCTCGACTGTATGAAAAGCGTGATGATCATCAAAATATAGGTCAACGAAATAAAAGCAGAGTTATACGCTTACTTGTATTTTAAGAAGTTACACTTAATGCTTCAATAAAGTTAAAGTTATAATTTCTAAAGTTATTACTAAAAAAAATTGGGGTAAGTTAATAATTATAGATTTATCTATATTTACCTTTTTAAGAGTACATTAACAAATTACACTAGTGATTTACTTTACATTTTAAAAAATGCAAAAGAAAGAACTAGTTAACATACTTCTAAAAATAAATAATGCATCTTAACAAATTTCACAAAAAATCCACAACCTAATTACCAAACAATCCTCCAAATATGAAGATTACATAAACATATTTTTAATCTTTTGTAAATATAATCCAATTTAGTTTTATTTATTAAAAAAATTATTGACATTACAACTATAAAAAAAATTTAAATGATAAGTATCACGAAGTACCACATGCATTTAGCCATATCATTTCAATTACTATTCTGAGATAAAAAAAATAATGATGATTGAAATAATTTTAGAAAAATTTAAATTATAATAATAAAAATTGAAAGATTAAAACCAAAAATTGGTTATATGTACAGGAAGCAAATTCAACATTTTACCCGAGTAATTACTATGACTAGCTTATACAGTTCAGAAATTCAGAAACACCTGGTCAAACAAGGACCCAAATACAAGGTGAGGAAAAAGAAAAAATAGAATGCACGTTTCTCGAACAAAGCGTGAAAGAGTTCAAACATACCATTCTCTGCCTCTTTTCCAACCTTTGTTTTTCAATATTAGCCTTCTCGTATTCCCCATCCTCTAGATGCCGCTGATCTGGTCTCAGCCTGGAATCCGTGGGTGGAAGCTTCTCCTTTAATCCGTGATCAAATACCCGGGATCAGAAAAGGCTATAACAAACCATTAGAGATACATAAGAAGAAAAAGGAAAACGTGCATCCAATAATGATTAAATACATCATTATACCTTTAGCCCAGGAGTAAGCTCATTCAGTGTGATTGCAAACGATGTCAAATTGTACCGGGTGAGATTAGAAGGTGGCTTAGTCCTTTTCCACAAGAAGTTTGTGCCTGGCAAAGTGCAATCTTTTGGCTTCACATTCGCTTCACCATTAACATAATACATGCTGTCATCCCACTTGCCAAATAATGTGGCAACCTTTTTTCCCGTTACATCTTCAACAAAGCCATGCACCTAATTAGACATACAGCACATTATAATGAACAATTTGTTAGGTAAAAAGCACACACAAGATAAGATTCCTTCTGATACTTTCGGCGGGGCCCGGGGGGGGGGGGGGGGGGGGGGGGGCGAAGACAGAAAAATAAAAATACAGACGAACCAAACTAAACCTATGAACAGGCTGGGTTAGTAAGTAAACTAGAAACAATATATCAGACTTCAAAAGACAAAGCAACAGCCACTAAATATAATTAGAACACTCCTACCTGGTGCGGATTTCGATCAAGAATCGCCTGTTCTTTGAACTTGAGTCTGCACGAATATTGGCGATTACCACGGATGTCCATGTTTCCATGATGATCGCAATATATTTTCCCAAGGATAAGATTATAAATTGTTGTCGTGACCTAGGTGAAACAAAAACGTTGTAACAACTATTTATAATTTAATGTAAATATACTATAATGTTAAGCTTAGAAAGCCAAGTCACTAGCACTAGCCAGTACAAATAATCAACGTAAACAGAGTCATTTCACGATTTACACCTTGCTCCACTGAAATATTTCACCGTCATCAAACTCCAGGGTCAGAACACCCACTGGGTCAAGCTGAATTGACCTTCCCCAAAACTTTGACCGAATGTTACTGTCAGCCCAGAACTTCCATCCTCTACCTTGACAGTGGCAGGCAACGACAGTTGGATGGTGACTCACCTGTTTCACAAGTAATCAGTTGTTTGAGAAAACAGTTAATACTGGCAGGTAAATTCGACTTACCTGCACACTGTATGGGGTGTTGAGCGTATGATAGGACCACTATCTTTAAGCCAATAATAATTTAAGCAATTTCACCCCACCAAAAGAAGGAAATAACATTAACATGACAAACCCATTGTTCAGTTAGCAAGTTGCATGCCACCAGTTAAAACATCCTCTTCAGTTTCGTCCCATTTCTTAATATTCTGTTATTTTCAAATTTAGTAAATGAAAAATGTCTTAGATGATATGGAAGTACATCTGTTGGAATTTTCACCTTTCTAAGGTAAAGGTTGAGTCATAGATATTGAAACCAAAAACTAGACTGTATGCCATTAATGGTTGTATCACATTTTTAGCGCAAGTTAAATGCACAGCAACATAGCAGCCTACATCTCGGCCAATTCTCGGCATCATTAAATCACAAAGTAACTAACCTTCTCGGAAAAGAAACGAACTCCTTTGTCAGGATAATCCGCTTC
The DNA here is from genome assembly GCA_013389735.1 of Phaseolus lunatus. NCBI lineage: Eukaryota > Viridiplantae > Streptophyta > Magnoliopsida > Fabales > Fabaceae > Phaseolus > Phaseolus lunatus. The sequence continues at coordinate 37,637,739 of CM023859.1, forward strand.
ATAAGTTTCCCCTAACAATGGATTAAAGGGTTTACAATGACGACCTTCGGATGATGCATATCCAGAAACAGCAAAGGCAGCAACATTCAGAGCCCGAAGGAGACCGTTTCCCTGAAAATAGAAGTCTAATGGTTGAACTGCTACATTCAATAAGCATTAAATAATGTCATCTTCCAAATGAACAAAAAGGAAAGCTAAATAAAAAATAATTAAATGTTGCCAAATGATAATTAATACAAGTCTCCCGCTCAAAATTACTTGGATTCATCTGAGAAGAGAGCAGTACATATAAAGCAAATGCATCAGTTGCCAATGAGGCAATTGATATGAACTATTTATTTCAAGACAAAACAAATTGCATGAAATTATTGAGGTGGTTTTATTTCAGAGTACTGAGGAATTTAATTTGAGTCATGTAGATATTATTATTCCCCTCCCCCTCTCTCCCTTTAATTGCGGGGAAGTGAAATTGACCAAGTAGTACAACTCCTGTAGCCAATTCAAACAGAAAACAAATAAGACAAGTTTGGCCATTATTATCCAATTGAAACGATAATTTATACATATAGTTGCACTTTTCATTGGAAACTCACTAATTGAACAGCATGAAGCAAACCTTTCAAAAAAATTAGACATAAATCTATCAATATTACCAAGCAAACGTCGAAGGACACTACATAGTACATACATTCCATTCAGTACTAATATCGAGACAACAAATATCCTAGGGGAAATTCATCAATCAAATAGACCAATAAAACAATAAAAGGTCATATACCAAAACTGGTTTGAAATTTGTCATGTTTACACTGCAAGATCAAAGAATCGCACATTCAATAGCAAGATGTATATCTTACCGCTTTTCCGTACTCATAAGCTCTATCAAGAAGAAAGGAGTACTCCAAGTCCTCAAAACATTTCTGAAGAGATGAAATTGGCTCATTAAAGTATACAGGAAGACACACTCGTGTGAGATCTTTGCCCACGTTGTCTTTGATAATTGACCAAAGACTAACGCCCTTTTCCTTCTCAACAGGATCTGGAAGCTTCTTTCGCCTTGCTATCTGAGGGTACCCAAAATCATTGACCGTCTTCGCAATAAGATTGTTCTCCAAATCAATGCATTGTGTGTTAGCTTCCCCAGACATGTTCGTTAGATCCAAATCTCCTGTGGACCCACACCTGAAACCAAGTTCTGTAAAATACTCTTTAGTGTCATAATATGAGATTTCATCTTCATCTGACACTTCCTCCATCTCCTGTTTCTCAATATCATCCGATGATTCAGTAGTACTGCATTCTGAAAATCAAAAGTATATGTGAAAAATATATATCAAAGGTTGAAGACAAGTTCATTGCAATAATATTTATCGAAACATATACTTCTGCTATTATCAGAAGGCCTTTTATATGATTAGTAGTGACAACAATAAACAAGAATATTAGTTGTCTTTTTTTCTGCTTTAATGCATTAAAATTTGAAATAAATATGTCCATCAAGTTCAATACAAATAAATACAATATAACAGGATAAACCAAGTATTGAGAGGTGAACCGCGATCTACCATAAAGGTATTAAATACACCCTCTTAAATGCTTTCAAATACTTACAAAAGAAAACAATAAATGGCTTCATTCATAACTATTTTCCTTATATTAATTTTTAAAAAAGATATATTAATTTAACCAAAACACTTCATAACCCCAAAAATAATTATCTAAACATAAAATACACAAGAAATCATGGTCAATCAATTGAACTTTTGAATAATAACTTCACGCCAATTTGAATCTAAAAGATAGTTAAAATATTAAAGAATCAATGTTGTCGAGTTCAAAAGGCAAACAGCATGAAGAGGCTAGTAGTAGATTATTCACTTAAGAAAATTTCAAATTAGAAAAATAGAAAATATAGATTCACGTTCTAATCATAATTCAAAAATTAGTTTGTAAGCAATATTCTTCATGTTCATAGCATAAAGTTGTAGGTCCCTACGAGGCTACGATCACTATCGAGAAAACGAAGATTCTAAAATATGAATACTAGCACATGCTAACTACATGAAACTTGAAAAAGAAAGATCGCAGCACATATATATATATATAGAGAGAGATTATAATTAGAAGTATAAACATAACGTAATACCGCTATATTTTCCATGTCCTAAACTTGAAAAGCCATTCTTCGTTAATTGGTATTCACTGTCATGCAAGGCAGAGGCCTCAGGTTCAATATTAGCAGCCTGTCCATGATCAATAACAAAAGATTAGTTCAGTAAGTCATGTACAGAGGAACAAAACCTTGCACACCTTGAAACTAAACACGTGCTGAAATAGAGAAAAGATAGTAAGTAGACTTCAAATATGAAGCTAGGAAGAAGAAAACCACAAGTGGGGATGCAAACCACAATCAATTATGAGAGTCATGGTTCATCGTACATATATAAGTTTGGGTGTAGGAGAGGATCAGTAAACAATGCCATCAAAGAAGGTTACTGGTGACAAGATTATTGGAAAACCAATAAATCAGCCAAAATGAATGACCAAATAAACCAAACATATCATGTGATGTAACATATACAATCGGACCTAGTTCTTTTTTCTACCCAAAAACAAAATTACCACATTTCTTGGATTTTTTACAAAGATTTAAGGTTAAATGATGACGGCAATACTAGCCTCCTAGTGCAACGGTAAAGTTGTGTCTTGGTGGTCAATTGGTCACGAGTTCAACTCCGAAAACAGTCTCTTTGTATATGTGTAAGAATAAGGTTGTATACAATAACTCTCCTTATACTTTCCCATGAGATGAGAAGTCTTTGGCAGTGGGGTACATTAGGTTATTGTAGCGTGAAATGGTCTCTCGTAGCATTCTTTTGTTGGAGTCATTATCAGATGAAAATTGTAAGTCTTCACAAGGTAAATATATAAATTTTAATTTTCAATTTTGATTTGTGTTATATATACACACACATTAAGCTTATCCTATCATAAGAAGCTAGAACTATACATAACTTAAGTATAAGCCCACTTTTTTTTATCAACGAAATAATGAAATAAATATAAAGCATAAAGGGTCATACAAAAGAGATCGAAGTCCGAGTTAATACAAAAAAATGAGACAGAAAATAAACCCTACAACCTCCCAGATTTTCATTGTTTAGTACAAACTCAGAATAAGTACAACAATAATGTAATGTAACAATGCACTATTACAGTCAATTCAACAACCAGCGGTCCCGGAAAAAAAATACACCAATAAATTTAGAGAGAATAAATCTAATGAAAATTAGTGCAAGGTATAATTATGGATATTGGGCAAGAACAAAAATAAGGAGAAGTATTTTGTACAACTTTTACCATTTGATGGAAGCATGGCAAGAAATAAATAAAAAACTACCGAATTTAGTTACAGTATTAGTCAAATTAGTATAAATTTGGGGAGCTAATAACGAAAGTTGAAATAACAAAGTTTAAAACAGTGAAAGCACGAATAAAAGAAACAAATGCCTCATTACATTAAAGAAAAAGCACTTTGGAATGGCTATCACAGTAAACTTTTACTGTGCAAGTAATTTCGGTCAATGTTTTTGTCAATCTGGCTCAGTAATACAGTATTGACCCACCTAACCCAGGACCTCACCCACCACAGAACTTTAATATACAAAATATATGTATATATATATATATATATATATGTGTGTGTGTGTGTATTTCAGGAAACAAATCATAATGACCCCTTCTATTGTAATATAATTCATAATTTAGAGGATTAGCATCAGCTAATCCACCAAATTTGAGATGGAGTTAATGTGTGAGGAGTAAACTAATACGTAACAGTGGCACAAGCTTTCAAATAAACTGTCAGGAGAATTCCAAAGGTAAAGCACACAGATGAGTAATGGAATTACCTCCAGCTGCCTTATTGTATCAAGCAAATTCCTTCGTTCTTGACATAGGATCTGAAGTTGCTCTTGTAATTCAGAGAACTCGGCGAACATGATTTGCTCGCACTCCTTGACAAGGCTCTCACTGCTACCCTCTTCAAGTAAGCGTTTCTTAAGCCTCTCTGTTGATACAGATATATGATTCGGTGCGAGGGAGAGATGGTCGCTGAGCGCTCGAAGAGGATATAATTCTCGGGTTGAAACCAAAGCTTGTATCCACGCCACACGGTCCTTCCTTGAATCAGTTCTCAGATGGAGAGTCTTTGTGGCTGTGAATATATAGAACCGTCTATCGTCAGACTTGCTCTCTCTGAATGACGAGATCTGCTTAAAATTCACAGGATAACTTAAATTTCAAATCACCGAAGAAGCACCATTATTTACCTTCTTTTATATTTTAAATAATAGACAGAAAAATATAACACTTACAGTAAAATCTAATGACGTGTAACAAATTGAGGTTTTAAATTTTTCTAAATTCATATACAATGTTTGGAGTACAACCAAACATTGCAGCAACAGCAACAATCAACTACCAGAAGAGCGAGGAAGATTGATTATTATTAAACATGTCCCCATGAGAAACACAAGTGGGGAAGAGAGCCCACCTTGAGAAGACAAATTAAGTTTATACAGAAAGCTTGAAAACGAAATTACCTCACTGGGGCATCACGGCATGATGCTACTATTACTAGACTGGAATGATTTGAGATAGAAGGTAATGATGTAAAAAACAAAACTTACTGTCTCCAACTTCCTTTTGTTTTTCTCTTTTATCCGGGGAGAACAAGAGTGGCTCTTGAATGGTGACCTTAAACAGTAGAAGCACCAATTTTAAAAGATTAAAAAAAAAAAAACATTGTATATTGAACTGGATGATACCCCACCACCATGGTGGCAAGTCCCACGTAAACATATTTCTGTTGACAAAGACAAAAGAGGAACCTTTCCATATGTTTTCACTTTTTTTATTTTCTAACTATATATAAAAGAGAAAAAAACTAATAACTGAAAATGCTTTTTCGGTTTTTCTCCCTCTTAAAGCAAGGTCGAAGTTTTACAATTTAAAAGGAAGCTCACACCTGGGAGACACACAGAGTACGAGATCCCTAATTACACCTCTCGTTAGATTACCCCACTGTTAATGTTTTTTTTTTCTCCTCTAGTAGTAGAGCCTTCAACTTAAACCCCTTATATTAGAAGAGTAAACAAAAAAAGCTACCATCCTTGTCATTTAACCTTTGAAGGGCAAAACCAATGCAAGTTGCTGCTAGATTTCAGTTTCCAGATTGGTGTTATTTTCTTTAGACTTTTCGCTTTGGTGGGCTAAAATGGGAAGAGATAAAAAACAGGTTGGAGTTTGCAGAAAAATGGCATCGCAATGAAAAAGTGAGAAGTGGACGGAGTGATGATAGAATAGTGCAAGGGAAGAAGCAGTGAAATCTTAACACAGGTGCAGAAGCAGATTGATTCCAGCCAATGTGAATGAAGGGAAGGCAGAGAGATGCATGACGTGACCACAAGTTAATGCCATAGGGCTAATCGTAGGCTATCCCTACCTCCTCGGCCACCTGTTGATGTGACCCACTACACATTAACAACCAGTTAAAACTGTAAAACAGGAATTAAAAAGTTGCATTGCATTGCAACTTTGAATTTGGAAAGGAGACCAGATGAGAGAGAAAGAAACACAATTGAAAAAAAAAAACAAAGCCTGGTAGAATCCAGCGGGTTTCCATGTTATTGCTCGGGCATCAAAGCCTCTTTCAGGTTTTCTTCCACCTTTATACACTGCCACAAGAACAATCTAAATCTGATGCGGCTTTGATAAGTTTCATGGTAGGAAATCAATGAGGTGAAATCATCGCATCGAAATAAAATAAAAAATAAGTTTATTATAAGTATATATAGAAATTTTATTTTATTTTTTAAATAAAAAGAAAGAACGTTGCCTCTACAGGAAAGTGGCAGTGAGGTAGCGCCAAAAACAGTGAACACGACACTGCCAAAGCGAGACCAAGACCTGACCCACACTATATAGAGTGATTCAGATCAGCACCAAAGATAAACCTAAGTAAATTTCCATAATCATAACGGAAACAAATAATTAAAAAAATTAATAATGAAAATTGAACAATCATATACCTTGAGATGCACGACGGCAGAGGAAGAGGAGGAAGGAGGTTTGTGACTCTTCCGGCGCACGGTGGCGGCATCTCTGGCAAGGCGGTTGGCGGTGACCTCTCCGATGAGGCGTACATCGTCAACCGGAGATAGGAGGTTGAGGTTTTCCGGCCAGCAGATCTTGGCATAGGAGAGAACGCCATTGCGGAGGAGGAACCAGCGGGATCTCCATCCCTTGCCGTAATTGGTCCACTTGTAGAGAACTCCGGCCACCGTGGCCTCGGATCCCCGCCGAGCAATGCCGTCAGATCCACCGGCCGGGAGACTCCTCGTCCTGGACAACGCAGCAGCCTCGGGCTCCGGAGAGTCGCTCCCGATCCCCGGACTTTCCAGTGAGATGCAGCACAAGGGGTGCATTTCCTTCACACGCATTTTCAAACCTTTTCTCTCCCTCTCCCTCTCACTCTCTCTCTTGGTTTCTTATTTCACTTGTTCATTGGAACAGAAAGTGCATTTGAAAACTACGCAAGCTGAATAATAATTTAGGGTTCTTAAAAAAATGAAAGAGAGAAAGCTAAGGTGAGGCTTGGAGTAATGAAGAGCTCTGAAACTGAGAAAGAAGCAGATCGATGAAGGAGGATTAATTAATAGCTAGAGGTATGGAATGAGAAAAGATGCATTCATTAAATATACAAAATGAAGATAATGTTAATTTAATTTAATAGTAATAAATAATAATAATAATAATAATAATAATAATAAATAAAAGGGGTTTTGTTTCAGAGAGAAAAAAAAGGTGAGTGAGTGTGAGGTTTGGGTTGTTGCAATTGGAAGTGAATGAATAAAAATTTGTTGGAGGAGAATGAGAGAGATATAGAGATAGAGAGGTAAGGCAATGCAATAAAGGGTGGGTAGAACGGTAATAAAAGAAAATTAAGAGGTTTTTTTTTTACAGAAACTGGTTGCAGCATGAGACGAGTGAAAGACCAGTGAAGGAAGAAGCAGGTTGCAGTTTGAGTCTGCTTCTTCACCCTCACTCCATTGTTCTTTTCTTTATTGTTATTCGTTATGGCGAGATACTGAGGGAGGGAGTTTTCGCGAGTGGATTGGGGCGTCAAAATATCGGTAAAATATCGCGGGGAGTGTGAAGCGTGAATGAAAAGCGTTTTAAGGAAGGGAAGGGAAGGGAGACAGGGTGGCAGTTGACGACGATGAGTGAAAACTGGGGCGCGTTATAAATGCTATTTACTACGTAATCATGAAGTTTTCATCTTTCAAACTTTTCCTTTCTCTTTTCTGAATGTGGTTTTCGTTTTTCCTTTAAAAATCTTAAAAACATAATATGCTGTGCTTCTAACCTTTTCGGATCATTTTATTATAAAGGACTTTTCATTAAGAATTAATCATTCAATTTACCTTTCTTACTGCTAATTCTTTTGCAAAGCTTTTTACAACAATTGGAAGCAGAAAGACACGACTAAAATAATCTTAATACTTAATTTTCATCCCTGCTGTAAATTTTCTAAGGTTCACTCAACAAATGTGTGAAGGATATATTGATTACCAAATAATTGCATAGAGAAAGATTTTGTTCTAAATATATACCCAAAATAATTATTTTATTATATCAATTACATCCACTACAAATTTTCAACTTACTTTTTATTATTTTTCTCTCAATCCAAATAACTTTATTTTTACTTTTTATTTTTTACTCTCTTTTTCTCTCTCTTCGTTTCTTTTCTTCTTCTCTCCCTCTGTATTTCAAGCAAAGCTAATTAAAAAGTGTTTGTCTATAGTTAGTCATTTAATATTTGACAGAGTCCATGATCTTCATGCTATCCTTTAAGTTAATATAAAAAGCATTACCGTCACATTAGCTCCTAAACTCAAATTTTAATTCGGATCACGTAAAAACATGTAAAGTAGTTATTATTATTTTTTGTTCTAGCTGGTTTATTTGTGTTTATTTTCTAAAAAATGTATTTTTAATAAAATAAATAAAATAATCTTTTTTACGTATTTGCTACTTTATTTTTTAAAAACAAGTATCTTTCAATTTATTTTAATAAGAAAATTTTATCCATTTTTTAAAAAATATATTTTAAAATGAGTTATTTCAAAAACACATAATTTAAATTTGAACACACTGTTCCCGTATTCCATTCATTTTAATTTTGAAAAGATTAATGAAACAAAAGAAATCCCAAGGAGTTGTTTAAAACTAGTAAATAAGCTAGTTAAAAAAATAAATCAGTTAATTAAATCAAAATATTTATTGAAACCAAGAATTAAACTAGTTCGTAGGCTGCTAAAAATTGGAACACATTTAATCATTTAGCTATCATTCAAAATTTAGTAATTATATTATATATATTTTTCAAATAATTTTAAATTTAGTTTGCTTTGATATTTATCATATCTAAAAAGAGGATAATAATATTTTGATTTATTATTTCTAATTTAAAAGTATTCAACGGAATGAGTTAATGTAAACTTATTCAAATTTACAATATATTAATATTAATATAATTTTGATGATGTTATAAATAAATTGTATTTGTTTAGACTAAGAGTACTAAAAGAGAGTATTACGGGTTTTTAAACATGTAGAAGATAAATGATAAATTTTAACAAAATAATAAGAATAAAAGCGATGAAAATAAAAGGTTAAGAGTTTATAACCTCAAACACTACTTAAAGTAATATTTTCAAAAAGACATTAAGTACATTTGTCAAACATTCTTATTTTAGTAAAAGAGGCTTGTTTAAATTAATCAAACAAAATAGAAATTTCTTGAAATGTTATCCAACAATTCAGCAATATTACAAATAACTTAGTGACCAAAAGAAAATTACAAATAACTTCTGAATATACAATTATGGTATTCCTGTTTTTAATCTAAAGCATCATTTCCTAAAAAAGGAATAATATTTGCAAAATAACTTATTGACGATAGAATCACCATATTTTAAAATTTTGTTGTATTTTTTTGCTACAAATTTTTTTATGATCCTTTAGGTATATGGGTTCTGATGTTGACCTCGCCTTCGTTTTATTTATTGAGAAGCTGGCATTTTCAGCATGTGAATTTTAAGAACATCCATGTTTATGTTTTGTTTTTTCACAAACTTGGATTACGGGAAATTTAGTAATTATATTTTGCTGATGTTATATTGTAAAGAAAATATAATAATAATAATTACGAGAGTATTGAGGATTTTTCTATGTAAGATAGATAGAGAATAATTTTTAATATAATAATGAAAAAAAAAAGTTAGAGTTTATAATCTCAAATGTAACATTCCTATATTTTCTCATATCTAATAACTATAATCTATAAGAAATATTAAAATAAATATAATATAAATATGTCTACAACTCTTTAATATAATGGTTCAAAACATATATCTCTTCATAAAACTTAAAATATTTACATAAAAACTAAAACAAATATTCAAAAGAACATAAAATATTTTCATCATCCAGCTTCTCACTAAGGAACTCTAACACCTGTAACATCATCTGCTCCCATGTAAATACAGGATCATCACAGATTAAAGAAGATACCCTCAAAACAAAACAAAGGGTAGGCTAAGTATTTCTAAAACTTATAATATAAATATAGCTTTAAACATTCACACAAAACTATCAATTCTCATGCACTTCACATAATCATCAAGTGTCTATCAAAATTCAATATTTATCTTTCTTATGCCAGACTTCTACTGACTAACAACACATAAACACTTGACTCTACTTCCGAACGACTCGTGCGTTGACTCAGACTTAGAAATCTGCACCTGTCATACTATCTCATTATGAAATCCACACAGCTATGCGCATAAATTATCTCAATATCACATTTCTTCTAGTATGACAAGGTTAATTCATATAACAGGTCAAGTTAGTTATCTTTCAAACAACTTATTCATTCATATGAACCTCCTTTGACTCTCACCACCTGAATAACTTCATCTATATGATTTCATTATCTCATGATATCTCATTCTAGACAAATCTCTAGTCAATACACATCCTAAACAATCTTAACATGGTATTTTCTTTTCTGAAAAAACTATGTTTTGATCACATTTTCACATCATTGCACACTTTATTAAACATATTAATACACCATTCAATGACACCATATATTTTAAACTTTCTAAACAATCCAAATATATCTAAAAAGTCATTTAACAATAATAATCCAAAATAAACTATGCTAAAATAATAATAGTAAATTTTATTTATTTATTTAGAAAAAAATTGGCTTGAGCTCAAAATTTTAGTGTGAGCTAAAATACACTAGAGTGCATCTAGAACTTTTGGCTTGGACTAAACATTGTAGTGTGACCTAAAATACACCAGAGTGCACCCAGTATTTTCATTCAAATTATCATTTTCAATATACTAACCCAAAACAAAGACTAATTCTAAAGATAAAAACCTCACATGCAAGCTTAAATTAAAAGGAAAACCTAACCAGATCAAAACTAACTCAAAGGAAAAAGGGTAAAAAATGAACTTACTAAATCTGAGATTTTGATCGGACAGTCTTATAGAGTTCACTGTCAGGAGTCCAATGGCGAACTTCAATCGTTAATCTGACAAGCGAAGAGTTCAGAATCTTAGAGAAAAGACAGAGGAAAGGAAAAATGAGTTTTTAGAGAGATGATAGTTCTTTTAAAATGAAACCTAAATAACTGAATTTCTATTTATATAACATTTTTACTTTAATAATAAAATATTCCGATGTCATTTTAATTATACCATTTCTACTCTAAGACTATTTTTTCTAGGTCCTTACATCAAACACTACATGAAGTAGCATTTCAAAAAAGACAACACAAGTTAGTGAAACAAGTAATTTTACCAAACATCTTTAATTTAGTAAAACAAACTTCTATAATTTTCAAAAGACTTCTTAAAATAGAATCATGTATACATGTTTTTGGTCTAATGCATTGTTTCCCAAAAAATACTTCCTAAGGAGGGATTCACCATATTCTCCTCTCTCTCTCTCTCTTAATTTCTAACATTATTTTGGCGACGAATTTCCTTAAGATATAATATGTCATAATTTTTATTTGTGTTTACGAGTTTATCTTTAAAATTTTAAATAAAAAATTTTAAAAAAATTAAATCATTAAATTTAAATTTATTTTATTTTAAATATTTATATTTTTTAAATATTGTGTTAAATTTTATTTTTTTTATATAGATTACTTCAATCATTACAAAATATAAAATTATTTTAATATTAAACTATATCTAATAATTTAAAAATATTACTTAGTTATATATTTTAGTTGATATTGGTTTAAATTATTTTTATTAAGATTTTTTTAAAGTGATATCAATAAAATATTTTCTTTTTCATTATTAATATGAGACCAAGTTGCACTACAAGAAAATCATTGATTAAAAACCAATTTTCGAAACTAAAATAATTAGTTGCTATAGTGACCAAATTATTGACTATTTTAGAGACAAAAAGAAATTTTGATTTCTAAATTAGTTTCTATGATGGTTAAATAGTTTCTAAATTAGTATCTAATTAGCTACCAAGATTTTTACTACCAAATTTAGAATCTAAATAATTGGTTGTTAAAACATTTGTAGCTAATTAAATACCAATTTATAAACCATTTAACAATAATAGGAACTAATTTAGATACCAATTTTTTTTTAAATAGTCTCTAATTTGATCAGTATACACAACTAATTATTTTGGTTTCTAAAATTAATTTTGATTTTTTTTTTTTAGTGTTTGGTATAATTATTTTGATGAAAAAGATTTATTCGACGGTTTTTATCAATTCTTTTAGTTATATCGGTTATAAAAGCTAACATTGGTCCAATTTTTTACCAATTAATTTGGAAAAAGTTTACTCATTGATTTTTAACAAAGAATAAAAATGTTGACGTGGATCGGAAAAAAAATATTTTCCATAAAAAAAACTATCACAAACTTTCATAAAAAATATACTTGATATTAATTAAAAATAATCAATATTTATGGAAAATATAATGAATAATGTCAAACTCATAGATAATTATACCTATATCAATAAATAAATAAATTTTATTCAAGTCATCTCAAAAGTAGTCTTCTATCAAGATTATTGATAAATCTTCACTAATACAAGTTGAGAAACAATCTTACTAACATTAATAAATAAAAATTTAGTCGACATCAACTATCAACTAAAAAATAGTTCTATTAATATTTATTAAAAAAATTTATTAATGTTGGCCAATAAATAATCATAATATGTTATAATCCCGAAAACAATCTCAAATAACATCAATTGAAAATACCTCGTCAATGAAAAAAATATATGTTTTAATATTAAGAAAACTAACATATCTATCTATCTATATATATATATATATATATATATATATATATATATATATATATATATATATATATATATAAAACTCCAACTAATATGAATTGAGAAATAAACTCTAATTGGTATGAGTTGAGAAATAAAATAATAATGACAAGTATTGACACGATGAGAGAATAAGATAAAAAATATAAATTTAAGATAAAAAATATTATTAAGAAATTAAATTCTTACTTTTAAATGAAATTTAATATTATCTAATTTTAAATAATTAAATTATTCTCATAAGTTCTTACTTTTTTTAATTTCTTTAAAATTCTTTACCAAAATACCTTTCTCATAAAATATTTTAACATTTCTATTACAATAAATTTAATATTATCTAATTTTAAATAATTAAATTATTCTCATAAATTCTTAATTTTTTAATTTCTTTAAAATTCTTTATCCAAAACATCTTTTGTCATAAAATATTTTAACATTTCTATTACAATAAATTTTTCTCTATAAATTCTTCATATATATATATATATATATATATATATATATATATATATAAACATTAAATAAAAAGTATTTGGTATCTATTATTAATAAATAGATTCTATTATTAACTAAATTAATATCTAATTAGCTATTAAGATTTTAGTTATCAACTTTAGAATTTAAATAATTAGTGGCTAAAATAATATGCAAGGATCTAAAAAAATAGTCTTAGAGTAATAGTGGTACAGAGAAAATAACACATGAATATTTTATTATTAAAGTGAAAAAAGTATATAAATATAAAATTCAGTTATTCAGGTTTCATTTTAAAATAATCACCATCTCTCTATAAGTTTCCTTTATTCTTTCTCCGCCTTCTCTCTAAAATTCTAACATCCTCGATCATCAGTTTGACATGATTTCTACAAATCAGCCCAATCAAAATCTTAGACAAAGTAAGTTCATTTTTGTCCTTTTTCTTTGAGTTACTTTTGAAACTGTTAATCTTAGCCTCAGTATAGACATTGCATGTGACGTTATAGCTTCAGGATTAGTCCCTTACCTTAGAGTTTTAAGGATGTGGTTAGATTTTTTATGAAGATTTTGTGGTGCAGGTTAGGTCACACTTAAGCTTCTGTAAGACTTGATTTTTTGTGAGTATCTGCTCAAAAGTTCAGGTAAGGGAAGCTAGTCTTATTCTTTTCAATAGAATCCTATGTTAGAAGATTTGAACGTGGGGATGATGTGGTCACCAGTTCCAATTTTTCTTACAGTATTGTCTCTTTTAAAGTAAAGTAGTATATTGACTTAAATGGTTGATTTTGAATATTATATATTGATTTTGATGTGAATAAGTTATTGGAAGTGTTTGTGATTGAGAATTGAAAGCATTTGAATGGTAATATAAATGAGTTGAATTGTATTTTATGATATAGTTAAAGTTAAGAAATTTTGAGTATTGATTTTTGATTCTCAATGACTTTGATATAAAGATGTTGAATATACATACATATATATATATATATATATATATATATATATAATATTATAGATTGATAGGGTAACTATCAAACCTCGCGTAGGGAATTATCAATTTGGGTTTTATATGTTTGATGGATTTGTGTTGAAAATGTGAAATTTGGAAGATTTACGCAATTTTAATTTGCAACTCTCGCTCAAGCTAGCATGAGATAGTAAGTTTCAACCCATTTTCACTCAAGCGAGAGAGAGTGAAAATTGGGTGAATTTTGGGTGTTCTCGGGTTGATTTTCACTCAAACAAGGGGATTTTCACTCAAGCGAGACCCATTCTCGCTCAAGCAAACAAATTATCGCTCAAACCAATAAAAAAAACTTAATTTTTTATTTTTCTTTTTGAGAACGTAGTTTATTATTGTTTATTTTGTTAAATACAAATTTTTAATTTTATTTAAAATATGATTAAAAGTAATTACTTACGAGTTTAAGTGAATTTTAGTGATATAATTGGATTATTTTAGAAAGTTCATATGTGAAGTGATTGAATGGTGTATTAATGTGTTACATGAAGTGTGGAATGATGTGAAAGTGTGATAACATAATATTTTGAGGAAACAATCTTAACTCTACCAGTATCATAGAATCACATAGATGAAATTATTCAGTTGGTGAGAGTCGAAAGAGATTCATATGACTTTGTTTGCAATTTGAAATATAATATGGTCTTTCAGGTCATATGAATTTACCCTGTTATATAAGATGAAGAGATGATGAAATATTGAGATGACTATGTACATGACTATGTAGATTCAGAGTGACATGTGCAGGTCTCAAAATACTAATTTTAACAAATTAGTCTTTCGAAAATAGAATCAAGTGTTTATGTGTTGTAAGTCGTTAGATTTATAATAAACCTAAATTCATAATAAATTCAAACTAATTTATAAACCTAAATTTATAATAGATTTGATCTAATTATTTTATTAGTAAAAAAAAAATTTAAATTGAACCCAAAACCTCTTGAATGTAAAAATTTAAATTTAAGTCTAAACACAAATGGAACATAATCAAAATTTATTCTCCTAATATTAAGTTTCAACTTGATCCCAATCAATTACTCTAAAAACCTGTACTTAATGAAAAATCAATAAAAAAAATAATTTTTTTTTTCTATAAAACAAAAAGTTGAAACAAGTGATAAAAAGAAAAAAATATTATTGAAGAAGAATTGAGCACATGGTATTGTACAGAACACAAGTTGCAAGAGGTGAAAAAGAAGAGGGAAGGAAAGTGAGGGGAAAGAATGGTGTATAAATTGTATTGGGTGTAGTTGGTGCCTGCTAATACCTGTGAGGTGCCTCTGACAATGACTGCATTCATGACATAACCTCTCATAGAATTAACCAATACTGATAAGAACACAAAGTTACTATATTATACCATGATACATGGATAAATGGGAGTGACGTAAACAATTAACATTTATATACTTCACATACACTCCATCTTTAATCTTTGTCTGTCATGGGATTCTTTTATCTTATGCCCACTTTCACATGTGACTCCTTCTTCTTCCACTTCCCTCTTTCCTTTTTCGAGGTGCCCCTCACATTTTTCATTGTAAAAAGCAAACACACAAAATCTACGCTTAGCCATGTATGTAAACTTAGCACATGGGACCAATTTCACTTCTTTTCCTGCAATTCTTTCTAACTTCTTGTTCCTGCTCTTCTTCTATCAAGAAAATAATAGAGTGATATTAAAAATATAAAAAGGGAAATGTGATAGATTTTATGAGTATCTGATTTGAGAGAAAAAACAGAGTCAATAGTTTATTATGAAAGTTAATTGTATCTTTAGTTTGATCCCCTTTGAGTATCTTACAAATCAAGTGTGAAAATAACTATTTTAAATGATAGACTAGCATTGAAATTTTGACTTGTTCAGTGTGGAAATTAAAATATAAAGAATTTCTACTTAGTAATTATGTAATAGTATATATGACATCTTCTTGAATTTTTATTCTTAGAAAACTACAATACAATTTGTTCGTGGTTATGAATAAACACCTAACTACAAAAGAGAACTAACTTATTTGATATTCATACTCTCTAATATACAAAATCTTCTCATAATTTATCTTCATTTGAATGGAATGCCTTTTCAAATGTTCCAATCACGAGCTTGTAGCACCAAATTATTTACTAAATCTCAAAAGCTAGTTATTATAATATATAACTATATGATATTTTTTTAATACTTTGTTTTTCATTTTTTACCTCTATATATAAATATAATGATTTATAAAAAATTACTTATTATATAAAAAATTGTTGTTGTAATAACTTCAACCACATTTATTGTATAATTGTAATACTATAAAAGTTAATAAAATATAACAATAATTTTATAATTTCAATATAAATTTAATAACACTTTAATTTATTAATTACATGTTTTTTGTTGCACTATTTAGTACATAATATAAAATAAAAGGAAGGTACCTTAGTATTCAAATAGAGTGTACAGTCATATAACTGCACGTGCATTTAAATACTAAAAAAATACAAAATTAGATGTATTTCTATAGTTACTGTAAAAATTATTGTAATTTTTTTAAATGTACAATACATCTTAAAAAGGAAATGATAAGATTACTTTTAAGAATATTTTACAGTTCAAACTGTGAACTATGCGTTACTATCACCAGTCCCTATGCCTCTATCATGCTAATGGTATAGCATGCTAAGCCTAACTATACATTAGAATTGTAAAAGGTACAGATATTTATAATGCACACTTACTTTCATAACTTCTTTTGTTACTTATTGGGATTAGTTTGCATTAAATATAATTAATAAACTCAATTCACCTATTCAAACAAACTTACTTCATGTTAATAATCTCTAGCAGAATTTCATATAACTATATATAATCCTAAGTAGCTTTCATATTAGGGTGACCAAAAATTCTTCTTGTAGGCTGAATGTTTTTCCAAGATTGTCCCAAATTTTATTCAGTGACCAAAAATTAATTTGGTATACTTGCACATGTGCAGGGTTGCAGATGGGAGGAAGATACATGTTTTTGAAACTTAATTATAAGTGTTTTTGAAGTATATTGAAATAAAATTGTCAAATTGGTAGAACAAGATAATAATTGAATAGATTTTGAAGGGAACAAAAACATTTTTTTTAAATAATTGTTTCTCTTCTAGATGCATTCATTATCTTACATATATTTTAAAATTCAAAGTAATATAAGGTTAGGATTATAGAGGGACAAAAACAAAACCAAACCCAGTTCTGAAATGAATTCCAAATGTCAATTTAGGAGAGAACAAATCAAATCAAGAACACTTGCCCTAGAATCATAGTGCCATATCTTTGTGAGACCAAAATTATCTTATTATCTTTAAGCCAGGTGTCTGTATTAAGGGTATCTTAATGGCCCATGCCATTGCATGTGTTTGGTCCCACTTTGAACTAAAAGTAAGTAAGATAGTTAGTCCCAATCACAAGTCTAGTTTTTGCACTCTATACCACACAAGGTTGCTCTATAAAACGAAAAAGGTAGATCCAGTTAGCTGCAAGTGTCACGTAAGAAACACTTTAATCTTGCTTTGTGACTATATAATTATTAAATATTCCGATTTTTTCCGTATGCGTGTGTACATAAACTTTATAAATTAGTCTTTTTCTTCTTTCTTTTCTGAGAGCTGCACTGATTGATATGGAAATAGTTTTGGTTGCTTTGTTTTATACACTCTTCCTGCTTTTAGTTTTTTTTTTTCTTATTTATTTTTGGAAAAGTGTTTTTTAGAGGATTGGGATTGCAGATCCCACATGTTCATGTGTCTAAAGAGTAGAGAACGCCTTGACATAAGGATTAGTTAACTGATGTGATGTGACAAAAAAAATATATCACCTCACTGTTTATTAACTATTAGAGAATAATTTTTCTAAAAAAAAAAAAAAAAAGTAAAAGTTGACTCATAAGTTCATTAACCTTTTTACTTTAATTATTGAATTGAGATTAAATTACATATCATGTATAGCTAAAATGACATTAGAAGAGAAAGAGGTAGATATCTTATCTATTCTCTAAAATTCTTATATATTAAGAATGAAAGCTGACATACATGTATTATTTAAGATTGAGAATGGAAAAGAAAATTGTTCCATTGATAACATGAAATTATATGGATGAATTGAAGGTTGTTAAAATTGAGGTTGGTAGAAATGATGAGTAGATCTAGTTAGGTTATATCTTAAATTCTTCCAGAGTTAAAACTGTTTATAAAATTCTATTGTCCTAAAATATACCGCAGTCACATCTTTTCTCTGACTTTAATTTTTATTTCTGGAATTTAAAAGTTCTCTCATCAACACATTATTTTGTTTGGCGTGTTCTAACCGAAAAAATTGCAATCTATGACAACTTAATACATAGAGGAATTCAGGTTGGAAGGGAGATGTATGTCATTGTGGGACTGAGTTAGAAACTGTAAATCATTTTTTCTTTACTTGTAAAGTGACTTCTAAAGTGTGATATTTGTCTGATGTTTGGGCTAGTAGGGTCTTTATATATTGTGATAATGCTACAAAACATTTTGAACAAATAGGTTTTATGGACCTAAACTGCTTGGGAAATAGTGTCTGAAAATTATGTATGGATAGTCATCATTTGGAGAATTTAGAATCACAAAAATAGGATAATTTTTAATGATGCAGTGGTGGATCCTGTTGAAATTTTTGTTGTGGCCCAAGTAAAGGCGTGGACATGGATATCTTATAAATTTCCAAAGTTAAATTTCTCCTATTCTGATTGGTGTATTAATGTATATGCATGCTTGAAATCTTTACACTGATGGTTGCTAGGTATACTTATAGTCATTGTTGTTGTATGGAAGCTGTTATAGGTAGCAAAGAAACAACATATTTTTCTTAGTGCAGTCATGCTTCTTTCTGGACTTTGGCTAAGCTTTTGGCTTATATTTTGGTAGAGATAGTATGTTGTATAAGTGCAAATTTTTTGATTGAGAATTATGCCTCTTAGATCTATATTGGTGCATAGGATTACACTCACTTGAGCATAGAGTGGTTGCAAGGACCCTGCACCGAGACCAAGACTTACAATTGAGAGCAAACTAGATCGAGACCAAGATATAAACTAAAACTGAGACACAAAGCAACATGGAGATCAGGATTGACCAAGCAGTAGGAGTTGAAGTTAGGGGTCTTATAAGGTCATTTAAGTCTTGTAAGAACATTTTGGTGCCCGTCGTGGGGCCGGAAGAAAACACCTTGACAAACTATATGGTGACCATGTGAAACATGACGAATGATAGACGTCACCATGAGGAATCGCATGATAATCATGTTGACTAGATGGGAATGATGATGAAGTTGTGAGGAGAAATAAAAACACTCAAGAGAAAGAGTGAGGAAGAAATCGATGCCATTCGATCTGAAAATGCAAGAATGAAGAAGAAGTTGGAAGAGAGCAAGACCATACCTCTGTAGGTCAACATCGAACACAAAGATCCAACTAACTCCAATGACCAACCGTTCCAAAAGCTCAAAAGGCGTGCCTTTTCTAGAATGCTCAATCCTGACCATAGGTCTCTATGTACACTTTCGGTGTCTCTGCTTGTTGACATTCCTTCACAGAAGGTATAATGGACATTGCACTTCCACCAAATTGGAAGAGCCTAACACTGGATAGGTATCATCGTACCACGATCCTGACGAGCACATCGACGTGTATGTCATGAAGATTAGTATGTATACCTCGAACAACGTCATCCTCTGCAAAGTATTCCAAACTTTCTAAAATGAGTTGTATTAAGCATTAAGCTCATTCACTCGCCTTCCCCCAAATTTGATCGACTCTTTTGTTACCTTGGTGACGAAGTTTGGAACACAATTTGCCACTAGTTGACCCTATCAGCTTACCTCAATAGCCCTCATCAACCTCATACAAGAAAAGACTGAATCCCTTTCAGCATTTATGGAGCGATTCCGAAGAGTTGCACTAAATATTTGGAACGTTAACCCATAAGTGGCTATGATCATATGGTTACTGTTGAAAGAGGATGATGCTCCTTGAAGACTATATAAGTGTTTGATGTAGCAAATTTTGTGCTTTGCTTTGAAGCTTGTTATATTGTACTAAAGGGGTCTTGAATATAGGGTAAAGTGAGTTTAAGGTAGTCTTTTTGCTTCGTGACCCACCTCATGGCCCTAATCAAGGTGATAAGATCAAGCACCAAGTTTTCTAAATGTTTTTCTCATGTCTTTTCTCAAAATATGTTTTCTGTAGAAAAAATAAATTTGTTGTTCTGTAAAACAACAGGTTCTTTCTAAGCTGTGCCTTTTGCTTTAAAGTTTTTCACAAAGTTTTTGCTTTGGCACAAATAAACCTGTCTCAGCCTTTCTTGTTTCTGATATGTTGAGCTGGAGAGGGTTTGAAAAACAATCCACTTTTTGCTAAATTCAACCTGTTCTTTTTATAACAACCTTTAACTGTTTTTTGAAAAGTTGTTATAGACTGGTTTTCTTTATAAAGAGTGGCACTTCTCTTTTAGAAAATACAGAGATTACATAGTTTTAAGTGAGCAAAAACGTTTTCCCAGTAGAGATCACAGAATTGCTAGTTTTTGTAAGATTTCTCACAAAGATTTTCAAGTGCTTGGTCTTTGGTTACCTTGATCAAAGTGAAGGTGCTGTCACTGCTGGACTACAATCTGGGCCACTATTTTGGGTTCTTGCATCTTCTGTTCAGGTGCTTCTGTTCCATATTCTTTTCTGTTTAAAGGTGTTTGTGTAAGACACTTATTGATAGGATTTCTTGAAGTGCAAGTAGTGCTGAAATAGGGTTTTTCAGCTTTGTATACCTTGTTCTTGTAGGGTTCAAGAACTGTAAGGTGTTGTAATTGTTTTGATCTTTTTAGTGGATTTTGCCTTGGTGTAAGGTAAAACTGGATGTAGCTCTTGATGAGTGAACCAGTATAATCTGTGTGTGCATCTCTCTTCTTAATCTTTGTACTAATTTTTGCATAATTGGATAATCTACCAGAAAATAAATCTGTTGAACTAAAATTGAATATGTTATTTCTGGGCGTGTTCATATTGTTTTTCAAGTTTCAATGCATGTTCTTTGGTGCTTATGAACATATGAGTATGTGTGATTGCTGAATAACTAATATCATAAAATCCCTTTTAATAACCCTGTTCAAGTTTCAATTCTTTCTTTCAAGTTGTTCTTAAACTTTCAAGAGTTGGTTTTCTTGGTTGAATATCCTTCTTGATCTTGCTGCTATCAAAGTACCTAATCTGTTCTGAAAAATTCTCTGTTTAATCTCAACTCTAATATGATCTTGCATCTGTTTGTGTCAAAAGTAATAAAAAATAAATCTGTTCTTTTTCTATGAATAACTGAAAACAGTTTTGATTTGTGAAAATCTTATAAGCTCAATTCACCCCCCTCTTGAACTTAGACATTAATAGACCCAACAATCACACTTAAACCTATACCATTTTCGAACAACATGTGCAAAAGAGACCCACGCCAAACCAATGTATATAACACACCAATGGACGAGTACTCACAGATTGATTTAAATGAGATGGAAAGCATAATACACTTTTGAATTAATTATTTTTATTAATTTATTTTTTCATATATTTTTGCATAATTTGAACTAAACAACTCTATCAATAACAAGTTGATTATGTCTAGATCAATCAATTCATGTTACCAAAATGTTTAAAATCTATTTAGAGGAGAGAGAAAATGTTCAAAATGTTTATGGAAAGAGGTTAGTGATATGAAGAAGGGAAATACACAAAACCATTATAAAAATGAAGAGTTAACTTGAGTACTCTTACAACAACAAAATTTTTGTTCTCAAGTAGGTATTCGCGTAAGTCTCGCATTGAGTAATATGAAGAAGAAAAAAAGTACAAAACTACTATAAGAACGAAGAGTTCATTTGAGTATTGTCACCACAACTCTTTTTTTTTTTTTTTTTGATTAACAATGAATAAATATAATTAAACAAAACACTTAAGGGGTATTTTAACCCTTTTACAAAGAAAACCAAATAACAAGGTCAAAGTGCAGATTTTAAATCTAAGATACAAATAAAAATTTCGCACCAAGAAAATAACCCAAAAAACATAATCTAACAAAAATGCAATAACTAGGCACAAATATGCAACTTTTAGTATGCAACAACAACAACTCTATGTGCACCACAACTCAATAAATCTCTTGTGTGTATATGGGACTTAATGTGTCATAAGGAACTTGCAATGTTATCTTTATAAAAGTTATATGAGAGAGTTTACAATTTTCTCTTGGCAAAAAGTGCATGTTGACTAATAAAATACTTTTGTTGAGTATTTGTGATGTAGGACTTAGGGTACCGAACCATGTTAAATTTGGTTATGCTTTTGTTAAAAGAGATTATTTTCTTCCCAACAATGACATCAAAGCTGAGATTCTAATTATGGAAGGAAGAAGAGAAATTTGGCATAAAATAGAGTCAATGTTGTGTGTTATGCCTTTGAATATGTGGTGGGGTCTGACTTGGTTGGTGCGACAGTATCAATTATGGATTCCACCTTGAATACCAACGAGTTGCCAACGACGATGATGTGGAAGTTGTTGACAACTAATTTGAGGTGTAAGGTGGTGAGGATTGACAATGGGCAAGGGTTGTCGTTGTCAATGAGTTTGTGCATGTCTCCGATGACAAAAGTGAGCGGATGTCGATGGGTCAAGTGTTCACATCAGAGCATGAAGAAGAAGGGATAGTGTCAAAGTATTTATGAAAATGGTGATGACACATTGCTTTCAAATGAGTATGAAAGTACTTATGTGGAGTTTGACAATGTTGAAACTTTATCGTGAATTTATTCTCTTAATATGTGAAAATTTTGGTAAAAAGATGATATATTATTTTTAAGTAGATTTTTATCAAAGTCACATTAAGTAATATGAAGAAGAAAAAAAGAGTAGAAAACTATTATAAAAATTAAGAGTTGATTTGAGTGGGTAAATAAGAGAATTGAGTAGTTGTTGTCATTAAATAATTTGTAATTTTATTATTGTAAAAGTTACATTTATTGAGGTCTCAAAACATATTAAATTTATTTTGTATTTATTTGTACTTTTATTTATGGGTATATTTTTATTAAAAGAGATTATTTCTATTGTGTGATTCTAGAAATGATTTTTTTTATTGGACGATTCCTAAATAAGATTTTTTTTTTTTTTTTTTGCAATTCTGATCATTCCTATTATATTATTCCCATCTTATTTATATTTATATTTTTATTGATACACGTATTAGTGTTAGTCATCTTATATGTTCTACTCACAATGTATAAATACTCCTGATACATATATCTAATAATGGACAGTTTTTTTTTTTTCTCTAAAATTTACATTTATTTCACTTTTATATCGAGTTTTTTCCAAATTCTAATCAATGTTCTAATAATATAGATTGATGATTAAAACTATTTTTTATTTTCAAAGAATTTTTTTACAACTGGTTTTGTTAATTTTTATTCAATAATTTAATTCATATTTTAATTAAATAATTTAATCCATATTTTAATTAAATAATTAATTCATATTTTAATTAAATAACTTAATTCAATATTTTATTATCATTTGAAGTTGTTAGAAGTTTGTAAAGTGAAAAAGTATCTCTCAAGATAATTTTTTTTTAACTTTTTGGTATATCTATTAAATGTGATTGAGTATGAGCTTTTAAATTCATTTTTTTCCAATCTGAATTTCAAATTATAAAGGATAAATTATATAAAAGGCAACAGAGTCATTTTTTTTTCTTTATTTATCTGAATCATGTCTCTTATCTTATCCCACACTTTTCTCTTATCTTTTTATTTGTCGTTAATTTGTAGAGACAACTGTGCGAAACTGATGTGCAAACATAGTTAATTTCCATTGAAATGTTAAAGTATTAAACAGAGGAGAATCTAAGATGGTTTATGTATTGAATGGGATTGCATACGAAGTCCTTAATTTATGCAGTTTAGGGAAGAGTGTGTTATTTGTTTGGTGTGTTGCGAAATCCAGATGAATATTCGAATAAGCTTTTGTATGTGTATTAGGAAGCAGCAGTGTGTGGGAGCATCATTTCCAAGTTATATGGGATGGTGTAATCCTCACATTTTATTATTATTTTCTACATAATCTCTCATACCTTTGTGCTTCTCTCTGCTGCATTGATCCAAACAAAACAAATAGAAAAAAAAGAAACACACAAGGGCCACGCACACACTTCCATTGACCTCAAACGTACTGCACCCACATGAGTTCTAATTTCTTCTTCAATTCACAATTTCACATAGGTACAAGTGACTGCTGATTCTGCAGATTCTTTAAAATACAAAAGTTGTGGACATTTTGAAAAAAGATACATTCCTTCCTTCTTTTGAAGTAATTATGAAACTTTGAATAATCTTTAACTTGATTTCCTCTCTATGCACAAGTAATTCTCTCACACATAAAAGTACACCATAAACCAACATTGGTTGTGGTGATGACAACTAGCTAACGTGATCGCCGTGATCTACTGATCCACTCTGCTTATTATTCCTTGTGCCCCTCTGGAACACTGAAACGTTAATAGTATTATTGTTGCTTGTGATTTCAACCTATGTCCTTTTCACTTTTCACTATCTACCTTGTACTAGCTAGCACCTAATGCTGATAATGACCCAACTAAGGTGAATTAGCCTGAAATTGGCTAATTACAAGCAAATATTAATAAGTCAATAAAGGTCCTCTTTTGTGTATATGAAGTAGTGCAACGGGTGTTTCCAAATTAACTGATGGAGAATTTCAAAGATTTGATACCCGTTTGGAAAGATTTTTAAAGGGTGAGGTGGGGCATGTTCAAGTTCAGTACGTGCAGTATGGCCCCCAAGCCCATCAGTACCCTATAGAATAGTGATATATACGTGTAGTAATAATGTTAAGAATAGTCAATTGCAGTGTTCACAGAGATTTAATTCCCACCTTTCATTTTACTTTTTATTTTTCTCTCAACGGTCAAGGGTTCCCTTAGCTTGTTGTCTATGTTCAAAGATTGTTTTTAGCTTTGTGCATGTAACACACACACACACCTCATTTTAATGAATTATAATAAGACAGAGAAGGCAGGACTTACCAAAGAAAACAACAACCAAACATCAAATCCATGTTTGTAAAAGTACATACTATAAAACTATAGCACAATAAAAAGAAAAACTTGCCCTCCATGGTTCAGATATATCAGTGACCAAAAAACTCTTGCAGTTGGGAAACAACTCATTGAAGCAGTAAACAAGTAGTAACAACCAGTTGGCCCCTCCCACAGCTCCTCATGTCTTCTGAGGATGGAGCAACATTTCTTTGCTTCCCCACTATCATTTCAAAATGAAAAATTATACAGAAACCAAAATACTAAATGACAGAGAGAGAGAGAGAGAGAATATATAATTCTTTAAAAGTGTTATAATGTGATAGGATGAGATATAGAAAGAAATGATAAATGTGAATGAGGTGTTTAAAAATAATGAATGTTCATGTATCATCGTCTTCTCTAAATTTGTATACGGTTTCATTCTAACTTCAATTTTGCCAGCATGACATGTTCCAGCCCATACTGCCAATAATCCTTGGAAGCAAAGAGATATTCTTTTTCATCCAAATGGATCTACACCACTCGCTACCTCTCTCTGTTTGAAGCTAGATTTATGTGTATATTATCATACCATATGCACTATCACCGAATCCAGTATTTAATTGGCCATAAAATTTTTGCCTTGATTGATTATATATTATGGGTCCATCCCTGTCAAAATCACAACAACTATGTTGGTGAACTGATTTGAATTGCGGTGTGAATAAAAGAAATTAAGGTATGATATGGTGATTACGTTGACCAATATTGCAACAGAAACATAATTGAAGTGGGGTGCATGCAAAAGCAAGCACACTGAAATGGTTGCATTGCATGAGTGCATGGGGAAATTTATGATTGAAATTCTGTCCGTGTATTTGGCAAGTTGTATGATAGAAGGAGGGGTCGGTGGTACATTTTTGCATGTGGCCTTTTATGATGGCCGTTCTGTGCAGAGACATATAGCCTTGCCCACATTGTAGCTAGCTAGCTACCTAGGGACAAATTTGTGCAGGGATCGTTGGGGCCATCCTTTTTTCCTTTTCAAAACTTGATTAATTTAATAACTTTCCCACCATGCAAACTGCCAAACACTAAATAGTAATGCTGAACGATAAATAGTAATGTACATTGTACAATCGTCCACAGAACACTAAAAAAGGAATAATATATGAACCCCAATTAAATTGATCATCTTCGAATTTAAGTGTAGTATCAATCTCATGTAGTAAATTTGTACCTTCCCAGATATTAAGAGGAGCTTTGCATTACCTCTCTCTGCCTATCTCTTCCTCCTTTCATGCTTTCTTTGGTATGCATTTTTAAGATAGAAACAAAAGCAAAAATATGGGAGGAAGAAAACTATTCCCTGTTTGGCAACAAATCAGTATAAAAGGAAAATAAAGTATTTAACGTGATTACACTTTCTTATCCTCACCCCTTTTGAAGAAAATAAGAACATAATTAATTTTGTGAATAGTTTATATGACTTACTTTTTCTTTCAGTTATATATGCATTTTCATTCTTCTTTTTTTATATGAACCCAAACAAAATAAGAACAAGTGTCTTTCTTTTCGGATATCAAACAAGATGAGGAATAATTCTCCACTCTTTCTCTCCCTTTGTTTTGTTTACTTTACTACATGACATCTATTTCCATTGCCTTCAAACAAATATCTTGAGTAAGAAAGAAACATTATTACTCAATAATGATCTTGAACAATCTCGAAGGCATAATCCATAATCGACTCTTCAAAAGCTGAAAAACTCGACAATGTTATAAAATTTTACCAAAACTACTTTAGTTCAAGACCATGTAATAATCTGTCCTTGAATTGATCGTATAGACTGAGACAAGAAGTTAGGCACAACTTCTGTTCCTCTCGACGTCGGCTACTGTTTTGCTCATTACCATAATCTATGATAAATGATTAATTTGTGATGAAATAAATAAAGTCAATGATCTCTTCTAAACTTGCTCACTATTCAGCTTGGCACATTATTGCAGATGAAAGAGATTCCGTCTGAATAATTTGGAGTAACTTTAGGGAACCACAAATTACGAAGCTGGATGAGATCGCTAACAGATCACTAAAAGCAAAAGGTAAAAAGTAAAAAGAAACCTCATGGCTGAAGATCACATATGATAGCCAATGCGGTAAGGG
Source organism: Phaseolus lunatus (assembly GCA_013389735.1). Lineage (NCBI taxonomy): Eukaryota > Viridiplantae > Streptophyta > Magnoliopsida > Fabales > Fabaceae > Phaseolus > Phaseolus lunatus. The sequence goes on from CM023859.1 coordinate 37,665,005, forward strand.
GAGACAGGTTTCAAATAATGCCTGCTGTCTTCACCTCTTGAAACTCTTCCACCGTTTTTTGATTTCCACATGGTGGTCAGCAACCTTTCTCCCCTGAATATTTGCTCAGTTCTTTAGTTTGTAGCAGTGAGATAAAATTGGATACATGGCAAATATAGAAAGACATGTAAAGCTCAGCAGTCTCTGCATCCAATATCCAATTTGGATGAGTGGTCCTCTCTTCTGATTTTTGAAGCAAGGTCATGAAAATGAGTCCAAAAATCGTTTTAATTTTTCCACAACCTCCCAAAGTAAAATCGTACGGCACTGGTAAAAAGCCTCACATGACTTTCTTGGACTCCCGACAACCAATTCACAAGCTGGCTTATTAGACTGGCCATAAGCCTTGTTCATCATTGTCCATCATCCATCATTCATCATCAAGCATGCACACAGGCATGTTGCAGGTTTCACACCTTGTAACAAGTTTGAACGCGGTTACATATCAGATGTGACTGGTCCAACACCACATTTGAAAAGCGTAATCGTGCGTGGTAAAAAACATAGACACAAACTGGTGTTGTACGAATGAATGAATATGACTTCCTCCATACTATGACCATTGATGACCAAACCTAAGGCCGTGCCACCCCCATATTTGGTCATATAAGGGGGCTTCACCCTGTTCGACATTATCCGTTCTTTAAGAACTGGGGCTTCAGGTTTGCTTCTTTCATGCAATATCAATTCTGTATGACATCGGCACTGACAAATGTACTCACCGGCATTGCCCTCTGCTAAATCATAAAAATCAATTCACAATGTTTGACCAGCGGGGATCACTCATGACTTCAAAAACACAATAAAAGCGAACAACAATGAATATAAGTAAATGAAGACAATCAGGTAGTGTCAGAAATTCGAAGTAGATGTGTTGCCATAAAATGGGTGGTAGATCAGTAAATCTAAATTCTTCAACCTATTCAATTCATATTTTCCTACTCTACATTATTCTACCAAGACACATGAAAGTGCACGTACTCATGTATAGTTAAGTTACAAGTGTGTGTTTGATTACCTGATAACGTTACACAATGTACACGGCCGTTTAACATAAAGACGTAAAATCTTGCTTCATAATTTCATGTTCTGAATTGCGAACCTGCTAGTATCACTGCAAACGAATTTCCAAATAACCCGATGTGTTGATTATACCCATATCAATTTTTTGAGCTTCGGGAATATGCAAGTAAATATTTATCTAAATCAAACATATCATTTTCCATGGACGATACCTGCTGCGTTGCACCAAAAAATGCCCACAAAGAAAGAAGATAATGGACTCAAACAAATTACTGTATTTGTTGATATATTTACTGCAACATAGTATTAATAACATTCCAATCGCGGTGGTCATGCATGAAAACGTTAAAAATGTTGAAGTTCTGCAGAGGGCCATCTCTCATTACTAAGAAATCAATCATGCAAGGGGTATATCAAAGCAGGTGCCCCCACAAAATACAAAGTTCCAGTCACTCCAAATCTTGAGCAGTAAGTATTCACTTGGCAAAATACCAGACGCGCAGTGCTTTGCGTACGTCGTAGGTCCCTCAAGCTGTGGTGGATTCCACCAATGAACTGTTTCAGCAGTATCCAAGATACCGAATTTTATTAATCCATGGTAATAAATCCAGAACATTCAATGTCAATGAAACTATTCGTCAGCAAAATGCACGAAGAAAAGTCATGAGAAGAGAGAAATTGTCAATGTTCAGCGGACTAATGTGAAAAGAGGATGAAAGCTTCCATCAAATTCATGAGCTAATTCTCTTGGTGTTAATAGCAACCAGACCCACATGTCAGTCAATAAAACCAAAAACGACTTGATTCACTCGTCTTTTGGTGTGTTCCACGTAACCATATCCTAACTAAGGTAATAGATGCTGCCAGCACAACATAACAACCACCGTCTGCGCTAATTTGGTAAGCTTACGAACTTTTCCAAAATTGAAAGAAAAGCAAAGACCAATCAATCAGTCAAATCAAAAACATCTTATCAGATAAAGCATCGCACGCGGTAAGAAGGCACATGCAAAAGAAGTAACAGACCTAACAACTTTTTATCCTTCAATTCATAATCGTCAAAATTCCATACACATCAGACAAGCACACGGTCCCTCAAACCAAATCCTCAAAGACCCTTCTTTTCCCAAACTTTTAATAGATCAGAGGATTCCATTGAGATTACACTTACATATAATTATCATAATATAATGTTTCTTGATAATTACTACTCCATCCAGATTTCAAACACTAATGCTCAATCCACCTGAACGGGCAAAGTGGGAATCAGAGATAGACTAGACATAAGCCAGCCAACTTCATATTCTGGCAGCAATTGTCAGAAAAGATAACTCATTTCAAGTCTTCAAACGATACAGAACAATCTGTCTTTGCACCAGTACCTCTGCAAAAATTAGAAACATCTGACAGCAGTAGCAAATTCGATGTATGATACAGTTCTGAATAGAACATAAGACAAAAAGCTGCAAATAAATAATGTACAGATCTGATGTACCATGTATCATCACATGTCTACATTTATTGTTTATACGCCTGTGGAGAGAGCGATAGTTAAATGTCAAGGAATAAATAACGGACAGTAATGCAACTCCCAGGCAATTTTAACAAATTTGAATTAGATTTGAGCCAAATTCAAATAAAATCTGCAAGATGGTAGTCATAAAGGTCTCGAAAATTATCTGGTGAGGACCAAGATGCCAATGTACTTAAAACATTCACCACTTCAGTCTCTGTTAGAAACCAATTAAGAACGCTTATTCTCAGGTAGCATAAGTTCGAATTGCACCACCAGAACCTAAGATGAAGGAAAAAGCAGACAGCCATTAGATTCTGCATCATTATTCATTTAGTAGATATAGGCTGGATTTTGGCGATGAAGTTTGAGTAGGGGCCATATTTCTATCATCAGAGCTAGCCTATATAAAATTACACTTTTTTTTTATATGAGTTGGACTATGTCTATTTCCAATTTATTCATTATTTTTGCGGATTAAAATATTGTCCATTTAATGGATACTCAAGTTAAATTGAGTCAAACACTTCCACGTGGAAGTTAGAATTAATCGTCGTCATTTTGGGTGCTTACATTTTTAAACCAACATGAGAGAGATGGAGAGAGAAGAGATAGAGCACACAAGGTTGCAAGTACTGACAACCTCTGACCGTGAAAAGGAGAAGGATGAAGAGGCAACCTTCATCTTTGTCAATGTTAACCGTATTTCAGAGGCAACTATTCTAACAAGCTAATACAAAAAAATAAAACTAAACCTTTCTTTGGTGGGGAAGAAAGAAACAAGAGAGAAACAACAAATATGAAAAATGACCTTGGTAGAAGAAAAATGAAAGAAGAAAAAAAGCAAGATATAAGACCTACTAGGTATTTCAACTCTATCACTGTTTTCATTCACATATTTATTTCTTCCCACTGTTTTTATATTTCCTTTAAATCAAACCTTTTCATTTGTACTCTATTTCTCACTTATTTCCATGCACCTTCACTATTTCTATCTACCGTATTTTTCACCCATTTCTTTCCTTCCTACCAAATAGATCCTAAAGTAAAAGGGGCATTTGGATAATTTAGTCAAATGAACTTCTCTAAGAAATTGATGCTTTAGTTAAAAAAAAAAAAAACTTCCAACCATTAAAATCTACCCGGAATCATATTTTCTAGATTAAAAGGCTGTTATTGTGATGAGTACCATCCTCAAATTAAACGATAAATATAATAAAAAAATTCATTTAACTTTCACTGTTTTGAGGAAGACGTATACTTCTTTATTTCATACCATTAACATGCATTATAATGTTTTACTCAAATTCTTGCTCCCAAGTAACATTTTCCACTCTTTAATCCATCCTAAGATACTAAGTTTACTCTCAACTTCACAGCCTCAAAATCAGAGCAAGGAACTCACTATAAACAGAGGCAATAATAATAATGTAGTTCCTTTTTCCCATGCTTGTTCTCGTTGTCTGATTATTTGGCTAAGTCATTTCTATTAATGAAAATTTATGTTAGAAATTCCAAATTGACTAGAGATAAGGCTAAAATAGTATATAAGTGGGAACAACATACCTCATCTCACAAGACTTTAGTAAGGTTAAGTTAAACTTAAAATTCATTTCCTAATATGTCTATCATGTCATCCACTTCCTAATATCCTAGTTAGGTTTGTTGGATCTATCATGTTATCCACTATCGAACTGTATTCGAACCACACCCATAAATATTTAGTTCACACTCAAGATGTCTAATTCTCGGCATGAGAAAGGTCCTAGACACAAGACATGTGAAACTCACACTCTTGATTCATAGAGTCAATTCAAGTAGACCCTTTCAACTTAAGGAGACAAAGCACTCTCAACAATTATTTTGATTATCAAGACTTTAATCCAAGTTCTTGCTTAAACTTAAACAAATTATTTACCACATGAGCCAACAGACATTTGAAAGAGCCTAATGAGGTGGAAACTCAACTCTATAAAGAATAGCAATGGAAACTCTCAAGATTATAAATGGAGAAAATTTAATGATAACAAATGACATGGGAAATTGAATCAATATACAGCAAGGAAAAGCGAATGTTTTTTAGTTAAAAAAGGAAACAAAAGTTTGTGAAAAGGTTAATGAGTAATGAAGTCTCATAGCAAACTATATACATATAAATTTATTAAATATATATTCTTTCAAATAATTATTCGGCTATTACATATAGAGAGGATATAAAAACCTGTATATAAACACTGGTAGTTTCTTTTTCTATATTTTTTAACACCACACAAACATTATTTCAGTAATTAAACTAGACGAGAGAATTTCTTGATCCAACCATACTTAATTCATATTTGAATCAGAATCTAAGATGCACAGTTGCCTGCAAATTCACAACAAAAAGCAACAAGACTGAGTTTCTTTAGGTTGATCCGGATTGAGAAGGTCATGACCCTAAATTAAACACACTAAATGTGGCTTGTTGGAGAACCACTTTAGGCAAAACATTTCTTGTGTTATCGAGTTGGTCATTTGAAAGGGGGAGGGGAACATAGCAATTTAATTCACATTGGCAGAGGTCAATGGTGGCACTTGAACTAAATTCTCAAATAAATATTCAAAAATAATGAACATTCTCGGCCAATCTTGATGAATTTAATTTTGAGGAACGTGACTACATAAAGATTATGTTAAGTAACATGAAAATCCTTTAAAATATCTTCAAATCATTAACCAGTGGTTCTCACATTCTCCCGGGAACAAGCTTTAGGTTCAAACGAGAACAGCTTTAGACCAAATTAATATCAATCACCCTAAAGTCTAAGCATACGGTATACTCAACCTAAGTACCTAATGTTTAACTTCCTTTCAATAGATAAACACGATTCAATCGTTTCAACATCTCCTACTCATAGCGTGCGTACCCTGCATCCGCCTCATTTGGTCTCTCTATATACATGTCCAGTTTTCAAAGATAAATTTGAATGAATTTCATTTTGCCAACTTAGTTTTGAAAGCAACCCATAATGTTAAGTTCATATGAAGTCAAACATAGGTGTGCATTGGAGGAGAAATCAAACATATTACCAAACAAAGTTTAGCAAGAAAAACTTCCACTCAAAGCAGCTGAACGGGAAACCAAACATAGCATATATAGTGTGTCCTTCAATCATTCTCATACTACGAATTTTGTATCTTCTGGAGAAGCCACGTACCAAACTTTTCTCCATGATTCGTTTACAGTCATCGAACATAATCACTGAAATTAAGCACTATATAATAGAATATCATAAATAATGAAAATAATCACCAAGTACATTTCACCAGTGAATAGTGATATGAAAAAAACTGCTGCATTACAAAACTCCACATTCACCAGGGGGTTAGGTTATCACTTCCGAAAATCCCAGTTCCCGGTTCTTATTCTTACCTCAAAGCAACCCTCGCAATTCGAGAAGGCGGAAGCTGAAGTGCGCTTCGAGGACTCCGAAGCACGCGCCAAAGAAGACATCGATAACGTAGTGCCTCCCGAGAGCGACGCGAGAAATTACAGTGGTCACGGCCCAAGCCCAAACGGCAGCGATGAGAATATCAACGGCGAGGGCCTGGTCTCCGCCGAACCAGCGATGCACGAGGAAGGTGACACGCGGATGGTGGAGATCGGCGAGGAGCGAGGGGCGGGAGAGGGAGAAGATGGAAGCGACGAAGCAGACCCTGGAAGAGTGTCCGCTGGGGAAGGAGAAGTTGTCGACGGGGACGACGGCGTTGTACTGGGAGTGGTTGGCGTAGGAGGGGCGGGATCGGCGGACGAGGAATTTGATGAGGGCGATGAAGAGGAGGTCGAGAAGGGAGCAGAGGAGCAGCGGAAGGAGGAGGTGGGAGCGGAGAGGGGAGGAGGAGGGGACGGCAAGGAAGAGGGCGAGGGATACTGGGAAGAAGAATCTGAAGTCCGCCAAAAGCTCTAGGAAACGGAGGAGGGGTTTTGGGGCGATGGGGCGTGTGAGAGTGTGGATGAAGAAGGAGACAGCGTTGTCCAGGTCGTGGATGCGACGGAATAACGGTGGCGCGGCCGGTGGGGATTTCGGGGGTCCATGGCCTTGGCCCATCGGAGTTACTGAGGGCGTTATCGAAAACGTTGGGTCTCACGGAAATTCGAACGATCGAAAACGGTTAGTTAGGATATCAAGCGACTTCGTTTTGGGGATTTTGCGTTTTCCCTGTAGTAAGAGTATTTTAGTCTCCTTATTTTCTAATATCAATTTAATTACTCTTGATGTCTTGATTGAATGATCACTGCAATAAATAAATAGAATAAAAAGCAATAGAAATAAAAAAAAAATATGGATGAATGAAAAAGAGGTTATTTAGATTTATGGAAAAAAGTAAAAATAAATAAATAAGATTAAAAATAACATTTAATAATAATTCAACAATCAAATTAAGCACAAATATTATTTTAAGAATATATTATTTTTAAATCAAATTAAATTAACTGCAAATTTAAAAATCTAATAAAAGATACAAATAAATACTTATATACACTAATATCCATTACGTAAATATCTATAACAATACATATCTTTATGTACATAATTTCTTATAATTCTATTATTTAAATAATTACTTTTTTAAATTAAAATAACTAACGAGAAAAAAGCACTACAATAAAATTAAAAGATTTATTTATTTTTACAATTATTTTTCACAAATTTTTTTTATAATTTACTAATATACTTTTATTTAAATAGTAATTATAATAATAATAATTTGTCAAAGTAGAAAAAGTATAGTATTTAGATTATTTATCTTTTAATAAATAAAAAAGAATTTATTTATTTAATAAAATAAAGAATTGAATAACTTCCCATTATTTTAGAATATTTAAATAACTTTTCTTTTTAGAAATAATAATTATATATAATATATATATATATATAATAATTTTCCTTTTAATATATATATATATATATAATTTATCTTTTAATAAATAAAAGTAAATATTTAAGTCAATACAAGTTATTACATTGTAATATATTTTATTTTTATTTTTATTATTTTTAAAAATTTTATACAGCTATCAGATAAAAAATATTATTATTTATTTAATAAAATAAATAATTGAATAACTTCTTTTATTTCAAATTAGTTAAATAGCTTATCTTCTTAAAAATGACAACTACAAAATCTTTTAATACTATTGTTATAAAATTACATGTATCATAACATTTATTATATATGGAGCATAAAATCAAGCTTTCTAGACATGCTCAATAACATTATATATATGTTGATTGATGTATATTTTCCTAAATATTGCAATACATAAAAAAAATTGAAAGAAAATTATAATTAAATTATCAAAATATCATAAATTAAATTTTGATGATAAAAAATGTACTATTGACATGAATTTACTCCTAAAACAATTATTTAGAATGAAATACTCATTATCAATAAATATGATTTAGAAACATTAAATCGATCATTAAGGTTCTGTTTGTTTGGATTGAGGCGGAGGTGAGTGTGGACGGATGTGTGAAGGATAAGCGTTTTCGCTTCCTACAGGTATGCATGCAAGGGTTTCTTTAATTTGATATAAATGCCCCTTGTTACTGTGCATCCATGGAAACCACTTACACGACTGACTGACATGAATTTTTGACTGCTTTTTAAAATTTTTCTTCAAAATGCTTAAACACGTGAAAGTAATCACCATTTGAAGGCATTGAGGGAACCATTGTGCCCATTTGAAAGCATTCCAAAGCTTGTCATTTGAGCTTTGCTCGTTGAGATTTTTCTTGAAGTTAACAATTTCTTGTTGTTGAAAATCGATTCTCATTAAAGTTCTCTAGAAGGCATAATCGATTAAGGTATTTTTAAAAATTTTAAAATAATTAATTCTCATGTACCTTAATCAATTCAACAATATATTCACATTTAATTTTATAAATACTCTACATTGCTAAAAAAAACAATTAATCTTGCAAATAAATTTTGTAACTGATAATCATGTTACTCCTACATCTAAATTTTCTAACTTATAATTCTGTATGAAATTAAAATTAGTTTTCCTTACTTGAGTTTGAGTAAGTATTCACTAAGAGTTCTAAACCTACCAAAAGTTCAAGGTAGCTTAACCTACATCACAGAATTCAAAATCTTGATAAAAAATCAAACTACATCACTAGGACTATGAGGTAACAGAGACTAATATCAGGCAGTATTGTAGTATTTGTTGTCAGAAATCCAATAACGAATTCTGATCGTCAATTTAATGACAAAGATGTTTAAAAAGACAGAGAGAGAAGGCAGAGGAAGAAAAGGAAAAAGTTTAGAAAGATGGTGATTCTTTTAAAATAAAATTTCTATTTATATATTTTTTATTTTAATAATAAAATATTTACGTGTCATTTAAAATATATCACTTATACTCTAAAGTTATTTTCGAGGTCCTTACAACTCTAAATTCACTTTTTCAATAATTTTTAAATAGAAGAGTAAATTTGTAATGTTATAAATAACTCGTATTTTTTTCAAAAATAACTATTTCATGAAATTGGAAATAATTTACAAAATTTTAATTAACTCAAATTTACGCATAAGAGTAAATTTAGAAATTTACATTTTACACCGTTTAAAAAAATTAAAAAATCTTTTACATTCATTACATCACTCAAAAACTTTAATAAATTTTCCTCACACATTCAATTTAAGGTACTCAAATTCAAACATAGTTACTTCTTTCATACTTTCCACTCACATTCTCACACATACAAAAAATACGAGTTATTTATAACATTACAAATTTACTATTCTTTTTAACAATGGTTGAAAAAGTAATTTGTGAATTATAATATTCAAAATCCTACATACAAATTCTAAATATTTAATATTATATTTAAATAAAAATATGAAATACATAAAAATTTCTAAAATATTCAAAATCTTAAATAAATACAAATTATAAATATTTAATATCTTATTTAAATAAAAATATGAAATATATAAAATTTTTAAAATATTCAAAATTTTAAATGAATAAAAAATTTAAATACCTAATTTTTAAATAAAAATTTGAAATATATAAAATTTAAAAATATTTAAAATTCTAAATAAATACGAATTTTGAATATTTAATATTTTATTTAATTCACAATATTAGAGAGATGGTAGAGTAACAACATTTTAGATAAATGGTATTTTTTGAAATATAAAATTAAAATAATTATTTTTTATTTATAATTTTTTTAACTGAACTAATAAAATTTTTATACGTGATCCTATAGTTTACTCGGTTCTTTTAGAATAAATTAAGTTACTTCTAGATATCTTACTTAATACTTTGGATATGACAAAACTATCTTATAAGCTAGCTAATAAATTAGTCATAACTATTAAATTTTTATCTTATAAGTTTGGAGCCGATAAATTAACTTATTGACTTAAAACTATTTAGTAAAATCAGTTAATATATGTAAAAGAAAATAATTACATAAGTTTTATTATATAGAAAAGTATTATATAATTATAAATATATTTTCTAAATAAATAATTAAATTCTTATTAAAAATTTTATGCTTCTATTTATTTTTAAAATTTATATATATATATATATATATATATATATATATATATATATTTCACTTGGATAACTCATTTTATTCAAAGCAATTAATCTAATGTGTATTGATTAGAATAATTTTTTATTTATTTTAGTTTTAATTTTTTTTATAAGACTAATAAACTATCTAGTAACTTATTTAATTACTTTATAAACTAATTTGACCAACAATTTTTTTAATAAAATCATTGAAATTAAAATCTCTATTTTCAACGAACTTATTAAGTTTTGCACCTTCAACTTACTATTTAAACCCTAACTAGTTAGTGGATATCATGAATACCTTTTGTTTTTATTTTTAAAATAACACGGATATAAACATGTTTAGATTAGTTATAAAAATAAGGCAATGGAAATGCGTTATTTCTCTAAACACTGTAACTTTTGTATTTAACGCAACGAAAATTGATTTCATTGTATTTTTAAAAAGTAAAGAACGCAGCAAAAACCTTTATTTCTGATGTGTATTTTTTGATTCATACTATCTCTCAAATACAACGGAAACAAAATTTGTTGAATGAAAATTTAAAACATGTAAATTTGTTTCCCTCAGAGCTAGCGAAAAGTTGGGGATTTACTGAGTATATTCCCTTTAAATGGTAAAGAATAACAAGTGGGCTTGTTTGGTGGCAAGCTTAAGCCGATTGGGCTGCTTACGGATCTTGTTATATAAAAAATTAGTCCATTGCATTGTGCACCCTATATATTTTGAAGGAGTAAATTCTCCCTCAATCTCTATATATTTTTTCTACATTTTTATATATAAATTATGAAAAGTCAATTTTAATTTTTTAAAATAATTTTAAGTAAAACATAATTTCATTTTTTAAATAATGTCTTTTTCCTCACCATATTGTTTAAAATAACAATTTTATTATTTGAAGGTGTATGAGAGAGTTAACCAGAAGATTTATTATATTTGACGTTCTCTTGTGTAAAAATAAAATTATTTTGAGTTGTGTACTCTATTGTTGCACCTATTTTTCATTTTTTTTTTGATTTTGTGGTTCTCAAAAAAATGAAAAAATAAATAAGTTGACAAAAACACAAACACTATTAATAAAAACACCACAAAATTTACTTTAACCACTAATATTCACTATCCATCATCATCAACCAAATCACTGTCACTTAAAAATGAAAAAAAATGCATCATACTCTTTATCATTGAGAAAATTATAAAGGAGTAGGAAAAAAATACGAAGGTTTAAGAAAAAGATATGGAGATGATGAGAGAGTTTTGCATTGTGAAGGTATACCTCCATAAGAATTGAAAATTTTAATTCCTTTTTTAAATTTTTAATACATCCTTTATTTTGTATGATAAAAAAAATGGAGTCCACACACTTATAGAAAGCATTCTCCCTTAAACCCAGATAGATTTGATTAAAAAATGTAACTGGGAAAACGAGTTCTTTCCCACACATGGACCATCATCATATATTACTATTCATTTAGTTTACTTGCACATGCAGAATGATTAGCAATATATTACTCCCAGCACACACCACTATTCGTGCTGAGATTCAGTTATACTATATTTGTAAGTTCCATTAATCGAAAACCAAAACCTTAAGAACAAGATTTTTAAGGACACAAAGTCCAAGGATCTGAAGACCCATTCCTTTCTGTCCCTTTATAGAATATAGGAAAAGGGAAAGGTCAAAATAAAGAAAGAAAGAAACCATGGGAAAACAAAAGTAGATCTACTAATAATGCACCAAAAAACATGAATTTCGATGAGAACATATAATTAGTAACAAAACCAGTTTCCTGCTTCAACCAATAATCAATAATTGGCATCACAATCTTTTCCAAATACATAATGCCCTGTTGAAGGACATTTTATCGACAGCTTCAACGACATCCTTAATTACTTTCGTCTACTTTATGCAATATACATAAATGAACAACGATTGTTTTCAGTTTTTTTTTTTTTTTTTTTAATTATTCCCTGTATTTTTAAACATAATTTTTTATTTTCAGTTTTTATAAATTACATTTAATATCTTTGTTTTGTGTGACTTAAACAATAAAAAATAAAAGAAGTTAAAAATAATATGTATAAAGAAACAAGAGAAATTAAAATAACATTTATACAACTTAAAATATACAATTTTTTAAATATAAAAAGGAAAAGTTCTTTTTAACTGCACGACATTCAATTAAATCCGACGGCAATAGTTCATAAAATATTGCAATCGGTACAAATTTTTAACTTATCTTTATAGTTTATAATTATAATAATATACAAAATAGTTTTCAATTTTATATACATATTTTATACTTATATTTTTTTAATTATATGTTGAATCGAATTATAATTCTTACATATGTTAATGCAAATATCTTTAGGTAAACAATTCGTTCTTCCTTTCTGAAACATCATTCTTAAAGTTCCCAACTGAAAAATATTGGAAAAATCAAAACTATTTTTTTTTTATAAATACAAAATGGAATAAACAGATAATAGAAAATAGAGTAAAATAAAAGAACGATAGCGAGAAATTTTAACGGGAAAAACTTCCTCAACTTGAAAAATAAGAACCCTTCCCCAACTTGAAAAATAAGAACTCACGGAACCTAGTCCAGAAAATGTTTATGCTATAAAAGTAGGATTATAATATTTGTTTCTCTCACTCTTTGAGGATAACACTTAATCTCACCCAACAAAGATGAAATACTAAGTCTCTCTAGCATCTCATCAAGATTTCTAATCTCACACTATGATGAATATTTATTATCTTATTTACTCTCTAATTTCACCCAAGAATGATGGAATACAAAGTCTCTGTAGTATCTCACTAGAATTTCTAATCTCACTATTATAGTAGTTATTTATTCTCTCATTTTTCTCTACGTTGTTGTTCTCCTTGCAGGTCTTTTCCCTACAAGTTCCCTTTATATAGAAGATGAGAAGAAGACTTAGGTTAGACACGACCGGCTTCGAAGAAAAGAAAGCACCAGGCTTAGAAGCCTTAGTAGTCAAAGGTTTGAATCCGTCATTGGCCTGTCTAGATGCAGAATACTTCCAACCCCCCTTATTCCGACAACAACTTCTCAGGGGATTCAATCAAGAAGAGTGGATTCTGGGTATCTGGGCTACGCTAAACCTTTTCCTTTTCTTTTGCGGACCTTTGAGGAGGAAGGATTGAAAGAGATAATGGACAATTAATCCCTATCACATTTTCAAGAGAGAGTTACAATTCTAAAACTTTTAGAATGACAATTATTTAATATATTTAATTGATCAGTTATTAATATTTATTGGTCATGGCTCTCACTAAATTAAGGAGGGATTTAAAAAAAAAAAAAACAATACGTTTTCATAGTTAAAAAGTCTCTTGTACACTAAGGATTGGTTTTTTTGATATAATGTGTCTTTAAAATATGGGGAACAAAGACAAAGGAGGAAGTGGTTGGCTCATGAAACGATCATATTCAGATAATTTATTGCATTTGTCTGTAGTGTGTATAAAAGACAATAAAGCTGCTCTGTCTATGTTTGTGGAATTTAAATGAAGGATGAATTAGTTGGAACCAGCCTCCCAAAATTATTCTTACAACAAAGGTAGAGATGCACTTGCACATATTACATATTCCTCACAAATATTATACCACCAAACTAAGAGTATGGAGGGAACCAACATAAACCAGTTTATGTAAATCAATAACATCAATTGCAGGCAACAAAATTCAGAACATCTTATGCACAACAAGGTTAGATGTCCGATCAATAGTTTTGTACTGTGGAATTCAGTATTATACATTTACTTGCCCTCTTGTTTGTTGGTCCTTAATTATTGCTTCTAAAACCTCATAAGACACCTCATTTTTAAAGAAAAAAAATCAAATCAATTCATTTTCAAGTTAAAGTCACCATCCAACCACAAGATACTAAGATCAGTAAATTGGATATTTCTTCATCAAAATCAACCACATTACAAGAACCTCAATACAATGTCTAATAAAGCTTTGCATAGCATTACCATGTTCGAGGTGGATGTTTATGTCACTACTTCCTTGTTAGATGTTGGATTTATCCACTTTCCAACAATCTTAATCTATGCATACTGCTCTTGATAAACAATTATCAAGTTCCCTTTTCCTAAAGAACCATACATAGTAGAGACAGATTCAAAAAATGCTTTCCTCAATAAGATATTATTTATATTGGAGCTTCAAATGCTATAGTATGCAGATATTTAATTTGAGGAGGGAAACTTTTAGTTGGTTCCCCCTTATAAAGTTCGATCATCAGTTGAGACAACTTTATTATAGCATTTGGTTGATGTTTTACTACTGAAAGAGAATGCCCCAAAGATTCTCACGTGTAGGGAAAGGTTGTCCAATTAATAGTAGAGGTGTTCAATTAAATTGCAGTACAAAATTTAACCATAATTGAATATAATTAGTTTGATAACAACAGGTTAATTGAAAATAATTATAAATTAACTATTTACAGTTTGGTTGGATATTTTTAAAAATGGTTAGATATAGCTAAATGGTTATTTTATAATTGATGATAACACTTAAAACTTAAATCACTGTCACTTTCATTTTTCACTTTTGCACTAAAACTCACAATTTCTCTGCATATGATATTTTTATAGCCCCTAATTGTTTATTTTTTCTTTTCTTTTTCTTTATATGGGTTCTAGTAATCCTTGAACTTTCCTTCAAAATTAATATGTATGTAATTTTCACCGACAAGTCATGATGACTAAGTCGTTTTCATAATATGACCATCCTTAGTCAAACTATTTACAGGGTTTGAATTATTTGCTGCATGGTATGATGATTCTGGCGTCAAATCTTGCCTTTTTAATCTGTGAAACTTTGTCTCCTATGGATTTCGAATAAAATATGACCCTTCGTAAACTCTTTCAATTCTAAGATGTAAGTTTCTCTGTTTGATTCATTCTTCAATTTTGTTCCTTTTATTCGTTTCTTTACTTCTTTTGAATGCCTAAAATTGTTCTCAATTCATTGTTTATTTTTTCTTTATAATATCAACATTACCAATTAGCAAGTTGGTATTGGTGTGGACATTTGATCTCTTATCACCCTTTGTTTGATTTCTTGTTGTTTGTTGCATGATTTCAAATCAATGGGACAATTTTCCTTTTAATCATTACATCCTAATTTGTCAACATCTTACTTTCAAATGCAAAAGAAAGTTGTTTCATTCATTTCTTTCATAGATTTTGATTATCATAATATTATCCCATAACTTGACGAGACCTAATGGTCATAAGAACTGTTATAGAAATGTGGGGAGAGCTTTTGTGTAGATCAAGAAAGGTTGGTTTGTTTCCAAAGTGACCTAATAATAGGTTTCACAAGAGATTATATCCGGTGTTTGGAAACATTACCCATTATCGGGAGATGATGTTCATGCAAAAAATTATCCTTAGTGTAGATTCCTAAGTTAGCAATGTTATCCTACATAAACCTTTGAAGTTAAAGTATTTTTGTGATATATATTCAGAGGAGAAATTGAGGATGTGTTAATTAATATTTCACAACACATTTTTTTACATTAAAAAATTCTATAAATTTTAAACGAATTTATAAGAATGTGATGATTTTTTACAAAAAAAAAATTATAATTAAGATTTTATAATTTGAATTTTAAAGAATTTATAAAATATGAAAACGTAATATTTAAATGGATTATATGCATTTTAAAAATATGTATAAGTATTTTATATTTTTCCTATACAATATATCTTTATACTTTGCTATAATAAAAAAAGTTTATGTACTACTGTATTATACACATTTTAACATTAATTAAAAAAATATTTTACGTTAGTTATTTATCAAATGTAGTTTAGGATAGTGTAAAAATAATTTATAATAGAATTGATCTCCTTTTGACTTTTTGTCATGTAACTATTTTCACCCAAATCACCTGTTTTAATTTGAAAAAAAAATGGAGATAACATATATTTACAGAAGAATTAGTATAAAAACATATAAAATATTTTTTTTAAATTTAGTTATATTACATGTTATTAAATTTAAACTAACAAAAGAAAGAGAACTTTTAAAAGTTAAGTTTTAAAAATGTTTTTAACGTATTGTTTATCAAGTTAAAAAATTGTGTTTCTTTGCACACTAACAGACACAACTTTATGAAACATGCAAAAAGTTTTAATATATAATTCAATGGTTCCTCTATTCACTCTTCAACAATATACAAAATATATATTAAAATTGTATGTAAAAATTAATAAAGCAAAATTTTAAAAAATCACTTCGTGTATATATATATATATATATATATATATATATATATATATATATATATATATATAATTTATAAATTTTAAAATATACAAAAAAAGTATTATAAGAAAATATATATAAAAAATTCATAGAACAAAATGGTATGTTTAAAAACACTTTTTATAATATTTATTTTTATTTTAAATGAATTAACATTTTTTTAGTTTATAATATTTTATTTATTCAATATAATGATTAATTATATTTTATTTTTAAAATTAATTTTTATTTAATAATTTTATTGTAGTATTTTTTAAACTTTTGTCTTCATTTTTATTTCAAAAACAAAATATGCAGTAATCTTGTTCTATTAAAATTGAATCTATATTTTATTTTTACTTTAAATTCTCTTTATTATTATTTTTTAACTTTATTAACACTTTTTTTAAGATTTTTTCAGTTGTGAAATAATATTTTTTTTCAAATAGTTCAACCTTTTCTTTTATTTTTTGTTATTTTGGTGATTTTTACTATATTTCTAGTAAGAGTGTCAAAATAGATTGAAATTCATCTCCGACTCACCTTGACTTCCAGTTGCATGAAAAATATTTTTTTAAAATATGGGTCAACTCGTGTTATATTTTGTTCATTATAATTATTTATTACTTTTAATTATATAGGTTGACACTTTAGTTTTTTTTATAAGACTAAAATGTTGTTCGATAATATTGGAATGATTTTGATGTTTAATTTATTTGTTTGTCTAATTATATAAATTTATTACAAAATAGAACAAAGATGAACAAAAGGGAACAAAGATGGTTGCTTAAAAGGAACTTTGAAATCTTGAAGAAGATAAGTTAGCCATTGAATTTCACATGTAACAGTGACCATTGTCCTGTATTCAGCTTCACAAGAACTTTTTGATATTGTTCCTTGCTTCTTTGATTTCCAAGATATGAGAGAATTCTTAAGATACACACTAAAACCAGTCACTGATCGTCTTGAATCACTACACGTGCCCCAATCACTATCACAAAAGGCTTTGAGATGAACAAAAGTAGTGGAAGAGAAAAATAGACCAAGACTTGGAGCTCCTTTGATATATCTGAGGATTCTAATCACTGTATTATAGTGATCAATTGTAGGCTTAGCAAGAAACTGAGAAAGTTGTAGCACAAAAAATTTTATGTCGGGTCGGGTATTAGTGAGATACATAAGCCTTCCAATCAATCTTATGTAGGTTTGAATATCTGTGAAAGGAACACTTCCAGTAGAAGAGAATTTCTCATGATTATCAATAGGAGTGGGTGCCAGTTTGCAGGCTAAAAGACCTGCATCTGTTAATAATTCCAATGCATATTTCCTTTGATTTACCATTATTCCTGTCTTACTTCTTGCTACTTCTAGACCAAGAAAATATCTTAAATTTCCAAGATCTTTAATCTTGAATGTCTGATTCAAGGCTTGTTTGATTCGATCAATCTCTTCTTTATCATTTCCTGCCAATATTATATCATCCACATATACCAATAATGTTGTAAAAGATCCTTCAGAAGAATTAATGAAAAGGAATGATCATTCATAGACTGAGTATATCCCATAGAAAGCAAAAATGATGACAGTTTGACTAACCATTCTCTGCTAGCTTGTTTAAGGCCATATAAAGCCTTTTTTAGTTTACAAAGTTTTCCTGGTGGAATAGAAGTCAATCCAAGAGGAACAACCATGTATACATCTTCTTTCAAAACTCCATGTAAAAAGGCATTTTTTATGTCTAATTGTTTCAATTCCCAATTATAAATAGAAGCTAAAGAAAGAAGCAACCTTATGGTGGTCATCTTTGCTACTGGAGAGAATATATCAAGATAGTCAATGCCTTCTGTTTGTGTATATCCCTTTGCCACTAACCTTGCTTTATACCTTTCAATTGTCCCATCAGCCTTATATTTTATTTTGAATACCCATTTGCAACCTATGGCAGCTTTGTCCTTAGGTAGAAGAGCAGTCTCAGGTGATAAATTGGTATAAGACAAAACAGAATTCAAAGGATATTTAACTCTTGAAGATGTATTGGAAACATTAAGATTACAATGATAATCCTTTAAATACTCAGGTGGTCTTTTTATTCTTGTGCTCATTCGGACAGATGGATTTGATTCAGAACTTTGTTCTATGTTATGATTTTCATTGAGGTTTTGGTCTATATGGGAACAATCTTCTTCTGAAATCTCAATGTGTGACTCACAATTATTATCACTGCTATTTTCAATATTATCACAAGGTGTATTATCACAAGGTACAAGAATGGCTTGTGATGGCTGACTTAAGACAGGTTGATCTTCAGCAAATAAAATTTGATCATTAATGTCAGGACTGTTAGTTTCATTGCTAGTATCTTGAACCCTTTGGTATGGAAAAACATGTTCATAAAAGACAACATCCCTAGATACAAAAATTTCTCTTCATTGAATATTTAAGAAAATATATCCTTTTGTCTCCCTTGGAAAACCAATAAAAACACATTTTGATGCTCTTGGATCAAATTTTCTTCTATTTGTTGACAAAGTGCTAGCATAACATAAAGAACCAAACACCTTTAATCCATTAAAATATGCATCAGTTTTGAAAAGCATTTCATGAGGAGAAGAATAGTTTAAAACAGGTGTGGGAAGCTGTTTATAATATGTGCAACATGTATCACAGAATATGACCAATAAATTTTGGGTAAATGAGATTGTATCATTAGAGCTCTTGCTACATCTAATAAATGACCATGTTTACTTTCAACTATGCTATTTTGTTGTGGAGTATTGACACATGATGTTTGATGTATTATTCCTTTACTGACAAAAAAACTAGTCATGAAAAATTCAGTTCCATTATCACTTCTTATTATTTTTATTGTTGTCTTAAACTATGTTTGAACAAATATAACAAAATTTTCCAAAACCTTAACAACTTCAGATTTTTGTTTCTAAATAAAAATCCATGTGTACCTCGAATAGTCATCAACTATGGTCAAGAAATATTTATGACCATGAATTGATGGTATTTAGTATGGTCCCCAAATATCTACATGAATCAAATCAAAACATTTTTTTGATTTAGATGTACTAATAGGAAATGAAAGTCTTTTTTGCTTTGCAAAATGACAAACATCACAAACAAAAGATTTGTTATATTTAACAAAAGGAAATTTATTCTTGATAACATCAATACATGTATTTGAAATATGACCTAATCGAAAATGCCAAAGGGTTTCTAGATCACTAGAACTAACTTTAACAGTATTGATGGTGTGTGTAGATTTGATGGGTGTGATTTGAAGTTTTTGGTAAGAAGGGATCCTGAGTATATAAAGTCTATCTTGCATCTTAGCAGATCCAATCATTTCATTAGATATCTTGTCCTGAATGTGACAACCATTAGAGTCAAAGGTAATAACACAAGATAGTTTATCAATCAATTTTGTTACTGAAAGAAGATTAAAATTGAAACAAGGAATGTACAAAACATTGTTTATGACATGATTTTGATTGAGAAAAATACTTCCAGAATAATTGGCAATGACTTGATTTCCATTTGGTAATTTGACATAAATAGGATTAATTTGATGATATGAAGTGAAATAAGTTAATGATGAACAAATGTGATCAGTAGCACCATTATCAATAATCCAAGAATTGAAGGAAGAAATAAAATTATTACTTGTTTGATTGGAGAGACTTGATTAGAAGCATTGTCAATGGATTTGACCTGTTGTAAAAGAGCTAACAATGTTTGAAACTACTCAGGAGTAAAACCACTTTGTTGAGACTCCACTTCTGACTTTGAACCTTGATGATTCTGCTCATTATTACTAAACTTTGTATTCTGAAAAACTACATGACTCTGATCATGGTTCCGATTTTGAAGCTTGAAATGGGGTGGAAAGTCATGCTTTTTATAGCATGTGTCAACAGTATGCCCTGTCTTTCCACAATAACTACAAATTTTTGAAGTATATCTTCTTCCATATCCACCACCCATGCCATAGGTCATAGCATTGTTTTTATAACCTCCTTTGCTAGTAGCAATCATTGCCTTGGATTGATCATCAAAAAGTTGTCTCTCTTGTTGTGTAATGAGAGAGTAAACTCTATTCAAGGATGAATTATCTGATGAACTAACATGGTAAGGTGAACAAAGATCTTGTGAGGGATCAACAACTTCACCCATAGATAAATGTAGCAACCAGAGCTCTGATCAGAGCTCCGATACCATATTACAAAATAGAACAGAGATGAACAAAAGGGAACAGAGATGAACAAAAGAGTAAACTGAAGGCAAAAGATATGAGAATGAATATCTCTCTTTTCTTATTATTCAAATCAAAACAAATGGTCTGAATATATATAAGTAGTACACTCATTCTAGGTTTAACTAAAGAGGGAATAATTAAATACTAGAATCATAATATACAAAGACAAAATAAAGGTTATTCATCTCTATAAAGAGAAACAACTCATGATTAGAAAAGACACCCAATTAATATTAGGATCCTTCTATAACTCTAGTATCCGGATCCTTTAATAATTAATACTTTGATTTTTTATTTATTTATTCATTGTCTTTATAATATTATTTCTGAATTATAGTTAATATTTAGTGAGATAGGTGAACATCCTGAGTATTGTAAATAGGTCGAGTTGTCTCATTCTACTTTGATTGTACTACAATAAATATGTAAAACAAGTTGAGAAAACAAAATATATTTAAGTGCATTAACCCATAATAAATCAAAATGAGTTACAAATTTTTAACTTACTAAAAAGTGAATTGGAAATTTTAGCTCAACATGAAATGAGTCAACCGTTATAAATTGGTTTGACTCACTTTGACACCCTAATTCCTAGAAGTATTGTTGTATTTAACATTTCCTCTTATTATTGTTTCTTATTATTGTTTACTGTGCAAGCAATTGTCAAGTAAGGAAAATATTTTAAATTATAAGTGAAATTAATTATATTTTTAGAGTTTTGATTATTGTGAGAATGATTGCAACTAATTTGAATATGTTTGGATTGAAATAATGCAGTATCATTATTATGTTTTTATTGGTTTTGCAATGTTAAATGTTGATATCTTCAAATTAAGTAATATTAATTACAACATGCAAACTATGTCTTATATGTATTATTTGGAGCATTTTAAACTTGTTAAAATAGTTGGTTTCAATCTCAAAAAATTATACAAAATTATAAGTATTTCATATTAGCTTAAAGGGTGAGATTTTATTGAGTAAATTTAATTTAAAGAATGAGGATTAATTTCAAATTTGATTCATCCAATAAATTTTGTTTCGATTAATGGATTTGATAGATTTTTTTAGCAAATATCAACGCAATAACAATAAGATAATTTTGTATTTAAATTTGCTTAAAAGATTGAATCTTACTTACTGAATTTCTCTATTTCAAAATAATATATCAATTATTTATTTAACTGTTTTTATTTTAGTTACCCTATTAAAATATCTTGCCAGTTGTTTGGACCGATCACTTGATGCGTCACTGGGCCTATCACCATTTTGGACTGAACTAAACATTTAACTTTTATAAACTAGGTGGATTAGGATGGTGTGCTTAAGTGCTCGGATTCGACCTGAGCACGTCTGACCATTACAATTATTATATTATATTATTATATTATATTATATATATTAATTTTAAAATATAATTAAAAGTAAAATAAAAATATATTATTATAGGTAATAATGGTTACATAAAAAAAAAGGATAATTACCCTTTAATAACTTTTAGTATTTATATAGTTTATTTTTATTAATTAAAAAATATAGTTAAGAGTGAAATATTAATATTAAATATGTATTCCGCTATATATACTGTTGAATTTTTTCATTTAAAAAAAAATCAAGAGAACAATAAAAAATATAAAAGATGTACACTAAAACAGATATTTTTTATATATTGTAATAGATAGATTATAAAATACAAATAGAATATACATTTTGAAATAACCAATTATTTACTTCAAATAATAATAGTTTATGAATATCATTTTGAAATAGGAAATTAATTACGTTAGGAAATCTTCGTATTAAGTAGCTTATAAGGTAATGATGAATGACTTAAATGGTTATAAAACTATAAATTTTGAAAATTAACTTTTCTATCTCAATCTCTATATATTAGTTTTTGACTTTAATTAATTTGAACTTAAAATTTATAAATATATTTGACAATAATAAAAGTAAGAGAAACTTATTAAATATGATTAGGACAAGAATCATTCTCAATAAAGGTAAGATTACATTTTAAATATGAGTTAAAAATAACTTAAAAAAAAGTTTATATTCAATACGTAAGTGATATTAGTTATATAAAAATACATTTATATTTATACAATATATTTGATAAAAGGGTATTTTTACAATAGACGGAGCAGAATAAAATATCAGATTAAATTAAATTAAAAATATATTATGTTTCCTAGAAAACAAAATGACTTTTAAAATAGGCGTGATGGGAAGTAAATCGGGAATTAAATATACAAGCCGAGAATAATGGCAACATCATAACGTGAAAGAAATAACTTGATAGGCAAGTCTCATTGTTGCCTCAAACATATAAATAGCTAAAGCCACCCCTTCTTTCTTCTCCTTCGCCCTTTCTCTCTATCTCTATCTCTCTCATTTCTCCTTTTCTTTGTTTTCTAGTTTCATTCAAGGTGATTTTCCATTCCCTGTTTTCTACCCTCCTCGATCTCTCAAATTTCTGCCCCTTCTTCACCTTGTTCTTATTTTGTTCGATTGGTTTCGATTTGTTTCAGGCCCGTTAACGCGATTTCTGCGCCGCTGAAAAGAGCGGTAACTGATAAATCAGGTACCTTCTCGATCCCCTCTCTCTCTCTGCCTATCGTGAAACGATCCGAATTTTTTATGTCATTGTGTGATACGTGCTCCAAAATCAAGAACGAAACCAATTGCACCTCATGTCTTCCGATAATGGCCTTGTAGCAATGAATCATTGATCAAAGCGTTATCTCTCTCTCTTTTTTTTTTTCCCTTCTGAAACTGTTTTGTTTTGCATTTGCCTGATATGTGCAAAATGCCAGGGGTGTAATCAAAAGGTGGTGCTTTTTGGGCCAAAGGGCATGAAAAAATTCAGCCGAAAACGTCCTCGTTTTTGCATTGTTTTGATTTGTTTTCTCCTGCTACCGTAGGTCTTTAATTGGTTTTTCATTTTTTTAATATCTCGGTCATTTATGACATTTCACACATACATATACATACGGACTTAAATTTTATATTTCATTGAAAATGTTTAAATTAAACCATATTGATACACCAGCATAGTGCATGGTAATTGAGCAATGATTTGACAACCCATGTGTCAAGACCGGAGTGTTTCTCATCTACCATTTGCCTCTCAATTAAGAAAAGTAGAAAATAATATATTTGTAGTTGAGTTTCTGATCTTTTTTATTTATGGTTATAGAAGATGTTTCGGAAACATGCATTTCGTTTACTGAAATAAAAGCACTAGAATATTTTTGTTAGTCCATATGCCAGATTTAGGGTTAAAGTTTTTCACAGGTTAATGCTTTTTGTCATCCACAGAACTTTTTCAGCATTGACCTTAACCTAGGCCAAATGGCTGCCAACTATGAAGTAACAATTGCATATTCTAAAAAGCAAATTTGATATGCACCCCTATAAAACAGGCAATTTTGACGGAGGCTTAATCGATTTTCTACAATTTCTCTCTCTCTCTCTCTCTCTCTCTCTCTCTCTCTCTCTTATTTATTTTACTATCCTTTTATTGTATTTTTTTGGTGGGAGAGTTATTGGAGTATGGTTATGTCCTTAACTTTTGTTCACGTTGGCCGTTGAAGTGTCTAGTCAATGAAGGAAATTTTTTTATGATTATATGAATACTAATTTTTATAATTTATATATATTGAAATGTGAAGGTCGTGCATTGGATCTACAGCTACAAGTGACAGGCTGACAGCTACTTTTTTTTTTCTCCAATTTTAGCTCGGGTAGGTCCATCACCGAACTTTCAAGTTTCAATTGCATATCACAGATGTAACTGCACGTATGCATGACTCATACAGTGCACTACGCTACCCACATCTGTATCAAGTGTTAATATTTTATGTCATTTCTCCCAAATGTTGCTATAAACAATTAAAACAATAATTATTTCCTCGTTAGAGCACTTCCAATGGTCTACCTAAAGGTATGCTTCTTAACTTTTTGAGTGACTCCTATCTTATAATATTAGATGCACAATTTTATCATTTATTAGACAATATAATATATATATATATATATATATATTAATTGAATAAATTTGAAAACAAGCACGGCTTAATCTAGGAAACAAAATCTTAGAAAACAAAATCCCTGTGAGACCGTAGAATTGATATGGTAATAATAAAAACAAGATACAACCAATATACAAAATTAAAAAATAATAGAAATCAAATATGAAACCTCCTAAAAATATCTTTACATTTTTTTTTTATCAAATTTATGAATAAGTATTATTCATTCCGAGCTTAGATATAATTCTTTTAAAGTTACTTTTGTCCAGTCCTCTAGTAAGTATGTGTGCAAGTTGTTCTTGAGTAGATGCATATGAAGTGCAAATCATGTCATGTTACAATAAGTTGTGATCATGCTAATTGTAGATTTATTGTCACAATATAATGTCATAGGTTCATCTAACTTTATTTTAAAGCCTTCAAATATAATTTTCAGTCATAACAATTCACATATTCCTTGAGTCATTGCCCGCACTAGATCTACTCTCTCCCTCTCTGCTTCAGTTTCAATGGAATTACTCTTTTGAACCTCATTTTATGATCCAAAAAACAGATTTGGGAATATAAATGACTCATAATCTTTCCCTCTTAAACTTTTCCTAAAGATAAGGATGATTAAAATAGTTAACTTGATCATTAAAGGTGAGATCCCTTGACACATTTGACACAAACAATGCTTTGGAAAGAAGATGAAAATATTTATACCTTTTTTGTATGACAGGATACTTTAAGAAAACACATTCAATAGTCATTAGGCCAAGTTTTTTCCTTTGTTGTCCGTGAACATGTACAAATGATACACGGAAATATTTCAGGTGGAAGCTTAAGTGTATGAGTGATGTGTGGATAGCATGAGTGTAGAACTTCCAATGGACTTTTAAAGAGAAAACAGTAGAAGGTAATTTGTTAATTAAATAAGTGGTAGTAAGGATAACTTCCCCTCAAAAGACTTTTGGAATATTATGTTGAAAAATTAGTCCTCTAGTTTGTTTTAGTAAGTGCCCATTTTTCCCTTTTAGCAACTCTATTTTGTTGGGATGTGAGTATATATGAGGATTCATGAATTATCTCTTTCTTTTGAAAGAAATAATCTAAGGTATGATATGATTGAAATAATCTTGAGCATTAGACCTAATTTTCTTGGTAGTAACCCCAAATTAATTCTTAATCGGTGATACAAACTGCATAACAAAATAGTTAACATTAAGAAGAAAATTTCATGTTACCCTTGTGCAATCATCAATAAAGATGATAAATCATTTAACATGAAATATTAGGAACTTTAGAATGACCTTACACATCAATATGAATAAGATAAAAAGAAAAAATGCTCATTTAATTACTCATAGGAAAAGGTACACAAATAACAACTCACACATCTCACAATTAGACTATGTGGATTTAAGTTTTTGAACAAGGCAGGAAACAAAAGCTTTATAACATGAAATGAAGGATGTCCTAGATGGTAATATAACAACCATTTTTTTTTTGTGTGTTGGTCATAGAGGTATCAAACATGAGAGATTGACTTTTAATAGGCAGATTCATATCTTCCATGTAGTAAAGACCATTCCATTCTTTAACATGTCCAATTGTCCTCCTCGATTTTTTATTCTACAATATACGAGAATTGCTATAAGAAACTAAATGATATGAGAGATCTTTGATAAGTTTTTTTTTTTATAAATATCAGTTTTGTGGAAAATTTAGGAACATGTAACACATTTTTTAGAATTATGGTTAGGTTTATTTGGTCATCTCCTTTGCCAACTGCAATTATCATGTTTCCATCAGGTGTAGAAATTTTGTTTTTGCTAGGACATGCAAAAAAGGATTTAGGAAGATGTGTCATATGATCAGTGACTCCTAGTGCGTGACTTGTTGCAATAAGTATATCATACTCCATTTTTCTTCTCCATCTTTGTAAATGAGCCTCCTTTTTTTTGGTTTGTAACCACGGACCATTGCCGAACTTTCTGCAATAAGAGTCTTTAGCATTAGACTCCTACTTTCTTTGCTCTGAATAATTGCCATGACTTTATTTGAATCTTGAAACTTTCTATTTCCCAATATTTGAATTTCGACTTGAACATATTCTTGGTTTAGACCTACCAAAAACTCATAGACCCGATTATGTTCAATGTAGTGTCTTAGGATTGGTGAATCCTATCCTCATAACACTTGGCCTTAATGACCTTGTAGTGATCAAATTCCATCCACAAAGCTTTAAGTTGATGGACAAACTCAATTACAATTTCGGTGCCCTACTCGGCGACCACGGTTTTCACCTTCACATAATAAATTTGTGCAACATCCTTTGTCTTGGAATAGGATTCCTCTATTGCGATCCATATTATTTTTGCTGAATTAAGGATCATACATGTATCATTGATTTTTGGAACCATTGAATTACATATCCATACCATGATCATGGAATCTTCTTCATCCTATGACTTGAATGTAGGATCATCTTTTGCAAGGCTTCATCGGTTAAATGGCTAACCTTTCCTTTCCCTTTGAAAATGGTCTTAATGAATTGTGACATTTGAGATAATTTTTTCCATTCAACCACTAGGCGGAATGAACATTTTGCAATTCTCCTGCTGGGCTTGTCTCCATTTTCCATTTCAACCATTATAAATATGTGCAATTAAGACACAAAGAGAAAGAATGTATCTAGACAAAAAAACATACAACAAATACTATGATGAATCTGGACAAAAATTGAATCGTACAACAATAACGATTATAATACAGTAATGGAGGTAGTAATGGAGGTTGTAATTAAATTAAATCACACGACCTCCCAAGAATTAGGAACTCTAATACCTTCTCAAGTTTAGAAGAAAATAATTTCTTTCTTATTCAGTCCCATTTCTTACATCTTATATATAAACATTGGATAAATTTGAAAATAAGTATTTTCTATTCTAGGAAATAAATCCATGAAATTGTGGATTAATATGCTAGTAATAAAAATAAGAATCAACAATATATATATATATATATATATATATATATATATATATATATATATATATATATATCTACACTTTTGTTTCATCTTCCTAACATGATTATTTTCCCTTGTATTTCATGACAAAACCCCGTTTGGTTGCTCTGTAACTATGCTTATGATTCTCCCCCGATTAATTAAACTTTCAGGGAAACCCGTGCTTGATGGACTGCTCACACAGTGACAAGAGAACATTAAAGCGGTGGTTTTTCATAGACAAAAGGGTTGGTTGAGCGAAGATAAAAAGTCGAATAGGCAGCACATAAAATCAACCCTGTTTGTGACAAAGTCACACTCTCATAATCATTTCTTGCTCTCTTTGATACGTTCGTGCCCCTCAAATAGTATAGCTTTAGCTTGGTTCAATGGATTTGAAGTCCTCTCATGTTTCTCCTGTTCTCACTGACCCTGTTCCCGTCAACAAGTCAAGGCTTCGAATGCATTCTAGTCTGCTAGCTTATTCCCAGCAAGATTCACCTGTCTCTCCAGGGAAGTGCTCAAGAAGCAATTCAAGGAAAAGTACGGGGAGTGTCGATGATGTGAGGTCCAATGGTTGGTTGGATGCCATGAAGGCTTCTTCCCCTCCAAGGAAGAAGCTACTTAAAGGATCCAGTGTTCAGGTTGCTTCAATTGACTTTGAGATTGAAGACTATTGTACATGGATGGTAAATTTGCTACATAGTCTCATGATTTCGTCATTTAGTTCTTTGGTTGGTTTATTCGGGATCACAATCGTGGTTTCGTCATGTTCCTTGATATTAGGAAAAATTGTACACAAATACAGTTGATATAGTCACAATTGCGATTGCATTATGATTGCCGACACCAAAAAAACTTTGATGTTGCTACCAACATCACAGTCGTATACCGTATTCTAAAACTATCATTTATCCATCTCGCTTAAATTTCTTTTTCCTTTCTAGTTTGTCTTTGATTTGTTTCCTTTTACCAGCTTGAATATCCTTCAGCACTGGACTCTTTTGAGAACATCGTTGACCTTGCTCAGAATAAGAAGATTGTCATGTTTCTAGATTATGACGGCACACTTTCACCGATAGTAGATGATCCGGATTGTGCCTTTATGTCCGAATCTGTAAGTGGCACATACTAGATTGTCATTATATATATTTATTATTATATATTTTTAATTATATATTATATATATTAGGTACAATTAAGTCAATTCTTCGTTAGTTCTTAATGTAAGTTCTCTCTCTTTCTTCTTAAAATTATGCTTAGATGCGTACAACTGTGAGAAGTGTGGCAAAATATTTCCCCACAGCAATCATCAGTGGAAGAAGCCGTGACAAGGTATCCACGTTGATTATTGGTTTTATTATTTGTTCAGTTAAGAAGTATTCATACTTTTCTTTATCAGATTTACTAAGTCATAAAAGCGTGTTACTTTAATTTTCAGGTTTTTGATCTTGTTAAACTAACAGAACTCTACTACGCTGGTAGTCATGGGATGGACATTATTGGCCCTGTTAGTGAGACTCTGTCCAAAAATCACCCAAATTGTGTAAAGTCTACCGACCATGAGGTGTGTAACAGTAGTCAAGCAATCATGGATTGTTGCCACAGTTTTGTATACATTGAATATATGTCAAAGGATTCCGAAGTTCACTATGTCTCTGTATTTGAATGTGTCTAGGGAAAGGAAATAACTCTCTTTCAACCTGCGAGAGAATTCCTGCCTATGGTTGATGAGGTGCGAGTTCTCTTTCGAATATTAAGCGAGAACCATGAGTTTTTTCATGAATTGGAAAGAAACTAATGAAGGGATGATTTCATACAGGTTTTTAGAACCCTCGTCGAGATTACTAAAGATATACAAGGTGCAAAAGTTGAAAACCACAAATTTTGCGTTTCTGTACATTACCGTAATGTAGAGGAGAATGTAAGCATTGGTTGCACCAACCATGAGGAGTTGATATCTTTTTCTAATCCTGATCATTTCATAATCTAATTATTTTTTTACATTTTAAATGGACCGCAGAATTGGACAACAATTGGACAACGTGTCCATGATGTCTTGCAAAATTACCCTCGTTTACGTTCAACTCATGGACGGAAGGTATTGTAATATTAGCCGTTCTTAATTGGAAAATGGACACTTTGTTCTTTTGCACAATTTTTAAACATTTTATCATTTAACTAGTGATTTAAAATTTTAGTAACTAGCTATTTATGATTGTTCACGTTCACTTTGCTACCATATAAACTTCCGAAGGTATAGAGTCTCCCAAAGTACTCCGATTTATTTATTTTATTTTTTGTAAGTAAAAAAAAACCAATATAAACCTCCTTTGTTGTGGTAGGTTTTAGAAGTCCGTCCTGTGGTTGATTGGAATAAAGGAAAAGCTGTTGAGTTTTTACTTGAATCTCTAGGTAAGAACCTCTCGTCTGCCTCTGATTATTTATTGAATACAAACCAAGCTCATGATATTATTGAAAGCGCAAAATGTTGTTTTGCAGGATTAAATGATAGTGATGATGTGCTTCCCATCTACATTGGAGATGATAAAACTGATGAAGATGCATTCAAGGTATTGAATTAAAGCATTTTCGGTGCTTTCTTTGATAAGACAGATTATTATGCTAGAAATTTTAATGATTGCAAGGTGCATGTGCTAAATATATAGGTGCTGCGAGAAAGCAGTAGAGGTTATGGGATTTTGGTTTCGTCGGTGAGAAAAGAAAGCAATGCCTTCTACTCTCTCCGAGACCCCAATGAGGTACAAATCTCGGCATAGTTGATATGTATGCATCTTGGCTGTGCAATTATTTTGTCTGTTTCTTCTTTTTGTCAGAACTAAGATTATTACTATAATACGTGCAGGTCATGAAATTTCTCCAACTCTTGGTGAACTGGAAGAGACAAGAAAGATAGCATGGGAAGAAGTTAAGGCCAAAGACTATAATATGGATAGCATTTTATTTTATACACCAATTACATAGATTTTCTAGAATTGATTATTTCTTCCTCCTCTTTCATTTCTATTAAGTTATTACGAATAAAAGCTACTGGATTCTGCGGATTTGTGGTTATTATTCCTATATATACCATCATAATATCGCTTTTTTAATCTTTTCAACTTGTAGTGGTTGAGTGAAAGATATCTGCAGCAGCTTCCAAATGTTTCCAACTAGTACGTCGACCGTGGAATGGACGGGAAATTTTAGAACATTTTATATATAAATATTAATATTATAATTAATTTTTTATACTTAAAATTTATAAAATTGAACAAATGAAAATAAATATAGTACACTAAACATTGACCATAAGTTAGTAGTCTAAGGAAAAAAGAATGAATAAATGTTTGCCATAACAAATACATTATAAATAAAATATAATAATTTGAATAAATTTACATTATATAAATAATTATCTAATATTATGTTCCCGATATTTATGGTGAAAATGAACCAACTTTATGCTAACTTCATGTAGTAAGTTAATCTGTAAAAATCTCTCTGAATAATTATTGTAATTAAAAAAATAATTCATTATATTATACCAATGAATATATAAATTACATAATGTTATAATAAAAGAATATAATAAATATAAGAATTTCATAATATTAACACAAAATATATAACATAAAAAATATGATCAAAGATTTTTATGACTTTAATATACTGACAGTTGTTATAGCATAAAACATATGTAATAATGTCAACATATTATAAATATATCACATAATGAAACAAAATTGTAATAGTTTATGTATGCAAATTGCTAGTAATGCCTAAACAAATAGAATATGAATACTACTAAACATAAACATATAGTCATCATAAACATAAATAGCACTTAACTATTCAAGTTTCCAACAAAGTGAAAGCACAAAAATAAATATGTTTGATCTTTCGTAAGGATAATAATAAAAGAAATTATCTAGGATAGCTTAGACGGTGAATAGAAGTAAGTATCAAAACTCTGATATGAGAAGAAGGATTTCTGGTATCACATTTAAAGATAATCTTGTCTCCTTCACGGAAAGAATGAAGACGACAAAAATTCTTCCACCTGCTGCCAAATTTAATGGCTCTAGAAGGAAACTTCCCTTTCAACACCTTGCATTCCACCTCCATTAGTAGATCATGCAGAGTAGCCTTATTGAATCTCCCTTTTCAAATATATTGTGCAAATGGAACAAGAAGATCCTATAATAATTTTTCGTGAAGGGAATGTGTGTGCTGATAAAGGAAAATCCTACAACAATTTTTCGTGAAGGGAATGTGTGTGTTGATAAGTTGGCTAATTTATGATTTATTCATAGAGAATCATTTCATTGGTATAATAGGCTTTCATCTAGTATGTTCTTATAATTATTTATGAATAGGTATAGTTTACATATGTATCGTTTTTGTTAACATATGAGTTTTGGTCTGGTCCCCTATATTTTTGTATTTTCTTTATTGTTTCTTCTTTTAATAATACTTTTGTCATGTGATGACAAATGATTGTTTTTACTTGAGGTGTCTACCTAGCTGAGATGTCAAGTTGCATAGTGATACCTAACATGAAAGCTTTTGTTAAAAAAAAAACTTGTGTAAAGTACAATAACTTCATTATTTTCTGTAGTGAATATACACTTATGTGTTACTAAATACAATGAAATTCCTGTATTAAAACCATTTAGAAGAAACAAATTTATCAAACGAAAATTATAGAAAATTAAAATTATTAAATTTATTAAAAAGTTATAAATTTATACCTTTCTTGGTTATCCATTATAGTCGCGCCTAAACGTATAGAAATTGTTAAATTCGTTTTCATGTATTAGAACAAAGATATGAGAAATAAGAATAGTTTTGGATTAAAGAATTTCCATACCGGATATGTATGGCTGTAACAATATGTTTCAAACATTTTAAATATTTCTCTATAAACCACATTGGTAGTTGAATTATTGGTATTTTCATTATCATCCAAAATCAATATTTTCAACCCTTTCTTGGATTTCAATCTGGAAACAGCAACATATAGTTCTCCATGTGTAAACACTGGACGTGGTAGATATAAACCAACTTTATTAAGCATTTGACCTTAGCTTTTATTTATTATCATAACAAAGCACAAAGATATTGAGAATTGTCTTCTCTGAAACTTAAAAGGCAGGCTTGATTCATAAAGAGTCAAGTTCATTCTAGGAATAAATATTTTATCACCAATATTTTGTCTGGTAATAACTTTGGCACCAATAACATTCTTCCTCAAGTGAATTACTTGTAATCTTGTTCCATTGCAAAGTCAATTGGCTTAATCAGTATTCCTTAGAAGCATTATTGGAACTCCAACTTTTAATTTAACACAATGATTAGGAATTCCCGAGCATTTGATCTCATTCAAAAATTCTGTTGTAAACCACTCAGCTTGAGCATTTTCTTGTTCATCAGATTGGCAAGGGGTGTCTGAACTTAAATAACTAACTTCTTATTCGGGGATTAAGGATAAGATGAACTCATTCACTTAGTCTACACATTCTGTAGTAGGACACAGTATTGCACCATCGTCAAAAAATCCATCAGAGGTAAGATTTTGCTTGTAGCCTGGATAAACAAATTCAACCAATTGCAATAAAGGTTGTTGAACATGTAGAATTAAAATGTCTTCTGGTATTTCAATAGTTGCTTGTCCCAACTCATTTAAGTCCATATCTCCATCTCCAATATCAAGTATCCAATTAGCAAACTCTTTATTTTTGTTACAGTTTGCACTGATTTCTCACTGTTTAATCTCATATTCTCTGTAAGTTTCAAGACTTTGCAATGTTTCCATAATTCCGCGTAGTTTACTGTTGCCTTCACAATGTCATATCTTGATCCATTGTTTACAACATGCAATATCTGCCTAAAATCTCCTCCCAATACAATGATTTTACCACCAAAAGGTTTATGAGCGTTCTCTTGACTTTCAACCCTCATGACATCCTATAGAGTTCTATCCAGAGCTTCAAAACAAAATTTATTGATCATTGGAACTTCATCCCATATAATTAATTTAGTTTAAATCAACAATATGGCACGAAGACTTCCTTGAGGTATGCTGCAGGTTGATTGTTCATTTATTAACAAAGGAATGCAAAAGGTAGAATGAGTTGTTTTCCCTCCCGAAAGTGACAAAGAGGCTATATCGCTAGAAGCTACATTCAACACAATCAACCCTTTTGATCTAATGGCAGTAAAAAAATTTATCCACATAAAAGTTTTTCTTGTGCCGCCATAACTGTATAAGAAAAAAACCGCCAACTTCTCACAGTATTGTTGTCATTATATTCTCATAGACATCCACTTGCTCAGTAGTTAGACATTGAAAAAGAAAAGAATACATTTCAGACATTTTTATTTTGTCATAATTTAATTCATCAATAATGAATCTATTCTCATAAATAAAAGAATATGAATGAATAGGTTGTGGTAGACTATAAAGTCTTTTAAAGACTTACCATTTGAAATTAATAAGTCTTTTACTTGTAGAAGACAAAGGTTTTGTATTTGAGTATCTTCAATTGTAAGGCCTACCAAAAAATTAATATGTCATAGAAGGTATTTATAAACTTTGAGGAAAACATAAATTTATACCTGGTAGGTTAAACTTTTTTTCTTTTTTGGTATACAATGTCATCTGATAGTAACTTCCAAGTTTTGTTCCACACTTCATCAGGTCTAGACATAGTATTCATGAGTAACAGTGTAACAAACAATCTTCTGAACTGAATTCCTGATGTGAGTTGATTTTAGATGTTTTCTTTTAAGGTGACACTATACTTAAGATTGAGATTTTAGCATAATTATGGTGAGTACCCTAAGAAGATTCTCACTGGACACGAACTTAACCAAGTAGTTAAGTAAGTGTGAAGGTTCACTTCACAAGGACAAAGAGAAAAACAAGAATATGGGTGACAATGATGCAAAGGCAGAAATTAAAGAACATAAAGGAAACAACAAAATGATTTGACCAAATGGAAGAGATGGAATTAAACAAGAACATATAACAAAGAGAATTGATGGAATGGAAGATTTAAAACAAAGATGAAGGAAAAGGAAGCTTATGGATGATGGAACGAGAAGATGAACACGCCACTTGGATGGTGGATTCTCCAAAATAAGTGTAGAGTACCGCTACTTAAGAGCTCTCAACTCACTCAAGATAAGACCTAAATGCTAGAGGACTCAAGCCTCACACACCTCACACAAATTGTGTAGAGTAACTTTTCTATTCAAATTCAACATGTAAAATACATTAGGTAGGCTTCCTATTTATAGGTGAAGGAGCCTTGGAGAACAAGCTAAAGGGGTAGAATGGGAAAAGGGAAAAAATGGGCAGCCTTAGGGTTTGACTTAGTCAAACCTGCATCCTAGGCTTGTCTTTCTAGAAACTAAGTCAAAATGCCTTCCAAAAAGGTTAGGAACAAGCTAAAATGATAAATACACCCCCTATTATGCTAAAGGCACCTTATTCTAACCTATATTTGCTATTTGGATCCCCAAAGTGAACCCAATTATTTACAACATATTTGTATCTTATAAGAAGATCAAAAGGAAAAATAGTTGGTGTGTTAGTTTATGCCCAGCTCCTATGGTGAGGTCCACATGATCCTTGGTGGGATCTGAAATTGTTTGCTGAGATGATTGTTCACCTTGTGCTTTGTCTTTTGCTTCCTTTGTCATCTTCGTAGCTATTTGGGTTGTGTCAATTCCTGAAACAAGGTTGTTGGCCTCTATAATGGCATCAGTAAATTCTTTTTCATCTGCCAATAGCCCCATTGCATAACAAGCCTCTTTATATGTTTTTTAAATTACCCCATTAACAGTCTTGATGTTATCATAATTACAGCACCCTTTTTATAATTCAACAATATCTTGGGATAATATAATTCTCCTGACCCAAGAGGAATATATGTAAGCCTTTCAATACTAACACCTATCTTCCTTGGCTTCCATTCTCTTCAGTCTGCCATCCAAACAAATTGGCTAGGATATTCAGAATAGGTCAAATGTTGTCCCTCTAGATAAATTTTATTAGTCTCAAACCAAGCTAAAAACATTGTTCTTTTATGTTCATTTGTGTTCAATATTTCATCAATTTCTTCATTGTCTTTAAATAGAATGGGTTCCTCATATAATAGATGAAAAGTCAACCTTTGAACTGGAAGCCATCTAGTTGACAATCTAATTGACAAAGCATGTCAAGCAACAAACAATGGGAATTGAATAACATAATTTTCTTACTTTAGCTGGCATAAATTGAGTGTTGAGCAATATTGAGTTACAATATCAACACATTTCAATCACCGTTTCAAATAACTTAAATATAGAACTGGTGGAAGGAAATATATGAAAGATACGAAACTAATTTTGTACATGTCATACTTGTATTGTTAAGTCTTAGAAAAAAAAAATAGGAAGTATCTTGATCCCTTCGTGTCTACAGGCAGACTCCGCCTAAAATCACCTCTTAATAGAACAACTTTACCATCAAAAGACTGGTTACTGTTCTCTTCTTCTACAACCTTCATAATAATAATATCATAAAATAATTATAATAATAATACTATAAAATTGTATATATTAATTTTAATTATCATTTTTAGAATGATTTGATACAATGTAATGTGTAGATTTTGGAACATACTAAATAAATTTATCGTGTAAACAAATCATTACGTATTAGTTATAATAAATAATTCAAAAAATTTTAAATATAAATACTTCAAATTTTTAAATAAATAAACTCTTAATGTAATAAGTGGAAGTCATTATTAACAATGTTTACTACTTCAACCATCTTTATGTTTTTTATGTAGATTTTGTAGAAGCAGCATTGATTTTAATTTGTGACTTTATTTGAACATTTGTTAACATATTTTAAGAAATACTTTGTTAAATTAAACCTAGTTACAATATTTTATATTAATGTGAGCTTGATTATTTAAATAAATAAAAAGATAATGACAAAATCATTTTGTTCCAAATAACGTGAGATATTAAAAATAAGTACTTGAGATTTTTAATTTATTGAAATTGATTCTGGTTAAAGAAGATCGATAAATATTTGAAATAGATAGAGAAAAATATTTGCAATATTTATTTAAAGAAATTTGTTTTAAAAAATGGATTTAAATGATAAACAGGAAGCAATGCCAAATAAAATATTCCATAAACTACACATATTTAATTATTTTTGTTTTTATTACTAATTAACTTTTTAAAAAAGTTAGAAAAATATTTATGGTTATATGGATATCTGTTTGGATTTGTTCAATTACACAATGTTTGAAATTCTTTCTCATTTTTACTCTAATAATTATTGTCTATTGAGCTTCTTCTTTATTTTTATACCATTATTCTTTGTTATATTTTTCAAGTTGTTTCTCTTAATGGACTTGAGAGAAGAGAATGACATTAAATAAGGGAATAACATTAAATTACATTAAATAAAATTGTAGAAGAAAACACACAGAAAACACATTTAAGAACATAAATCAATAACATGAAAATAAATTTAAATTTACTTTTTTTTTTTAAAAAAAACATCTAAAATAAATTATTAGGCTATCATTTGAACTCATGCGACAACCACATCTTTTGAGAACAAATTTAATATTTATTAATAAAAATAAATTTTTTATTATAAAATAAACTAATTTTATGTATCATATTTAAATTATAATAATAATCATAAAATAATTTTAATAAAAAATACTATAAAATTTGGTAAGTAACAATAAACACTTATGTAAAAAAATGATTCATCCTAAAAGGTGTATAGCTTGAATTTAATAATTTGGTATGTTAACATTTACTTCAAAAATAATCTTATCATCTTCTTTGAAGTCATTTAACATACATAAATTCTTTTATTTCACTCTAAATTTTGTTGACTTATTTGGTCTGATTTCTTCACTATTTTGTATAAAAATATAATTATATAATTATGTAAATGTAAATGTGAATAAGAAAATAAAAAAATATTAATATATAAGAAATAAACATTAGTATGTATGAATAAATAAAAAAACTAAACATACTAAAATTAATATAAACAATGCATAAAGATAAATAATACATGTAAATAAATAAATTGTTCAAGTATGATGAAACTGATACAAATTTTGAGAAAGTAACCATAAACAGTCATTAAAAAAATGATTCATCTAAAAAAAGGATTCATCCTCTTGGGTATGATAAATAGCTTGATTTAAGTTTTTATTTTTTATGATTAACAGAATGAGTATTTTTTATGATAATATGAATATTTTCTTAATATTAATAAGGTGTTGAGGTTGAATATATGCATTTCTTACGTGGTTTCTTGTTTTTGGGCTGACTATTTCGAGTGTTTAATTTTGATTTTTATAGTGAAGAGGAAGCTAGGATGAAGATATATTCGGTTTCCACCAGGCATTATTTTGCGTTTGGGGCGCTTGTATCAGAAGAGCTTTCTTACTAGATTCAAGGTATATGTGGTTTTGAACCTTCAGGGTTTTGTTTGTATTTTATGCTGGTGGGGATTTCTTATACAGGGTTCTGTTTTTGGTATTGCAGAATTGCCTGGAGTTCGGTGCGTGCTTCCTGATACGTATTTGAAGGTTAAGGAAAAGGATTATGGAGGTAAACTCTGTTGTTCTGTTGTCTGCCTCTTTGTGTACATTTGATGTTTGAATTATAGTTGTTGTGCCTTTAGTTCCATGAACGTTTTTTTGATAACATAAGCGTAGCGTGGCATGTTATGGCTGTTAGGATGTTTCATAGTGGTTTATGATTTAAATTCCTGCCTCGGAGCCACAAATGTCATAACCATGTACTCTGCGAACTTTTTTCTTTTCCTGATCAGGTGAGCCCTTTATTAATGGGCAAGCAGTTCCTTATGATCCCAAGTATCATGAAGAGTGGCTTAGACACAATGGCAGGGCAAATGAGAGAAACAGGCGCATTGACAGGCCTCGCAATGCTGACAGGTCAAGGAACTTTGGGAGAAGGGAGAATGTTGTGAACAGAGACATGCAGGGTAGGCCTCCTATGCCAAATCCTGGTCCTGTTTCCAGTGGTGCTCCACCAAGCAATGCAGGTGGAAATGCTCCTCCCAGCAACCAGGTGGATATGCCCCTCCCAGCCACCAAGGTGGATACGCCCCTCCCGGCAACCAAGGTGGATGCGCCCCACCAAATGTAGGTGGATATGCTCCTCCCAATGCTGGACGTGGTTACCCTCCTCCTCCTAACATGGGTGGTGGCTATGGTCCTGGAGGTGGTGTGCCTCAGAATAACTACACTGGTAACATGGGAGGGGTACCCCCAACCAGAACACGGGAGGGTTTAAACCAAATGCAGGATGGTCAAACAATGCTCCCAGTAGAGACGTGCCAAGCAGGGATATGGGAGGAGCACCTGGTGGGAACCCATACACGGAGTGAGATCACTGCTTATTTTTCTAGCCTATGTAGATAATGAAGAATGTGCCAAGACAAAATGGAGTTTATGCCATGTTTCTCAACGAATTAAATCTTATTTTCTTACTTGTTAGTCCTATTTCCTAATGAACCTGCATGTTGTGTATCTGAAGTTCACAATTTTTTGATGGCTAAATTCGATCTATTGGCTCCTCCCAATGCTGGACCCTAATTTTATTTTTTGATGGCTACGTTTTATTTGGGATGACGAAACTCTAAGAGTGAGGTGTTCTGCATTGGTGGTTTGGAGTGATGTTGGAGGTAACATTTAGCTGCAACGAGGTGCGGTGGAGGTCGTGTGGTGTTTCCGATAAGAAGGGGTGGTTAGATAGGAAAATTAATATTTGACAACCGACTTTTCAGGTGCGCCAAATTACAACCTATTGAAAAGTCTTTTTTATCCTTCAACAAACCTCTGTAAGTCCATAAACTATTAAAACTATTAAAATAATAATATTTTGAAGGGTTGTATGTAAGCGCACGTTGTCAAATTATCATGACCCGGTTAAATAAGGGTTTAGGGTGAAATAGTAGAAGATAAGTTTTTAGATATTGAGGTTCATAAAAGAATTTTGGATCCAGATATCCGATAGATTTTTATAATAATTATTGTGAAGTTTGAAGATTTAATAGGAAACTGACATATTTTGGTTAAGAATGTGAAATCTAGAAAATAAAGTTTGGAATTGTAGTGATGTAAAGTGGAGAATGTTTACAACTCGAAATGTGTTATATAGTTGGAGAATGTTTATAACTCAAATTGTGTAAGTAGCCGTCATAAAATTAGGAATGTTTACAATATGAAGACGTGGATCGAACTCTAATTATCATAAATAATAATTATGAGTAAAACGATAACTTAATAAGTTTTGATAACTGAATAAGTTTTTATTGCTAAGTGGTTATTTATGAGTCATAAATGACTATCATAAGGTCAATCTAAAGGTCATTCACCAAATAATCTATAAATATAAACTCTCATGAAAGTGCATTTTTATCATATTCAATATAAATATACTCTTATACTTTCTTATACTTAATGTACATACGATGATTACAATCATTATGTTTTTACTGTATTACAAAATTTTTTTCAAGTAGATCTTCCAGTCTCGAAACCAACTAAAATAATATTTATAGAGGAATAACAAGATCTCACCAAAATATCTTCGAACACATTTTTTTGTATGAACATTTGATCCTCATATCCATATCTAAAAGTAACCCGCTTTCAAATAATTAATTTAGAAGACTATCTTTAAAGTTAAAGTAGTATTAAAGGTAAAATTATTTGAATGTCTTGACATATATATATATAATCAAATTTGAATTTAAATGAAAACTATGAAAAAGATATAGTTAAAATTATCGATATATCAATATATATGATGAAATAGGAACATAAATAACAAATGAAAAAAATAATATGAGGAATATAACAACAATTACGTTGCACTGTCTGTGGAATATGACTCACCTTTTCTTTCCGTTTTCTTGTCATTAACTGAAATCAATGGGAGGTTACTTACCGTTCACAATTAATTGTCATCAAAGGGAGGTTACTTACCGTTTATAATTAATTGTCATCAAAGGGAGGTTACCATTCTCAATTAATTGTTTTTGATTGTTGTTGTCTCCTAGAACCACTATATATAGTGACTTCTTTCAACCAATGTAACACACACAAAAACAGCAACACACTTGCTTCCTCTCTCTCCTTTCATATACTCTCTATTTCTTTTCTTTGGGTGTAAGTGTTTAACCCATATAGAGAGAATTTGTTTTGGGGCTATTTATCTATTAGTTTGAGAGGAATTCATTGTACTCCCAGTACCATTATAGTGGAAGGTTTTTGGCTCTCTCGCCGGTGGTTTTTTTACCTCTATTTAAAGGGGTTTTCCACCTAAAAATTCTGGTATCATTCTCATTTTCTTGTTACTTTAATTTCTCATATAATCTTTGGTTGAAATTATTACGCTTCCACACACGATATCCCTACAAATTGGCATCAGAGCTTTTCGATAATTCAACCAAGATTTGTTGTTCAATAATGTCGAAATTCGATATTGAGAAATTTGATGGTAAAATCAGCTTTGCTATCTGGCGAGTCCAGATGCTAGCTGTTCTCACCCAGAATGGTTTAAAGAAAGTTCTGACAGGGAAAATGACGAGGCCAACCACTATGACAGAAGAGCAGTGGGATGAGATGGATGAAAAGGCATTGTCTACAATCCAGTTATGATTGTCTCGTGAGATGTTGCGTGAGGTCATCAACGAGAAAACTACAGCAGGCATATGGAGTAAATTGGAGTCTCTATACATGACCAAAAGTCTTGCAAACAAACTCCGGTTAAAGGAGTGACTTTTTACACTCCGAATGTCAGAAGGTACTTCCATCCAATCTCACCTTGATGAATTTAATTCCATCATAATTGATTTGGAAAATTTGGATGTTAAAATTGATGATGAGGATAAAGCCGTTCTACTTATTGTTTCTCTACCACCCTCGTATCGACAATTCAAAGAAATTATGTTATACGGTAATTATCTTACCTTAAGCTTTGATGATGTCAAGACTAATTTACTAGCCAAAGAAAAATTTGATACTGAAATTCATTCTGGAAGTTCTGGTGAAGGATTAGTAGTTAGAGGGAGAAACCAAGAGAAAGGTAGGAACAATAAATATAAATCTAGGTCAAAATCTAGAGGCAAGAACTCCAAATATTGTCGTTATTGCAAGAAAAAGGGACACGAGATCTCTGAATGTTATAAATTGAAAAATAAGCAAGATAGAGAAGATAAGGGAAATGGTAAACAACCAGAAAGATCTGCCGAAGCTAGTATTGTTGAAACTGAATCTGATGGGGATTGTTTTGTAGCTTCCAACACTGAACAAAGGTCTAAAAATGAATGGATTCTTGATTCCGGT
Source organism: Phaseolus lunatus (assembly GCA_013389735.1). Taxonomy (NCBI): domain Eukaryota; kingdom Viridiplantae; phylum Streptophyta; class Magnoliopsida; order Fabales; family Fabaceae; genus Phaseolus; species Phaseolus lunatus. The sequence continues at coordinate 37,707,166 of CM023859.1, forward strand.
TGTACTTTTCACATGTCTCACAATAGAGACTGGTTTACCACATATAAACCAGTTTATGATGGTCTTGTTTTGATGGGAAACGATGCTCAATGCAAAGTTGTTGGTGTAGGAACAATCAAAATCAAAACACATGATGGAATTGTTCGAACTTTAACAGGTGTCAGATATGTCCCTGATTTGAAACGGAATCTCATTTCCTTAGGCACCCTTGCATCTCATGGGTGTAGATACTCAGCTGAAGGTGGAGTTTTAAAAGTGTCTAAAGGAGCTCTTGTGCTACTAAAGGCAATTCGATGTGATAGTTTGTATGTACTGCAGGGTTCAACAGTTACAGGTTCTGCAGCTATTGCCTCACCCAACACAGATAATACCAAGTTGTGGCATATGAGATTAGGCCACATGAGTGAGAAGGGAATTCTAATCCTCAAGAAGAAGGGTCACCTTGGTAACCATTGTACTGGAAAGGTTGATTTCTGCGAACATTGCATTTTTGGTAAGCAGAAAAAGGTTAGTTTTTCTAAAGCCATACACAGAACCAAAGGTACCTTGGATTATATTCATTCGGATCTTTGGGGTCCGTCAAAAGTTCCCTCCAGAGGTAAATGTTGTTATATGATGACAATTATTGATGATTTCTCACGAAAACTTTGGGTGTATTTTCTCAAACATAAGAATGAAGCATTTTCCACTTTTAAAGAGTGGAAATTATTGATTGAGAATCAAACTGGCAAGAAAATAAAAAGGCTAAGGACAGACAATGGCCTTGAGTTTTGTTCGAATGAATTCAATGATTTCTGCAAGAAGGAAGGCATTTCCAGACACCTCACCATCCCAAGGACTCCACAACAGAACGGGGTTGCAGAAAGGATGAATAGGACTATCCTGGAGAGAGTTCGTTGCATGCTCTCCCATTCTGGTTTGAAGAAATCTTTTTGGGCTGAAGCGGCTTCAACGGCATGTTATCTGATAAATCGCTCTCCTAACAGATCAATTGATTGCAACATTCCAGAAGAAGTTTGGTCAGGTAACCCTGTTGATTATTCTAATCTTAAAATATTTGGTTGCCCTGCTTATTCTCATGTAAACGAGGGAAAATTAGAACCTCGTGCTAAGAAGTGCATTTTCTTGGGTTATGGCTTAGGGGTTAAAGGCTATCGTTTATATGACCCAGAATCTCACAAAGTAATTCACAGTCGGAATGTAACTTTTAATGAAATTGCTATGTTCTCTTCTGTAAAAGATACTGTCATTTCCTCAATTGATACAGGTGACCAGGAAGATGCTCGAGAGAAGGTGGAGTTTGAGATTAAAACACCTGCTCATGAGGAAAATGTTCCCAATTCCTCCAGTATTCAAGATGATCAAGCTACTGCTATTGATGGTACAAATGAACATTTGAGACCACATGAGGAATGTCCACCTCAACGACGAGGGTTACCACAGCCGTGGCCTATGGCTCAAGAGCTTCCACAAAAGAGACCAAGAAAACCGACTCAAAGATTAATTGCAGAATCTGCCAACATTGCTTATGCTTTAACTATTGCTCAAGAGATGGGTGAAGAAGGTGAACCCAAGAATTACTATGAAGCTATCTCTAGTGACGACTCAACAAAGTGGATTGCTGCTATGCAAGAAGAAGTTGAGAGTCTTCACAAAAACGAAACATGGGAATTGGTGAAGTTACCAGAAGGAAAACGAGTCATTAGTTGCAAGTGGATCTTTAAGAGAAAAGAAGGGATCCCTGGTGTTGAGAGTACAAGGAATAAAGCAAGATTTGTTGTAAGAGGTTTTGATCAAGAGGAAGGTATTGACTTTAATGAAGTATTTTCTCCTGTTGTTCGTCATACTTCAATACGTATATTACTTGCTTTAGTTGCCTTGTATGATTTGGAGCTGAAACAGTTAGATGTGAAAACTGCTTTTCTTCATGGTAATCTTGAGGAAGAAATTTACATCCAGCAGCCTGAAGGGTTCCTTATTCCTGGAAAGGAGGACCATGTATGTCGTTTGAAGAAATCTCTCTACGGCTTGAAGCAATCACCAAGACAATGGTATAAGAGGTTTGATTCTTTCATGGTTGGACATGGCTACTCCAGAAGTATCTATGATAATTGTGTCTATTTTCAAAAGACATCCGATGGGTCATTTATATACTTGTTGTTATATGTTGATGACATGTTGATTGCCGCAAGAGATAAATCTTTAGTTAACAAGTTAAAGGCCCAGCTTAGCAGTGAATTTGATATGAAGGACTTAGGTCCTGCTAAGAAAATTTTAGGAATGGAGATCAGCAGAGATCGTCAAGCTGGAAAACTTTTTCTATCACAAAAGAAGTATGTTCTTAAGATGCTTGACAAATTTGGAATGCGAGATTGCAAAGCTGTTAATACTCCAATTGCCGCCCACTTCAAGTTGTCATCAGATCAGTGTCCAAAATCAGATGAGGACAAAAGGCGCATGTCACATGTCCCGTATTCAAATGCAATTGGAAGTCTCATGTATGCTATGGTATGTACCAGGCCTGATTTAGCTTATGCTGTTAGCATTGTTAGCAGGTTCATGCATAATCCAGGCAAGGCACACTGGGAAGCCGTTAAATGGATACTTCGTTATCTAAAAGGTTCTCCTGATCTTGGTTTGGTATTTGATCAACATAGAGCCGATCCCGGAGGAGCAGTTGGCTATGTTGATGCTGACTATGGTGGTGATTTAGATCGGAGAAGGTCACTTTCAGCCTACATTTTTACCCTATGTGGTTCTGCTATCAGCTGGTATTCTTCACTTCAAGCCATTGCGGCCTTGTCCACCACTGAAGCAGAATATATCGTTGCTACAGAAGGTATCAAAGAGGCTATATGGCTTCGAGGCTTGGTAAGTGAACTTGGTCTTCAACAAGATGTTCTTGTTATATTTTGTGATAGTCAGAGTGCTGTCCACCTAACCAGGAACAACAAGTCTCAAGGACCAAGCACATTGAAATTAAGCACCATTTTATCCGAGACATTGTTGATACGGGAGATATAATTGTTGAAAAAAATTCATACAGCCGAAAATCCTGCAGACATGTTGACCAAGGCACTTCCACCGGCTAAGTTCGATCATTGCCTGAACTTAGCTGGTATTATCCAAACTTAATCAAGGTTTCATGGCGAGAGAGTGTTCCAGTCAAAGGCAAGTCAAGGTGGAGATTTGTGGAATATGACTCACCTTTTCTTTCCGTTTTCTTGTCATTAACTGAAATCAATGGGAGGTTACTTACCGTTCACAATTAATTGTCATCAAAGGGAGGTTACTTACCGTTTATAATTAATTGTCATCAAAGGGAGGTTACCATTCTCAATTAATTGTTTTTGATTGTTGTTGTTTCCTAGAACCACTATATATAGTGACTTCTTTCAACCAATGTAACACACACAAAAATAGCAACACACTTGCTTCCTCTCTCTCTCCTTTCATATACTCTCTATTTCTTTTCTTTGGGTGTAAGTGTTTAACCCATATAGAGAGAATTTGTTTTGGGGCTATTTATCTATTAGTTTGAGAGGAATTCATTGTACTCCCAGTACCATTATAGTGGAAGGTTTTTGGCTCTCTCGCCGGTGGTTTTTTTACCTCTATTTAAAGGGGTTTTCCACCTAAAAATTCTGGTATCATTCTCATTTTCTTGTTACTTTAATTTCTCATATAATCTTTGGTTGAAATTATTACGCTTCCACACACGATATCCCTACACTGTCTTATTCTGTTAAACATTTGATAACGTGAGTGTTTGAAAAACAGAGGAAAATTGTGCGGGATAATTTATCTGAACAATTATATTTTGCAATTAAGAAAGAAAGAGAAAAATAATATAATACAAAACAAGATTAAAACATAAATTTAATTAAAGTCAACTTACAATTTCATTATTACAAATTAAACTAAATAGAAATCGATAATGCAATTGGGGGAGTTGCTTAAAAACTGTTAGAGAGTTATGTAACAGAGAGAGAAAAAAAAGAAATCTGACATCACTGTGTCCAAAATTAGAGAGGTGAATGTGGTTTTGGATTTGGATCTGGTCTATTACTGTGAGTTATTAATTCAGAAGTGGTAACGGAGCTTAGCGTCTTAACCTCTAATCTCAAAATGTCACTCACTTTGCAAACTCCGTCCTCTACAACGCTCTCTTCTGCAACATCCATTCACTCAACAACAACAAGATCCACTTTCTCCTTCTCGCCTCGTTCCACGCTTTCCCCAAAAACCCTCCATTTCAATTACCACAGGTCCCTCCCTCAAACTCGCGCTTCTGCTTCCTCTATCAATATCGGTAATTCATAATTTCATCATATTATATACATTAGTAGTTATGCTATCTTCATTCCTTCATTTCGCGTTTTCTTTTCTCTCCAATGTCGCAATTTATGTTGCAGCTTCCACCACTGAACTCGATGCTGTGTCCGCCTTCAGCGAGATCGTCCCCGACACCGTCGTTTTCGATGATTTCGAAAAGTAACGTCGATTTATTCTCTTTGCTTTTTTCCTATGGAATTTCAATGAGTTTTGATGTGATGGTCAATTAATGAGCGTATACGCTGCTGCAGATTTCCTCCAACTGCTGCTACTGTCAGTTCATCACTTCTCTTGGGGATATGTGGCCTTCCAGACACCATTTTTAGGGTAACACGTGCATTTCAATCTTAGGAAAACCTAACCAGTGCACTTTGATCTGAGTCTGAGTTAACGAGTTACGCATTTTTATTATTATTATTATTATTATAGAATGCTGTGGAAATGGCTTTGGCTGATTCTGAGTGTTATGGAATTCAAAATCCTAATGCGCGATTGTCTTGTTTTGTCAGCAAGGTATTTGTTTCTGTTTCTGTTTTTCATTTTAATTTTGATTTAATGATAACTTGTGGTGCTCATTTCAGTCTAATCTATGTGGTTGTTTTGCGGATTCCTGAAACTGTAGGCTTTCACGAATGTGGGTAGTTACTTGGCAAAGCTTGTCCCTGGCCGTGTTTCAACCGAAGTGGATGCGCGGCTTGCTTATGACACACACGCCATTATCAGGAAGGTATTTTACATGTTTCACTTCATGACTACTTATTATGTTAAAATTCTATTACTTTGTTGAATAATACACTTGTAGTTTCAGTGCTTCTTTCTCATGTACCAATCATAGGTCTTGTAATTTCTCAGGATTACATAGTTCTTATTAAGTTGTCTATACTAGTCATGAGTAAGAGCTATAGACAGTTTCGATGTTGGCTCCAGATGTAGGAAAACAATTGTTTTAGTTGATTGCACGTCATTCTGATATATGCAATGACCAAACTAAGGAGATAGGTGTTTCTCTCTGACTCTCTTTTCCTTTTCTCCTTTTCTCTCTATAAATTCTAGGCTGAGTGGCTGCTAGGCTGTTTAAAAACAAGGTTCACGTTTTGTGAGTCCTTGTCGCTCTGTACAGTTACAATGACAAAATACACATATGCTGTGACTTGGTGAAATCTAATGCTACTGTTATCAAATTTTACAGGTGCATGACTTGTTAAAGTTGTACAATGATAGCAATGTACCTCCGCAACGTCTGTTGTTTAAAATTCCTTCAACTTGGCAAGTGAGTAATCTGAAAAATAGAATTGCAGTGCCAGCTGAATCCCAATATACTGATGCTTTATTCATGTACGGGTGACTTGCTTACTTTTTATTTAGGGAATAGAAGCTGCAAGGTTGCTGGAATCTGAAGGCATACAAACACATTTGACCTTTGTCTACAGGTACTTTAGAGTTTAGTTGAATATTTTGCAAAAAGCTCTCGAGGTTAATACAAGATGCCATATTAGTATACTGCTTAAAAGGCTTGGATCTTTCATTATGTTGAATGCTCTTAATACATTGCAATGTTATGTCTAAACCTCAGGAATCTTACAATGGTATATTTTGTTTTGTTCCATTATAAGGAAAAAAAAAATTATTTAGCACACATTAGCTTTTGGCAGTCCATAAAGAATTTTATTCAACTGATATGCATGTTCACTATTCTCAAGGACATAGTTTCACTGTTGTTTTTATTAATCCCAAAATGGTTTCATCTAAGCTTGGATGAACTGATGTTTCTTTTATTCAGCAGAATCTTTTATCTTATATCTTTATTCCATAACAATGATAAATCTTTACTAGTTTGTAGTAGGTTGAGGCTGCACATATTAGCTTCGAATCTGGGAGTATGTGTAAATCCCAATCTTCTAACAATAAATGAAAAACTATCTCTGTAACAGAACTTATAGAATATATAAATTAATACAAAGTTCTGGTCATATTCCCAAAATAGAAAAATAAAAGCCATCTTTCCATGAAAACAGATATTTTATGTGTTGGAAAAAAAATACTGAAGTTTCATTACTACAATTTCTTGATGTCAAATTTGAATTGCTTAAAATATATCAAGTCTGTTTATGGTTTTTTTCTTGACCATTATCTTTTAATATTTTATGTGGGTGGGGTAAAACTATTCTAAAAAACATGCTCAATTTAACTCATTGTTTGTCTGAATTACAATTGTTGCTCTTTTTTTACTCTGGACCGCCAATTTGAATATAAGATAGCTAATGCTATGAAGCATGGCATCATGCTCTCTTATTAGAATTTTTGTGAAATGTTCTTGCGCTTTGTTACATCAAAAGAAAAAGGAATTATTTGCTTTTATGAAAATTACATGTTTGGATAATGACTACTGATGTGAAAATTTTTCCCAATTCCTTATCAAAATTCAAAGATCTAAGTTTGTAACCTTTGATCTAGTGGCTGTGTTATTCCGTTTGAATTGAGTTATTTTTATTTTATTTATTTTTAATCCTTTGATGGTTTGGTTCTATTTCGTCAGTTTTGCTCAAGCCGCTGCTGCAGCTCAAGCTGGTGCGTCTGTTATTCAAATTTTTGTTGGTCGTACAAGGGTAATTTCTATCTTTATTTGTGTCATAACTTCATAAGAGTGTTTAAAAACAGTTTAAGGTTTTAGGGTATCCTATTTAAACTTCGTAATTTTTCAGGATTGGGCACGTAATCATTCCGGTGACACAGAAATAGAATCTGCCCAGCTAAGAGGAGAGGATCCAGGGTTGGCATTGGTATGTTCTTTAATATTTTGAACTTTTGTTCATTGCCTATTGCTCTATTCTTAGAATTAAATTTATGTTTATTTTTGTGAATACTAACTTATGGAGCTTTTGGTCAAATCAAAATTAACTTATAAAGCTCCAGGTGAAAATGTAGATATAGAGGTCATTTCTGTTTTCACAGTTGAAGTCAGTAATATTGGTAGGTATGACTTGTGGAAAATAGCTTGGCTCTTGCTGCAAGAATCAGATATTTGCTAAAAGTAGTTATGATGATCACCAACAAAGCCTATGCTTGAAATCCTTATTATTATTTCAGGTGACGAAAGCTTACAATTATATTCACAAATATGGGCATAAGTCAAAGTTGATGGCAGCAGCAGTTCGCAACAAGCAGGATCTATTTAGTCTTCTGGGGTATTCAAAGACTTCCTTTAAGTCAGATCCAATTTAATACCTGATTGAAGTTTTATTTGTATGAGATATACTATCAATTTATTCGCTTTTTCTTCCTTGTCTAGGGTTGACTATATCATCGCCCCTTTAAAGGTATTGCAGTCTCTCAAAGAATCTGTTGCTTCTCCTGATGAGAAGTACTCTTTTGTTAGGAGGTTATCCCCTCAGTCTGCTGCACAGTACAAATTTAGTGATGAAGAGGTATGGCTTCAGCTTCTGATGTCATTTGCTTTTCACCTTTACAAAGTAGCAATTCTTAGTTGAAACTGCAGAATTAAGTTGGTATCAATGTATGTTCGCCCGCCTTATAATTGCAAAAACATGATGGCATGCCCATTGCTTCTTTTTCACTCAAATGGAAAATAAAGAACCAATTGGATGAAGGGCAACTTCAAACTGCATGTTGTCTGTTCTCTAATGTTATTCCAACAAGGTGTTAATTCTCCCATCAAGAGGCTCAGGAAAATCGGAATCAGCCGACCCTAACTTTTGTCACTTTATTGCTGTGAAGGTTTGATTTCTATCACTGCCATTGACAATGTAATAGGAAATGTGAGCGTTAACTGCCATCTATGGTGACTGGGTTATGCTAAAATAACGCCCATTCTAGTGTCCTTTCTCACCTCAATCATCAGCAGGATATTTTTATAAAATCGCGTTTTTGTTCTGAAGTTTGTCATATTTGCTAATTAATCTGATTGCTATACTAATAAGTTTGCATGCTTTATATTCAGCTTGTTAAATGGGACCAAGATAGCTTGGCAAATGCCATGGGGCCTGCAGCTGTGCAGCTTTTGGCTGCTGGACTGGATGGCAATGCTGATCAAGCAAAGCGGGTTGAAGATTTATTTGGGAAAATTTGGCCACCACCAAATGTATGATTTCTCTTCTTTATGTCGCACGACAGTATTTTGCCTGAAGGAATAAACGTAGTAGCGAACAGATGAAGGGAATATTCCGTTGTTTTTCTTTCCCTCTAACCTTTGAAGTCTTGAACAATTTCCTAATGTAAAGCACGCGGAATGCACTTTATTTTTTCAGTTTTGTTGCAGTTGCATTTCTTAGTATGATTTTTAGAGAGATATTATTATACTGTGTATCTTTGGTGTACACTTAAATTTCCGGAACTTTTATTCCGTTTTAATTTGAAATAAAACCGGATACTCCTACAAAGTAAGGCGCAAGAACCATCCCTCCGAGTGTGTCCAAGATCTGACTTTTGCACATCGAAAATTTCTTACACTTCTTTTTATTCATTTATAGTAATGAGTTTTTTCAAAATTTAAATACATTCTTAAAATTTTACTTTTAAGTGAATGAGAGTTATGCTTTGTAATCCGGCTTGAGCAATGGCAAATTGGGCCACATTTAAGCTGGCTTTGTTGAATCATATAATTTTTGTTTGGTTACAACATTAAATGATTTCATTAGTAATCATCTATATTTAGATTTTATTATATGATTTAGAGGTTAAACCCTACTGAGTGAGTTCATTAAACATCGGTATGGGTGGAGATGGACTAAGTTGAGATACCTTTTATCTAAATTTGGTTTGTTTATGTTATAGTTTTATTCTCAGGCTTCAGTTGATTTTTTTTAAGGTTTAACCTGAATTTAAAACTTATTTAATAGCTTGTTTATAGTAATATTTAATACAAAAATCTGCTTATTAAATGTATATTTTCTTTTTTCATTTAGGTAATTAAGTCTCAATAAATATTTCGAAAAAATTACAATAAAAATATGCGGAAAACAAATCAAACCTCAATAAGTATTAAAGAAAGAGAATGATAAAATAAAAACAGAAAATAAACTATCATTAAACAATCTCAAATGCATATCCATTAGTTTCATAGAAAACTACTTTTGACCTTGAATTTTGACATAAGAAAATAATAATAAAAAAAGACAGATATAACTCTTGTCTATCCACGACTTCAATTATTTTCAAACTTGTAATAATTTATTTCCCATTTTCATAAGTAAGAACTTAAATTGTAACATTTTGGCAAAAAAAAAAACATAATCTCTTGTCCTAATTATTTTAAAAATATTTCAGTAACTAATCCAATAAAGGAGTTTCGATAAACATTAAAAGGTAAAAAATAAAAAAAGTAGGTCATGTGCAAAGGAGAATTAGTTTAATTTTCCTTGAACATAATTGTAAGAAAATAAACATAAATCTAGTAAAAATTAAAGGAAATGGATTATAACAATGCATACAACAAATAAACCCAGTATGCATAGTAAAATAATGAAATGTAATACAAAAATAACAACCAGTTGCGAATGGCAAATGTGAATATACATGTTTAACTTAGTTTTGTCAGTTTTGTAAGCTGAGTTTGGAAAAAAAAATCTGGCAATTTTACTCTCAAACATGCTCTAAAAAAAGTTTTTAATTCAACTAAAAATTGATATTCTTTTTTCAATAAATTCCAAATGTCTAAGGATGCACTTCAAACATAACTTAAAGCTTACTTATAGTTTAGACTAGAAAAGTGCAGCAGCAAGTAGAAAACAGAGAATAAAAAAACAACTTTGATGTGGAGCAGTGCTTGAAATCATGGTGGGAGGGTTTAGCTTCCAAATCCATCATGAATCAATCTATCTCCAGTTGTAGGGTCCCACTAGTGGACCCTTTTTTACTGTCCTTAGTATTACTTTCAAACAAAATTGAAATTTCATATTTGTAAAATGATTTTATTTTTAAAAAACTAAATAGTTAGATTTAGAATAAATTGGACGTATTTTATTTTTAGTATAATAAAATACAAAAATATTTTTAATACAAATTTTTTAATTTAATTAATTTTAATGATTGAAGTAATTGAATACATATTTATTAAAAAAATAATTAATATTAATATATAATTAACGTTTTGTTAATATTCAATTAAAATTATGAAAATTTAAAATATATAAGAATAAAATTGAGAAAATTATTAATATTAATGTTAATTTTCTCTTGAATAAACATATGTTATAATTACTAAAGGATGACATATTTAATCACTTCAACTGTTCAGTTAAAATAAAATTATTAATCTAAATTAAAAGTTGTTGTACTAAGTATTTTTTTATTATAATATAAAAATATAACTTCGATCTTTTAAACACACAAACCATAAAATACAAAGTACAAATTTGTCTTTTCTTTATAAACTTGTCTAGACAACTAACAAAAAATGCTTTCAAATCATAAAAAAATAACCAAGATAATTTTTTCTATTAATAAAAAATAAAATAAATAAGGAGTATTTTAAAGATGCTTTAATTCCATCATCTTAAGGATTATGAAGATGCATAACCTCCAAAAACTCTTATAAATGGGTGTCTATCACCCTACCACCAACTCCTGACAAAAAAAATATAGTAACACCAAATAGTGTTGCGCTCAACCATTATTCAAAAAGTGCACTCCCAAAAGTTTTATAACTTCAGAAACTTTAAATGCATCCCAAAAAAACACTGCCCAACAGAAAAAGACTTATACACATAACCCAACATGACCCAGTCACCATGCAATACACTAAATTTTAAACCAGATACACGAAAAACATTAGATAGTAATTTTAAACTGAAACTGTTGAAGGGAAATATTACATAATGTAAATACAGCTTCATATTTCAACATATTCTCATTAACGTCTAAGGTTCCTTTATCATGCATCCATTGTGATACCAGGATAATTAATTTATACATTTGTCCGATACCATCTATTAGCGAATTAATTAATCAAATTCATTATTTTTTTTTTCTAATATTGTGATTATGCTAATTTATAAAATTTGACATCTAATATTAATTATTTTTATTTCTCAATAGATATCACATCAAAATATCATACTTGCCTTTCTTCTTTAAAATTTATTTTAATTTTTCAAGATTTTGAATCTTTAATAATTACACACATAAATACTCTTTTATGTTAACTTAGATGTACCGACTACTTTTTCTGAGAGGAAGATGTATAACAACTAGTTGATATTAAAAACACTCCTAATAAGATGATCTGTCAAGCTTTCATTTTTAATTCAGCTCTTAAATCTTTAATTTTCAATACCTTTCACCCATTTTCATTTATCAACTAGTTTTTTGAGCAAGTTATATGCCAAAAACTGTGATTGTTTATATCAGTCATCATGTTACTTTGTTATGTAAATTTGAATTAGAAATAAAATACAAGTCCTATTAATATTAATTAGTTGGCACTAGCAACCCGTGAATCATGGCAGTTTGACATTGGTTCCTAGTGATGATCATGCATTGTTAATTTAATTGACAGCAGTGTCCCTTAGTGAACAGTGTCTCTGTATACAGTATGATCATAATTGTCGTAATTAGCTTGCCCTAGGACAGGTTCATATGATCAAGATTGATTAGTCATTCACTCATTGGTAATATAAAACATTATTGAATGAATGTAATCATATCTAATAAAATTTTCTAGGGCCATGTGGAACCTGCAACACCACCCATTTGCTCCACGTGGACTGTGAAGACATGCAACAAATTGAGGTCAGAGTTAAACTAAGTTGGTAGGGCATATCAATTACATCATTAATTTTAATGCAGGAAGAGCGCAGCCTTAAGATCTGGTTTTGGTTGTTTTGTCTGCTTAATTTCTTCGGTGGCTTCCTCAATAATGAAACATTATTTGAGGGGATAGGTGGGAGGAAAACAATGCCAGCCACAAGCAGAAAATACAAGAGAAGATGATAGAAAGATTTGAAGGATGTTGTGTGTGGATTAATAAGGATGTAATATGATGATGGTTCACTTTAACATGTGGCTTAAAAACAGTCACCAAAATGTTTGGTATATAGAAAAGCCACAAAGGCAGTGTGTGTTGACAGTTGCATTATTGCATGCAGTGAAATGGTACAGGTGCCAACATGGTGGACCATCTGACTCAGCAATGACTCACACAATTCTCATTCATCATCTTTTTCTATTCACAAAGTCACTGGAAAAAACTACTGTTCTCAAAATCATACTAAGAAAGAATATATAGTTTAGTGATGCAAATTATTGGTACAGGAAAAACCTCACCTCACCTCACTCAGGCACCTTCCCTACTAAATTGTAATAATGTCATTAAATTTGTTAATGTTCGATTGTTGATTACAAAAATTAAATAACAAAATACTGAATAAATACTGTTCTGGTCCAATATAAACTAATCATTTAATATTTATTTATTTATTCACATTACTATAAATTTCAATACAAAACAATTCTTACAGAAAATAATCAATTATTTAATAAATATTATTTTTCACAAATTAATAAATATTACATAATTTCATTTATATAATTATAAAAAAATACTTCTCGTTTAGTATGGTGATAAAACTTGAGAATATTAGAGATAGAAATGGATTGCTTCTTTAAAACTCTAATTCAAATTTAATATAAATCTATATAATTGAAAAAAAAAAACATAGTGTAGGTACTCATAATTAGTTCTTATCATAACATTTTCCTCCATATATATATATATATATATATATATATATATATATATATATATATATATATATATATATATATATATATATATTAAAAATTTCTCAATCTTAAAAGATAGCAAGAGAATTTAACAAGTTAATTTAGATTTATTGTAAAAAGGGATACAACCAAAAGAAATGCCACTAATTATTTCTTATTTTTTTAGAAAATTAAAAGCTTTGAGTAAGAAGATTCACTCAACAAGGTACAAGAATAAATAAGATTCAGCCAACATGTGCTTGAACTTGAGGTCTCACAATCAACATTAAATGCCATGTTATCTTTCTTAGTGAGACAATCTATTATTGAGGAAAAGTTTAGTTTATGAATTAACAAAAAGACAAATATGATTATGGTGCACATTTACTGATGGTTGATAGAAAGAAACATTGAAAAGCATACCTTGGACATATAAACTGTTCTGAGAGAGTTTCCATCTTCTTGCTTATGGTTCTCTTAATATTTTTTTCTCCAAGACCTTACACTAGTTAATCATTCATTTCATTGAGATTAATGTAATAAATCTTTTCTATACATAGTTTCTCCATTTTAATATATAATTTTTTTAATGATTTTTTGTGTTCAATTAATGCTTATGTTGCATGACTTAACCATATGTATTTTTATTGATTTTTAATATTAAAAAATGATTTTAAAACTTTGATCTTTAAGAGCTTCATATTGTAGAAACTAATTGAAGAAAATAATAGAAGAGAAAAAGTTGTAGAAACTAATTGTACATAATTGCAAAACTGAATGCTTTTTTTACATTTTGATTTACTTCAATAATATATATAATAAAATTACAATTACAGGAAGCTATGAAATAGGAATACTAACTGTCCTGTAAACTGACCATTAATGCAATACTAACAGTAAATAATTTAAGAGTAATAAAATCTGAATTAATAATTAACATTTAAGGCTAATAAAATCTGAATTAATAACCAACATCTTCCCTTAATTATGATTTGGAATAACCTTCATGCCCAACAAATCCCTTAACTTGATGAAAGCATCGATCTTAAATGGCTTAGTGAAAATATCTGCAATCTGATCTTCTGATCTACAGTATTCCAATTTGATCATGTTCTTCCCAACTTGATCTCGTAGGAAGTGATACTGAATATCAATGTGTTTACTTCTTTGATGAAGGTACCGGGTTCTTTGCAAGATTAATTGCAGAGACATTGTCAACATAAATCTTCATTGGAACATCTAGGTTAAAACCAATTTGAGTCATGATATTGTTTAGCCAAACTGATTGACAAGCACTTGTTGTTGCTGCTACATACTCAGCTTCACAAGTAGATAATGCAACAATTGACTGTTTCTTTGATAACCATAAGGAAACAGTCTTTCCGATCATGTCCGATCATGAAACAATTACCACTTGTGCTCTTCCTCTTGTTTGAATCTCCACCCCAATCACTGTCTGAGTATCCAACGATCTCAATCTTCTTAGATGAAGAGTAAAATAGACCAAAAGTTGTAGTACCTTTGATGTAATGCATAATTCTCTTTACAGCTTGTAAATGAACTTGTTGAGGTGACTCCATGTATCGACTAACCAATCCCACATCATAGCATATGTCGGGTCTAGTACACGTGAGATATCTAAGGCTCCCAACAATCTGCTTAAAGTATGTTGCATCTATAGTTCGCCCATCACCTTTCTTCGTAAGCGTAATTCCAGTTTCAATTGGAGTCTTAATTGGATTTGAATCCTTCATCTTAAACTTCTTTAAAAACTCAGCAGGAAATTTCCTTTGATGAATGAAGATTCCATAATCTCCTTGGATGACTTCAATGTCCAAAAAATAGGACATAAGACCGAGATCAGTCATCTCAAATTCCTTCATCATGATATGTTTGAAGTCACCAATCATTTTGAGATTACTTCCTGTAAAAATCACATCATCAACATAAAGACATAAAATTAGCAAATCTCTGTGATCATTAGTCTTTACATAAAGACCATGATCTGATGCACATTTTTTGAATCTAGTGGCATGAAGAAATGAATCAATCCTTTTGTTCCAAGCTCTTGGTGCCTGTTTAAGACCATATAAAGCCTTAGTTAGTCTGTACACCTTCTCCTCTTTGCCAGATTGTATGAAACCCAACGGCTGCTTTACATAAACCTCTTCATCAAGTGAGCCGTTTAGAAACACAGACTTGACGTCCATTTGGTGAATTTTCCATTGCCTTTGTGCAGCTAAAGCAATGATTAATCTCACTGTTTCCATTCGAGCTACAGGAGAAAATATTTCTTCATAATCATAGCCTTCTCTTTGCTCAAATCCCTTTGCCACCAGCCTTGTCTTGTATCTATCAATCTCACCATTTGCTTTCACTTTAATCTTGTACACCCACTTCACATCAATTGCTTTGTGTCCTTTTGGAAGATCAGTGAGCTGTCATGTATTGTTTTTCTTAATCGCCATCAATTCTTCATTCAATATTTCTTCTTAATCGCCATCAATTCTTAATCGCAACTTTATTAGAGAAATAATACTTGAATATTTTTCTACTCATACTTCTGGTATGTTTTCGATTTGCTATACTTAAGAACACAACAAATTTATCCAATAAAAATGTTGTCAATAAATTTTGATCCAACTTTTATGGGCTGAATATTCTATAATATTGAATATGAGAATGACAACAGAGCATTAATACTATCTTCTTCTTTTTCACCAATTTTTCAATTTTATATAGAAGTTTTAACTTTTTCTTTAGTAATTATTCTTGTTTTAATTACTCCTTATTGCATGTTAGATTTAAATTCTCAAAGAATTTTCAATTTATATTTCTTGTCTCATGTGTTTTTAACTCTTTATCATTAACATACTTAAATGTTATCAAGTTTTTAGTTATAGTTTTTCTTTACTTCATCAATTATATTGTATAATTTTCTCTTTTATGTGAATTTCACTTTCAAGTTTTAAGTTTTACATACGCACAAATCTTGTATTTATATTTTAAAAAATAAATATAATACAGTATTATCATAATTGAATTACTTTATTGATACTTTTAGTTTTTAATATGTTTTAGTAAATTTAATAAAATATTTGATTTACTTTTTTAATTCATTTTGAAACATTTAAATTGTTATTTAAAGTAAAAAAAAAAATACACAAACCTATATATTTTTTATTGAATGATTATTTTAATTACATCCCTATACTAAATTTCATAGAAAAAAAGAAATATATTATACCAATTGAATATCAAAGTATATTAGATTTAAATCTTTTTCTTATCCCAGAGAGAATATGATGTCGTGATATCTTTTAAAACACTCACCTACCTTCTTTTAGGCTGTGTTTGGATTGAGGAGGAAAAATGTGAAGACTTAAGGGAATGGATGTGTGAGGATTTGAGAGAAAAGTATGAAGAAAGTGAGTGTGTTTTGATTGAGTAGTGTTAGAGTGGATTTGTAAGAAAAATTTATTGAAATTTGTGAGTAATGTGATGGTTGTGAGAATATTTCGTTTTTTTTTAAAGATATAAAATATAAGATTACAAATTTACGTTTGTCTTTAAAAAAATATAATAATCAAATACTGTGTATTTTTGTGTAGATTTAGATGAATTAAAATTATGTAAGTTATTTCCAATATTATTGAATAATTAATTTTGAAAAAATACGAGTTACTTGATAAAAAATAATTTACATATAAAATTATGAATATATATATATAAAAATTATAAGTTATTATATAGAAATAAATAATTTAAATATTAAAAAATTTAAAAATTATAATTAGAAAATAATTCTATATTAAATATAAATAGTATTATTATATTTATAATTATTATTATTATATTATTTTTTATTATAAATAATTAAATATTTTTGTATCAAAATTTTATTTTATTATTAATTTTATTAATTAATATTATTTTATTTTATTAAAATATTTGTGTTAGTTAAATTTATGTAATAATTAATATGTCTAAAAAGGATACAATTAGAAAAATCATAATGATGAGCTGACTTTCTCTGATTTTTACTTCATTTTAAGGAAAGATGATATTTATTATTTAGGGGTATATAAATCTTTCACTCTTTTGTACAAATCCTTAAATGAAAAATAAAATAATATACATCTTATTCCCTACTCGTAAACGCTAAATCATTATAAACAAAGAGATTCTTAATCTTATATAGGTAAATATGCTCTTTCTTATTTTTTTATTATAAATATATAATGCACTTTTGTAAAAAAATTTAAATATCCCTAAAATACCTCATATTTATTTATTCATTCTTTCATTAATAAATATTATATATATATATATATATTAGTTCTTATATCGATTTAGAGATTGTATATATTCAATTTATTAGTAGAGTGGGTAACTTTGTATCCTCTAAAATTTGTATAGACTAAAACATCATGTACATTTATTAGCAATGAAAAAAAGATATCACTTAATATTTATATATGTTGTTATATGAGCCTATTCTTAATTAATCCTTACAAACAGACACATACTAGGTTTTTTTTCACAAAACTAAAATTTGAATATTATAAATAGACTAATCATTGTTCAATACTTTGGTTAGATTTCACTTTCAGCCCTGTTAGCACTTTAAGTTCCTATAATGGATTCTTTATACTCATTCTTAATAGGTTAGAAAAGTCGTGTGGGCCCCAACTTAAAAGGGCTATTATTTATTAGTACTTTTGAGGACTGGGTCTATTTCCTTAACTCTCTAAACCACCTTATCTTACATGTACAAAATTTGGATACGTAATTTGGTGAGATTACAGTAGACGTTGGAATTATTAAATTTTAAAATATGAATATTTATATTATATTTGATGAGTTCCAATTTATTGAAATTGGATAGGAGAGACATTATCCCTTTATAATTAAATTAAAATTTCACTTTTTATTATTATTATTATTATTTTGAATGTAGATAAGCTATATACGTATTCTCCTTGTGAAGAAGTGATGTACTTATACAAATATGAGATTATTAAAGAAAACTAATACTAGTATGAGTTATGTTTACTCTTATTACATTATTAATAATTTTATATAAAATTAATAATTTTATATAAAATTGGATTTTTATTTTATCCAATCAACCTACTATAATCCTACATCGTATAGATTATTCCTCTTAAATAATATAAAAATTAACAATAGCAAAAATAATAATAAAAATTCTTATTTCTTAGTATTTAAAAAACTAGATATTATAGTCTTATCATAGATTTTAACCTTTAATTGAAAAGAAAAAGTTAGAGTAAAATTACACAAGAAAATATATTAATTAATATAAAAATAATATTAGTTTGTATATATTTAAATTTATTCTTGCACCTTGCATTACTTCACGTATTTCCTAACAAAACACTAAAAACATTTAAAAAACTTAATGTTTTCCCTTCAATTCATTATTTCATTAGTTTACTTTTCTTAATTTTTTTCCTCTAAATAAAATTCTTTTATTAATATAATTAATATTATTTTTGAAATTTAATGGAACTTATTGCTTTTTTTATTTAAGGACATTTTGATATTTTAGTTCTTTTTGGAGATAATCGAAATTCAGAAGAAAAAAAATGTTTATCTTGGTTTATTTTTAGAAATTGACATTTGCACTAAAAATAGCATTTAATTAAGTTTTCCAAAAAAAATATTGGTACGTTTTTGAGTTGTGATAAAAGTTTTACTAAAAAAAATGTTATTTTTGGTAAATTATATGATATACAAAATTAAATATCTTAGTAAAAATAGCACATTATTATTTTTATTTATAGAAGACTCATATAAACAATTTTAGTAATATTTTTATCAACTAAACTATATTTAATTATTTGTAGATAACTCTCATGATGCTAGCTGAACATCTAAAAAGAAAAGAGAAAATTAATAGTACCATTCCTTAAGTTGTTTTTGTCTCTTTTGGAGTTCAGCTGGCAGTAAGAAAGTGTCAAGCTTGGTTGGATGAGAGGATGGACTGTTATTTTAAGAGGTTTTGCCGATTTCTCTAGTTTTAATTTTTTATCTAATAAAAAAAATCATTTCACTCTCTATTTATTTTAAATATTTTACATTTAATTCAAATAATCTTATTTCTCTTTCTTCTATTTTATACTCTCTCACAGAAACAAAGATTTATTGTGAAGATAATTTTAATCATATAGTTTTAATTACTCATTTTTGGTAAAAATAAATTAATATTTTTTTGGCAATTTTAGTATTGTGTCTAAACATCTCAGAAATATTAATAATGTAACCTTTACAAATTATATCATGTAAATATTAAATATTATGAAATATCTTAAAAAGTAAAGTAAAATCATAAAAATTAGCTCTTAAATTGGAATATTGTATATATATAAAAAGTCCTTTTATGTTTTATCTTTTTTTAGTGTCCTTTCCTGATTAATTAACACTAAAATAATAATTTGGGTTTGGGTATTAAAAGTTAATAAAAATGTAAGACTTAAGTGCAATATATGTATATACTTAAACTCTTAACGAACAAGGTTACTCTAATTAAATTATTACCACCTAAATATGAATTCAAATACAGAAAGTTCTTGAAACACAGATATCAAATCAAAGTGTAGAAGACCCTTTATTACCATCCTAAATCACACACCCTTAACATTCAACTAAGAACAAAACAAAAGAGAAGAAGAATGATTGCATTAGAAAATTGTAGGGCCTTGAACCCCAATTATGCATGTGATGTCCCCGACATAGATGCCTGAGTTAGAACCTCCACTCCTGGTCCCATCCCATCCACCTCATCCACTCCTCACAATTCATGTTTCATGTCACAGACATTCTGTGAAAATAGCTTTCCAAATAATAATAAGCCACTCAATATTATCAAAATATACAAGTTCCCTTTTTTCTCATAAAAAAAATGTATTATTAAATAATATGTTTGAGCCTTCAAATCTGTCTTGAATGGTTTTGACATCCCTATCAGTCTCTTGGCTCTGGGATCCGAGTCCTATAAAATGAGCCAATGTGAGGAAAACCCTCTCTCATCTCATTCACTTCACAACTCACCTAGCAACCTTCTGCACATTTCCAACCCAAACCAATCCAATTCAATCCCCACTCACATGCATGTTGTCTCTGCCAGCAACTCATAACATAACATAACACACCAAATTTCTCGTTCTCTCTTTCTTTCTTTTCTTTCTTTCATTCATTCACAACCACTTCCTCAGCCCCTCATCTTTTCTTCCTCACCATGGAACATCATAAACCCTTGTTACCTACTTCCTCTCACGCCGCTCCAAACCCACGCACTCGCAAGAACCTTCTTCTCTTCCTCTGCACCTTGCTCTTCCTCTCTTCCCTTGTCGCCTTTGGGCGGAACAGGGCCTCCAACGTCCCTCATGCTCACGTCTCATCGCCTGCATCCAACCATCAACAAGAACACCAAAGTCCCACATCGCTGCCTTCTTCCAAATGGCACGCTGTTTCAAGAGGTGTTTCTTCCGGGGTGTCGGAGAAGTCATCGAGCATGTTATTCTCCGGTGAAGGAGGAGCTTCCGAAGCATTTCCTTGGGACAATAGCATGTTGTCTTGGCAGAGAACTTCCTTTCATTTCCAGCCAGAGAAAAACTGGATGAACGGTAATTTTTTTTTTTTTGATTCACCTCTAACCCAACTAATTCTATGATCTGAAAATCAACACGTTTTTGTTTTCTTCAACTTCTACCTAACCAATCTTCAAGTGACACTTTATTGGATTTTATTATTTTTTTTCATAGATGGAACGTTTTGATTATGTGTGATGTTAGATTAGCCTGAATAGTTATCTCGCATTGCCTAAAATTTGTCTCCACGGTTGAGATTTGTAACGATTGAAACCTCTGTTTTGTTTTATGTTATTCACTTTTTAGAGATATTATTTGTATTTAAGCGAAAAGGGAATTTGGATTGGGATTTCGTGGGTCTTTCTACTTCCAAAAATGGTCCCATAAAAAGTGATAAGGACAATAATTAATCAAGGTTTAGCCAATAAAAAACATATTTTTTCATAAGGAGTTTTTGATGGGGTAAAATAATGTTTTGTCGGAATTTGTATGTTTATACCATTTGTATTTGTACTTTATCTCAAGCTAACTATCATCCCTATTATTTTTTATTGTTGGATGACTGTGGCTTGGACTGATGGGGGAACCTGATTTGCTCTGCTTCAGATCCTAATGGTAAGAACTCTTCTACCTTGCAAAGTTTGCGTAATTCGATTTAATTCCTGGCTAATTTTCTTTTAATGTGAATATTTTGCGTTGAATTGTCTCCATTTTTTATAAGGAATTGTCCCCTCTAAATTATCTATTACTAGTAGTCTAGAAGCAATGAACTTTTCCCACAACACCACGTCGGAAATTGGCATTACCAGAGTTTAAAAAGGGACCCACACATAAGATTGAATATTTTTGACAACGAGTCATAAAATGAAACAAGATCACGTAAAGTACACTTGAATTTTATAAAATAATGGAAATAAAATTCAATCATTAATTTATTGTTAAAATATTTATAATAAAATAAATAG
This sequence comes from Phaseolus lunatus, assembly GCA_013389735.1. Taxonomy (NCBI): domain Eukaryota; kingdom Viridiplantae; phylum Streptophyta; class Magnoliopsida; order Fabales; family Fabaceae; genus Phaseolus; species Phaseolus lunatus. Next base: position 37,728,800 of record CM023859.1, read on the forward strand.
ATATAACGTATTTTCTCTCCAACCTTTTAATTTAGGAGAAGTAAAAGTATATTTAAAAGAATGAAATAGATTCCTTTCTCTTAATTTTTAATCACTTCACTTCATTTTATCTCTTTTTATTTTCTTTCTATTAGATTTAATTCCATTCATTTTCATTTTAAATAATATGAACAAAAACAAAAATCTAATTTTCACTTCGTTTTATTCCTCCCATCAACAATTAGTGAGAACCTTTTTGATGCATTTCAGGTCCTATGTACTACAAGGGATGGTATCACTTTTTCTACCAGTACAATCCGAACGGTGCAGTTTGGGGTGACATAGTTTGGGGACACGCGGTGTCAAGGGACATGATTCATTGGCTTCACCTTCCATTGGCAATGGTGGCTGATCAATGGTATGACAAACAAGGTGTGTGGACAGGCTCGGCCACCATCTTACCTAATGGTGAAATCATCATGTTATACACAGGTTCCACCAATGAGTCAGTGCAAGTTCAAAACCTTGCATACCCTGCTGACCCCTCTGACCCTCTCCTTGTGGATTGGATCAAACACCCCGGGAACCCAGTTTTGGTCCCACCACCAGGCATTGGTGCTAAGGACTTTCGTGACCCAACAACTGCATGGCTCACCTCTGAAGGAAAGTGGCGCATCACCATAGGTTCCAAGCTCAATAAAACTGGCATTGCTTTGGTTTATGACACTGATGACTTCAAGACCTATGAGCTTAAGGACGGGCAGCTTCGAGCTGTCCCTGGTACTGGCATGTGGGAGTGCGTGGACTTCTTCCCTGTGTCCAAGAAAAATGGAAATGGATTGGATACCTCTATATCTATTAATGGGGCTGAGGTGAAATATGTCATGAAGGTGAGCCTGGATGATGATAGACATGATTACTACACCATAGGGACTTATGATGAGAACAAAGTTTTGTTCACACCAGACGATGTTAAGAATGATGTTGGCATTGGTTTAAGGTATGATTATGGAATATTCTATGCATCCAAGACATTTTATGATCAAAATATGGACAGGAGAATTTTGTGGGGTTGGATTGGAGAGTCTGACAGTGAATATGCAGATGTGACCAAAGGTTGGGCTTCAGTTCAGGTATATTTATATACAATATAAAAGTTTAGTTTTTATACAATACACCTAAGAATTTCAGATTCTTGATCAATATAAAATCAAGATAATAGTTAACTTATCATATGTGATAATTTGTTACCAATTCAATGTACTAAAATCCTTTTACACATTTAAAAAGCTATTTTTTATTTTATTTCAATGTGTATGTGTTTTTGATTGTACAGAGTATTCCAAGAACTGTGACGCTAGATAAGAAGACTGGCAGCAACTTACTTCAGTGGCCTGTTGCTGAGGTGGAGAGTTTGAGATTGAGAAGTGATGAATTCAAAAGTTTGACGGCTAAACCAGGGTCAGTGGTGTCAGTAGATATTGAAACTGCCACACAGGTTTGTGTTCATGATATAATCAAGTTTCTAAAGACGTCGAATTTTAGCTATACATGAATAAATGTGAATCTGAATTAAGTGACATTGTGTCTACCAATGCAACAGTTGGACGTTGTTGCGGAGTTTGAGATAGACACGGAATCCCTACAGAAAACAGCTCAATCCAATGAGGAGTTCACGTGCAGCACCAGTGGTGGAGCTGCACAACGTGGAGCCTTAGGACCTTTTGGTCTTCTGGTTTTGGCTGATGAGGGGCTTTCTGAGTATACTCCTGTGTATTTCTATGTCACTAAAGGAAGAAATGGAAATCTTAGGACTTCCTTTTGCTCTGATCAATCAAGGTATTGGACTAAAATCTGTTAATTCTGAACTTTGAAAGTTATCCATGCTGAGATAACTAAATCAGAGACAATAAATAACATTGATCAACTAGGTTGTTATAAATTCAATATTGAACATGCTACATTGTTTTTGTAGGTCTTCTCAGGCAAATGATGTTCGCAAGCAAATCTTTGGGAACGTTGTTCCAGTACTTGAAGGCGAAAAGTTTTCCTTAAGGATGCTGGTAATTGAGTTGTTCCTTTAAGTTTTCTATTGTTTTCTTGCTCAAGAAAACACATATCTTATGCATATTAACCAGATTAACTAATGAATCTTCATGATATAATAATTTAGGTGGACCATTCCATTGTTGAAAGCTTTGCTCAAGGTGGAAGAACGTGTGTGACATCTCGGGTTTATCCAACAAAGGCAATCTATGGAGCTGCTAGATTGTTCTTGTTCAACAATGCTACTGAGGCCACTGTGACAGCCTCACTCAAAGTTTGGCAAATGAATTCTGCATTTATACGCCCATTCCCATTCCACCCAGATCAGAAGAGTTAAAATTCAAATTGGAGATGAAAGAATTATAGTCACAAAGGATTGGAAAACATCAGGGGTTGGTAATATGTGCTTATCAACTGTAATGAGTTCTTGTTCAACGCCCATTCCTTCATTTTTGCACAATTAAGTTGATCAGATGTGGAATGTTGCTTACATCAGAATGTGTTCCTCAAAGAAATATAATGTTAATGTTCTCCAGTTCTCTGTAAAATCTTTCACCTAATTTTTTATGTGTTTTGAAACCAACATTAATAAAAATATATATTTATTGTATTTTTTAAAGGAAAAATTACATTTGTGGTTTTTATTTAATTTGGTTTTTTTTTTTACTTAATCTGGTAAATTTGATTTAAAATATTACTTTTTCGTTTAAAATTAACGTAGTTAATAACTTTAATACAATCACAGTCCAGTAACAATGACCTAGACATCAGAAGTAATTAACGAAGTAATAGTTTTTAGCTGTCAAAATAATATTTAAAATTAATAAGCCTTTTAAAAAAAATTAAGACTTTTATGTTTGATTTGATCCATACAATTCTATAATTGATTGAGGGTTTTTTATTACCCAATATGTTTTGATGAATATAGTAAACAATCAAATATTTCGTAAAAGCACGTGTGAGAATTGAATATTTACATGTAGTCAATTTTATGAAATTCAGTTTATTTTAATATAACTTCTGAGTTCATGTTTGCTAGATTTATTGAGGAATTCAATTCATTACTCTCACGCAAGCAATATATTAAAAAATTGTTTCATTCCAACCAATAACAAAAGAGAACAAATCAGATTTAGTTTTTGGGTTAGAGAAACCAATTTATGTTTAATATGACAGGCTCATTTTGTTTTATCTAACCATAAAAATCAAATTTATGATGTTCTAATCGAAATGCATGAAACTGTACGAGAGAAATTTGTCATGTTCACTAAGGAGTTTTTAAAGTTTATAGTTTTGAATATTATTATGTTGAACTGGCTAAAAGTCGTTTTAAATGTTATTATATTAAAATTAATAATTATTCTAAATTGAGTGAAAAACTATATTAAACTAATTTAGGAAAAATAATTGAATTTTATTAAAAAAATTGATTTATTTACTAACAAAATTTGTAAATAAAACAGCATTATCTGCATACTATCACCAAGAAACAAACTTTCCGTTCGTAACTCAAATATTAATTAAATATTAATTAGTAGTTAAAATTTTAATAATTAATAGTTAGATATTAATTTAAAAAATTATTTTGTAAATTTTTATTAATAATAAAAATTATATAAATAGATTTTTTAATTTATAAAATAATCTTTAATTTAATTAAATAATAATTAATTATTTTAAATTTTGTAATTAATTTTTATTCAATAATTTTTTTAATAATATAAATACAGAATATTTTAAATTTTATAATTAATTTTTATTTAATAATATTTTTTTGTGATATAACACTATAAAACAATCATTGAATAAAAACCAATTTTAGATAAAAAAAATTAATGACTATATTGACTAAATTAGACCATTCTAAAAATTAAAAAAATTATTATTTTTCAAATTAGTTTATATTATTGATAAATAGTTTTTAAATTGGTATCTAATTAGCTACTAAGATTTTAACTACTAATTATTTAAATTTTAAATTTAGTAGCAAAATCTTTGATAGTTAATTAGATACCAATTTAGAAACTACTTATCAATAATAGAAATTAATAATTTTTTTTTAATTTTTAAAATGATCTCTAGTTTAGCTAATATAACAACTAATTATATTTTATATCTAAAATTGATTTTTATTTAATTTTTTTTTTAAAAAAAAAATATTATGAATTTATAAGTTAAATACTTCCATGATTAGGTTTGCTTTAAATTCAGTCAGTTTTAAATATAAAATTTAAAATCCGATTCGTTACGGAAAAAAACCCTTTTTTTTTCTGTTTATTAATGATGGGAGAGACTTGAAACAACCTTATTACATAGAGGTTCGCTTATTTTAACATTTTTCACTTTGAAAATTGTATCGCGTCCATGAAATATAAAAAATTAAATTAGAAAAGAGAGACCCTACAAGAAAATTAAAGAAAATGTTTGGTGAGCGAGTGTGAAACACACCTTCATTAGTAGTCTTTTAGTTTATATAATCCTTATTATGGTTAGAGGTAATCAATGTATCTTCATAAATTTAAGATGTTCTTTCAGGTTGTAATTTTGTCTATATTTTGTTTTAATCATATGCTTGTAAAATATTAATTCTACATTGTGCAAAATTCGTAATGTGAATTTTCCTATTTACAATTATTTTTATTATTATTTAAATTGATATTATTTCAATTAATTTCTATATTGAACGAATTTATATTAGGTCTGAAAATATTTTATTTTTAAAAAACTATATTATTTAAATTTTGGAAAGTTGATATTTCAAGTATATACTGGATTTTTTTTGAAAGAATAGTATGATATATTTCATGTAGTGAACTTGAGTTCTTTTGTTTGAAATTTAATATAATAAATAAGTAATACATTCAATTTCAATTGTTTATATATTTCTTCGTTATAAAAAAAAAGCCGTGAGAGTACCAATGGATATTATATTGAATATTAAATTGTTTGCTTGAACATTCTATTTCAATTACTTTTATATGTTTCTTTTTTTAATAAAAGCAAGAAGAGGAAGTACAGTGGTTATTATATTGAATATATAATTGTTTGGTTTGATATTTTAGGAAAAAATATTTTTTATATTTTTTTTATATATATTTTAATACACAATTCATATATTTTATATTTTATGAAGTTTAATTTAATTATTTTTATGTTAATTTTCGGATCCATACTTAATTGTAGTTGGTTTGATGTTATAATTTTTATTTTGTGTTACTTGAAGACTAAATGTCGTTAAATATTGTGAAATAAAAAAATGTTAATTAAAATTCATGTACTAATCAAGTGTAAAAAAAATATTCCTAAATGAGATAAAATTACATTTTACTAAAAATGTGAGATTTACATGTTATCAAGGGTGTATAAATGTAATATGGATTAAATTTTGTTTTAATTTAATTAAAATAATAATGATTATAATATAGAAATATCAATTTTTTTTACGATTTATGGAATATAATGCTGCTAATAGTAATTATGGAGGAAGGTTTATGTGTCTTTAATTATATGAATTGTTTAAATGGAAGAAGATTGAATGTTACAAAGATTAAAGAACATCTTTTATGTGATGACTTTCTCATAAATTATATAACATTAATAAAAAAAATCTTTTTTTCATTTAATATATCTACAAATAAATACACCATTTTAATAATTTATAGTCAAACATTTAAAATTACTGTAATAGTTATAGTAATAACAATTATTATTATTATTGTCGTATGTGTTATTATTTTTAATTTTTAATATGGGTATAATTTTGTAACTACCTTAAACTTAACCAATTATAAAGTGTAGAAATTATTCCAATATGTCCACTGCTCTAAAGTGTTATGAATATTAACAAAATATTTTATATATGTGGTTATGATATATTGGAGTACTTGTGTCTCCATAAAAATCTACAACATATACATATAGTAACTCCACACTAGTTTTGATGTAAATCGTAGAAGATTAGAATGACTTTGATTAACTCAAAAGGTGCTGAAGAACTCAAGTCCATTGAAAAAAAAAACAAAAAATAAGTATAAAGAAGCATTGGTAAGCTTCTGACATTCATTAAGCTCAAACAAGAAAAAGTTATAAAATGAAGTAGCAAATAGATTAAGGAAGAGAAATCGAAAGAACACATTAACTTTAAGAAAAATCTAAAAAAATAAGTTTCATGAAGATTTGTCACTTAAAAAAAATAATTTTGATAAGAATCAAAATAAGATAAGAGAACTCTCAAGACTAAAAATGGCTCACAATAAAAAATTTCGTTCAATCTTCAAAAGTGATTTTTACAAAGGGGTGTGACTCTCTTTTATCGAAGAATGTCATGACCTAGGATGTAGAAGATATACTTTCATGTGTCTTTAAAGTTTAGAATCTCAAGTATCACTACAAAAAAATCATTAAATAGAAATCAATTTTAGAGACTAAAAAATTTTTTGATTTCTGAATTAGTTTTTATTATTGTTAAATAGTTTTTAAATTGGTATCTAATTAGCTATCAAGGTTTTTGCTACCAAATTTAGAATCTAAATAATTGGTAGTTAAAACCTTGATAACTATTTAGATACCAATTTATAAACTATTTAACAATAATAAAAACTAATTTAGGAACCATTGTTTTTTTGTCTGTGTAAAATGGTCTCTAATTTAGTCAATATAGCAACTAATTATTTTTTGTCTCTAAAATTGATTTCTATTTAATGATTTTCTTGTAGTGTACATTTATAAGACTAATTAAGACTAACTAATCTTATGCCTTATACTTAGTTAACTTTTAACTAAACAGGACACATGATTTGTTCCTTGATTTAAACGTTTATTGTATAGGCACATGGGTTACTCCAAAAGACATAAAAGTGGTGCATAAATGTATTGAAAGGCCAAAGGAAGAAGTTTCAACCATCACGTGTGACTTAAAAGAGATGTGTTGATTATAAACTCTTCATATGTCTTTCATATTTTGAATGGTGGTCTGCCATGTGTCTTTGGAGAATTACTCTAAGATTGTAGAATATCGTAAGAGAATTAAAGAATATTTAAAAATCTGAGAATTTACAAAATATTCTTCTTATCCTTGAAATTTATTATTTATTTCTTCTTCTTTATTTTCCTTTCCACACTTCTTATATTTGTTCTTAAAGTTATTTTTCTCCTTATTTACATTTGTCTTCAATAATATTTACATAAACTTTATAGACCAAAAATAGTTAATTTACAAATGAATTGGTCAAATATAACGAATTGTCAATCCTAACTTCTATCTATTTCAATTTTGACTCGCGTAATGATAACCACTTATTGTATTACATAATAGTTGCACTCATAATTTTAATTTATTTATTACACAATAGTTTAATATGAATAAAAATTAATTGATAAAAAAGTGAATAAATGTATTTAATATAATTAAATACTTTGAATTGACCTGACATCAACTTATGTAATCTTATATTTGGTATAGAGTAAACATTTATAACAAGAAAACACCATTAAGGTAGAGCTACATAACTTTAATATAATATAAGTGAGAAATAGAATTTCAATTATCAATCTAGTCTAATATTTGTTTGAACTAGATATGGAGTTTCTTGTGTAATGAGTAAAATCACACAATACGGGGATGTAATAAGTAACTGTCAATGACATCAACATTAAAAAATAATTTTTACAATAATTGATTATAACTTATTATTTAAAAGAAACACTTACTCTTAGATATATGGAGTAAAATAAATGGTTTTTCGTGGTCACTAAGCATTTCATGATATATGTTTGATGAAATAAATGTATATTTTTCAATCACCAAAAGATAAAGAAAGATTCAAGAAAAGGCATATTATTCAAGTACTATAGTACAAAAACTATCCAAGAGACATATTATTCCATATGTAAATCTTAAACCCTAATTTGTGCATATTGTATTACAATCAATCAACATCAATTTAAAAACCCTAACTTGTTTATGACTAATTTAATCAAATCAACAAACACTAGCTATTCCACAAGGCGATGGAACATAATGCAAAAAACATTGGGTGGTAGTAATTCTAGGAGTTAATAACTGTTATGGAAAAGTCTAGCTCCCATGATTTTGATTAAGTGTTAAGAACAACTAAGTGTAAAATATGGTTATGCCTCATCTGAAAGTGATGAGCATATATTTATCCACACTCAATAGCTTTAATTATAGATTATTGAATTATAATAATAAATAAATTCATTGTTTTAATTTAGATTCATTTTATTGGGTTTATTTGGGCCTTAACTATTTTTGCATGTGTTAATTTTGTGATTTTAGATTAGTTTGAAGGAAGTGTCTTCCTTTGCAAATGTCCAAGTTGTTTCTTTGAATTAAAATGGAAAACAAAATCTAAGGAGAAGAATAAGAAAATAAAATCTACAATGCCTTAGAAACAGAATTGGAAGCAAATCTTCTGCAAAATACAAAGAAACCAAATCCAAGAATTATGGAAAGTTGGAAATCGAGAAACTATTAACAAGATCTAAACTAGAATATTTTTCCAAAATCCTTGGAACAAAGAAACCTATAAAATGACACAAGCCTCAAGGAGAAAGGAAGAAGTTTCACATGGTTTTCTTAGTTTCTTTTATTCTTTGTGATTATTTTGTTTTGCCTCCGCATGGAAGACTAAATCTTTTGGTTGATTCCTTTGTAATTCCCCAAATAGTTATGAGGTTGTGATCAACAAAAGTTTTGTTTTTTAATTCTCTATAGCAATTGTTTTAATATTCTAATATTCTGGAAAACTAGTTTTTGTGAGAGGTTGTACTTGAATGCATGATTGAGAGTCTTCCTTATCTTAATCTTTGGTTTCTTAGTTAGTTCAAATTGTTCTAATTAATTTCTTGGGTGCATGATTCAAGAGAGAGGAGATAAGCATTTCCATGGAGTATATGCATGGAACAAAGTGGGTATTGATTAAACCAGTAGACACATGTGGTACTAGTGAGTTTCAAGTTGAAACAAATTAACGCATGCATGTTGTTCAATCTGATTTAACTCTGTTTGAGAATTGAGAAAAGAATAATCTTTAGAGAACTTGTGAGGAATTCATTGGTGGAAGAACTTGGGGATGAACCGCTTTTTATTTGCGGTTTTAATCTCTTTTATATTTTTTGTTAAACAATCTCAACCCCTTTTTATATTTATTGTTATTGCTAACTTTTATTGCTTGCAAATAGATTCTAAACACCGATTTACTGATTTAACTATTAGATTCGTTGGGAGAAGACACTTGGTCATCTGACCACAATTATATTATCACCTCTCTAGCTTTAGACAAGTCTACACTGGAATCATTTTAATTTGACAGCAAAGCGACAACTATCAGTATGACGATAATATTCGTTCAATAACATATAATGTAAGATGCAAGTGCGATTGTGCAGTCTTAGTTTATGTCTGATAAGCATTTGATATGCTTAGAAGATATTCACAATGATTTAAGTTAACCTCATACTAGATGAACATCTATATACTTATTCTATATTATAGGAAATGTTTGTCACATGCATATAAATTTCACTTTTGCAAATCAAATGCGTGTTCATATCTTATTCAAAAAGATTCACTTTTATGTAATGGATTAGTACATATTTTTTTAATCAATATTTTTTATATTTTGTATTTGTCTTTAAGTAATATGAAATGAAAGGCGTGACATCAAATCAACCATAATTAAATATGCAACCAAAGATTAATACAGAATACAATCAATTGAAATTTCACAAAATATATAAAATGTTGATTAAAGTATATAAAATATTGATTAAAGTATATGTACTAATAAACTATTAAAAATGACTAATAATCCCAAAAATTTCTATTTAAACACTTCAACATTCAATTTAATGCGTTCGTACTCCTCCATTTTCTCTTTAAAGAAAAAAAATTATATGAATAATTCAAATTATAGATAATACTTAATTTTCATATTGAATTTTTAACAGAAAAACAAATGTTTACTCAATATTATTTAGAAAATACTAAATTTAAAGAGGGAAGAATCTTAATAGGACGACACGAGGGAAAATAGCTCAAGAGTTTACATAATAACAAATGTCAACTTATGAAATGTATCAAGTTTAATTTCAAATTTATTAACACATGATACAATTTATTTTAAGTTAAAAAATAAAAAAAAAATTAGAACAATTTATCTTTATTTTATCTAGACTAATAGCATACATTTTTAATAATGAACATTTTAATTTTTAAAATTCAAAATATATGATCAATTAGGAATATGATAATATGCATTTATAAACTTTTAGAATAAAGTCTCTAACCATCAAAGCTCATCAAAATTAGGTCCATAAATTTTTTTGCAAACTCAAGTGTAAGCTTGTTAGACTCGAGTTTGGTTATTGGCAAGAAGTCCTCTCCATCCTTGAACTCAAACCCCACTATTCAAATTTTCTAAAACATGTATTTTGTGTTATAAGTTTTTAGTTTACAAGATTAATTGTTCACTTAATTAATATCTAATTAAATTTTAAAACTTTAGATGGATAACTTTAATTGATAAGTAAAAAAATTATAAATGTCTAACTAAAACCTTTGACTAATATGTCTTTCTCTTTATTTGGTTGACTTTATTCTTTCCTTATTAGATATTGTTTGATGGGTTAATTTTGTCATTACCATAACATCCTTTAAATATATCATGATGAAATATCTTTAAGCTAAATAATGCATGAATATAATTGAGATCATTAAAGGTACAAATTTATCCTTATACATGATGCAGATTTTCAATTTAATATTTGAAATTTATTAAATTGCTTCATATATATGAACTTAATTAACAATACACTATATATAAAAGAAAAAAAATTATGGAAAAAAACATAAAATGAAATAAATACAATTTATTTATGTGAAAAGCAATTTAATAAGTTTTTTACTTAGGAATTAAACTAAAAATTGGTGAGACATTAGTGATTAAATTTTATATATATATATATATATATATATATATATATATATATATATATATATATATATTTAAGGTTGATTTAATGAAGAGTGCTTGAGGATTGGGTGAGTGTCCTTGAATGATGACTAGAACAGCATTATAATTCCCAACAACCAACTTTACAGTCTGTTGTCCCATCTCATTGTGCTTTTAATACCATTTCAATCACATGACCCTTCAATTGCCATGCTGGTGTTTCAAAACTTGTACGCAATTTCATTTCATTTATTTATTTTACTCATGGCAACCCAAAAGTAAACTCCAAAACAAGTTACTCATTTTATTTTATTCTTCAAATAATAATTCCTTTCTTTTACTTTTTTGGCATGCTTAATTCATTTTAGTTCCTAAACATTTTAAATAATCTTCTATGCTTTGATTAAACAACAAAGATTTAAATACTTTGTCTGAAATAGAAGAAGATAGAAAATATTATTTATAACAATTACCAAATTTATTGATGAAAAAAAATAGAATAAAGGGTTTATTGTTTATAATTTATGTAAACAAGTTTCGATCTTTCAACAGGGTGTGCATCTAATGTTACATTGTCAATTAAAAGACAGACACAAAATATTTTTCAGTCCTGCAATACAAAGTTTATTTATTTTTATTATTGGTTGGTGCAACAAATTCATAAATTCAGGCTAATTTTCCTGAATTATTGACTCTGTCAGATTTCTTCTTCTCAAATTGTTTTTGCTAATTGTTCCTGATCAGGGTAGACAAGTGACAGTGTTGGTTGAAATGTCACCTTTATCACTAAAATTAAATTGAATCATATGACTCATGGTGGGTTACTTATTCACTTATAAGTTTGTTTGTGTTTTGGACAAGTAACTCCAGATTTTCAAACCAAAATTATTATTTTAATAATTATATTATATAGATATACCAGTTTATAATTGTAATGTGACATAATATATTTATAAAATTATTTTATTTTAAGAATTTTTTTTAATTATAATTTGATATAAAAATTTTAATATCTTTTTAGATTTTACACTTACACTTTTGCGTGTATCAATAATGTTTAACTTTGTGAGATGTTTCTAGAAAAATAAAAATAAAAAGATAAGGCCAGGTCAGGATAATCATCACGTTAGTTGTATGAGAGTTTCTTTCTACAGGAGGTTATATATATATATATATATATATATATTTGCATTGAGGAAGTATTCTTTTAAAACATTTCTTACTTAAAACAATTTTAGGGGAACTGATTCACGGAGTTCATATTTTTTTTTCCCATTATGGTTCACAGGTATTTATCTCATTTTTTTGTATAGCTGTTGAATCATGACACGTTTTCCTAACTCAATGCTCACCAATTTGATTACTTCGCATTCAAAAGAAAAATAAAAATTGAAGCTTATGACTGTTTTTGTTTCATTATCCAAAAGAAAGCTTAACTATAGCTGATGTGATAAAACCTGTGATGACGAGTTAGGTTTGCTGTAATAAAAGTGAATTATAATGTTTGTTAAAATTGAGTGAAGAACTTAAACTGTAAAATAGTGGTTTTAAGGAGAATTTGAATCTAATAATTCTGGCACCAGTTAAAACAGAAAAGATATTATTGCTTCTGTTACCGGAATACTTTGCTGCAAAACCGTTTTCAGTTTTAACTAATTAACTGACACAGAAAGAAGGGGTGTAGTGTGTGAAAATTTTTAAAAAAAAACTGTATTAATAAAAAGAAGAAAAGAAAAGAAAATGTTTGAGAGGGATTGAGGCGTGATTTAACACTTTACATGGCTGGACTCACGTGGTATGCATCATGATGATGATCAGGGACCGTTGGGGTAAGTCAAAACGAGAAAGTGAGTATCAAACGGTAATTACGCGGAGCAGGTGCTGGCCCCACACGGCCTCGAGCAGTGGGCCCACTAAAAGAATGGTTCCCGGCTGGATTTTGCAGAGATCCGACCGTTGCAACGCAATTTACGGGGTTGCCACTAAGAAACCAAAACGGAAAGTGACCCCTCCATCCAACACCAAAATTAATTAATTCTCACTAATCCATAATTGAATAAAACAAATTGGCAATGCAAATATACTGTCTCCCTTTCATTTTCTACAGAAAAACAACACACAACAGAGAACGCTACGGTCCCAACAAAGGCTATATGCAAAAAATTTTATAATATGTCTTTGCATGTTTATGTTAAATAATGAGAGTATTATTAAAATTATTATGTTTAAAAATGATATTATATATTAAATAATAATTAGATGATGAAAATGAAGTTAAATTTGAAATTAGAAAATAAAGTTTTGGTTGGGGTTGAGTGTTAGCATGTGCAGGTATGAAGTAGTTTTGTTAAGAAAGAAATGAGAAGGTGTGAACTGGCTACTGGCTGTCATCTTTGGTTGAGGTTCATGCGGTGTGTGTCTGCTGCGTACTTACTTACCCTTTTTCACACTACACCTCAAACTGCTGCTGCTCCTTCCTCTCTCTTTTTTCTTCACCTCTACCACTCTCTAACTCTTCTTTCTTTCTAATTTCCTTTGATAATGTAAAATCACAGCAAAGGAAAAAGCTACGCAACTAACTTCCCTCGAGATCCTTTTTGAAGGAAAAAAAAAAACCACAAAGTTCCACACAATGTCTTCTTCTACAACTCTCTTCTTCTTTCTCGTCAACGTCTCCTTACTTCTCACCCTCTCTTCCGCTGCGGATCCATTTGTTTCCTACAATTTTGAGGTCTCTTACATAACTGCCTCTCCTCTTGGAGTTCCTCAGCAGGTTCTCTCTCTCTCTCTCTTGCTTTCGTTTAAAATATCAAGCTTTACTTGCAGATCTACACTAAGGGACCCTGCTAGATACTAATGTCATACGTTAACAATTGGACTTCTGAAGGGTTGTTAAGTGAATGCCGTTACGAGGTGTTTGTTTGTTTGACTCAGTGAGAGTTTGGTAGGTGGGTGGGAAGAAAGAGCTACGGGGTTTTGCTGCTGCCTCTCATGTCTTGTCTGCATTGTTTTTGCAGGTCATTGCTGTCAACAACAAATTCCCTGGTCCTACTATCAATGTCACAACAAACAACAATGTTGCCGTCAATGTTCGGAACAAATTGGATGAGAGCCTCCTCATTCATTGGTATGTTGCTTGCTGGTTCAGTTTCAAAACTTCCTATGGAGCTTAGATTTGTTTACTGAGCTCAACTTATGGAACTTTCACGAGACAGGTCTGGAATTCAGCAAAGGAGGAGTTCGTGGCAAGATGGTGTTCTTGGCACCAACTGTCCTATTCCTTCTAAGTGGAACTGGACTTACCAGTTTCAGGTCAAGGATCAAATTGGAAGCTTTTTCTACTTCCCTTCCCTTCATCTTCAGAGAGCTGCTGGTGGATTTGGGGGTTTCATTGTAAACAACCGACCTATCATTCCTATTCCTTTTGATACCCCATATGGGGACATTGTCGTTTTTATTGGGGATTGGTACACCCGCAACCATACGGTTAGTGTTATAGTTGAATTTTTGGAAACTCCTATTTTCTGCTATAATTCAATTCTTACTCGTCAAGTAAATAATAACATGGGTTAAACGGTTTGTTACTGGTTCTGCTTTGGAATGTAGGATATGAGGAAGGCCCTAGATGATGGAAAAGAACTTGGCATGCCGGATGGTGTTCTCATCAATGGGAAAGGCCCATACCGATATAACGATACACTTGTTCCTGATGGCATCGATTATGAAACAATTGAAGTCCATCCTGGTAGGTTCTTGGAAAATTTAACTCCTGTGGGACAAAGTGGGAAACTTAAATTTGTTTTGTAGTTTAAGGATATAAACGTGGAATTCTTTACTAACACGCATGTCTGAATTGTGAGAAAAACAATGGACAGAAAGTTAGGCAAAAGCAAGCGAAGTCTATCCTATTATAGTGGTGTGTATGACTTTTGTTTGGATAAATTTTTCTACAATAAGTGAAAAATGTAAAATGAATGGAGCTTTTCTCATAAGCTACGATAAACTCATACACTCAACTTTTCTAGACACTTTCTCCTCTAACTTTCCAAAAGATGAAATGTACAAGTTAATTTTAGTTTATAAGAGAAACAATTTATTTTACTTACTTTTTTCTTTTTCCTAACAAGTACATAGGAAGAAGTTTATCCAACACAGCTTGGTACGTTGATTATATCTGTAGTGTAGATGTTTATGCTATTGGAAAGAAAAGGTTCTTGTGGTTCTCACAACTGTAGCCTTTATAATTTGTTTTCTTGGATGACTTTGGGTCTGGTGTTATGACATTTGTTATAATGATTTTAATGGTCATCACATGATGTGCAACAGGAAAAACTTACCGACTTCGTGTACATAATGTTGGAGTATCAACAAGTCTGAATTTCAGGATCCAGAGTCATAACTTACTTCTAGCAGAGACAGAGGGGTCTTACACAGTGCAACAGAACTACACTAGCTTAGATATTCATGTTGGACAATCTTATTCTTTTCTGGTAACCATGGACCAAAATGCAAGTACAGATTACTACATTGTAGCAAGTGCCAGGTTTGTTAATGAATCACGGTGGCAAAGAGTTACTGGAGTTGCTATCTTGCGCTATACAAATTCCAAGGGGAAGGCGCATGGTCCTCTCCCTCCGGCTCCTGATGACCAATTTGACAAAACTTACTCAATGAACCAAGCAAGATCCATCAGGTCTGTGCTGCAATTTTATATACTCATTTGGTTGTGTTCCAAACTTCAATCTTTAGGAATACTGTCAAATTGAACAACACAGTTACTCTTGGTATTGTTTTTGGAAGTTTGAGTGGTTAGGAATTTTCAGACGTGTTGAGCCTCAAGTGCATGATATATTAAATGTCTTGTAAACGCAAATATAAAACTTTAATATATTATTGTTATTACTGAATGATAATTCCACTAGAACATATGTAGATTAGGTTCTGAAATTTGAGAATTAAAAATGATCATCACTCACTCTTGTACTTCTTTTGTTAACTGTGCAGATGGAATGTATCAGCAAGTGGTGCTCGTCCTAACCCACAAGGGTCTTTCAGATATGGTTCCATCAATGTGACTGAGATTTATGTATTAAAAAATAAGCTACCAGAGAAAATTAACGGGAAGAGGCGAGCAACAGTCAGTGGAATCTCTTTTGTCAATCCTTCCACTCCAATCAGGCTTGCTGACCAGTACAAATTGAAGGGAGTTTACAAGCTTGATTTCCCCTCCAAGCCTATCACTGGACCATCTCGTGCAGAAACCTCAATCATTAATGGAACCTATAGAGGATTTATGGAAGTTATATTGCAGAACAATGATACCAAGATGCATACCTATCACATGAGTGGATATGCATTTTTTGTAGTCGGGTACAGACTAATTTCCTCTCTTTTAAGTGTCATTCCATGTTTCAGGAACCAATAACACAACTCGATTTGTTGGCTGCAGGATGGATTATGGTGATTGGTCAGAGAATAGCAGGGGCACATATAACAAGTGGGATGGAATAGCTCGCACTACAGCTCAGGTATAGTTTTATCTTAGTTTGTGTCTCTGACTCCTCTTGAACACTAAAATCATTGAAACTTTCATGTTTTCCAATGCTTCACTGGAACTTCTGTGCTGTTCATATCACAAGTCCATAGTTAGTAGTTTCACATTCTCACTCATGCTCTTGGGGAAGTCTTTGTTGGAACTTTTTGCTGCAACTTTAAATTTAATCACTCTTGTTTATCATGTTGCTGACTTACATACTAGTTTGGTCATACAGAACTCATAACCTAGGATGAGATGTAGAATTGAGTTGTGCTGATATTGGTAATCTTTGTTCTTTAACGTTAAAATTACATAACTGATCTGATCACTCTATCATTGCTTCTACAATCAGTTCCATTTTCGAAGTTTGTTTTTCACATACTAGTTCCTTAAACTTAACTGGTGCTAATCATTCAGTATCATGATTCGTAAAAGTTAAAATCTCACATATGTTTGTTTCCAATGTCTCTCATTCAGGTTTACCCTGGAGCATGGACTGCAATATTGGTTTCCCTTGACAACGTAGGAGTATGGAATCTCAGAACAGAAAACCTTGATTCTTGGTATCTTGGTCAAGAAACATATGTCAGGGTTGTCAACCCAGAGGTTACTAACAAAACTGAGCTGCCCATTCCAGACAATGCCCTCTTCTGTGGTGCCCTCAGTAAATTGCAGAAGTATGTTACAAATTCTTCTCCTCCAGCTACCACCATTAACTTAGATTATGAATGGTTCTAATTTTGGGGCCAACTGTTTTGTTTTTGTTTGTTTTCTTCCAGGCCTCAAGTTATTGCTTCTGCGGCATCATCAATCAATGGGAATACACTTAAGCTGCTTTTCACATGGCTGATTGTATGCGCCTGGATCCACATATTCCAGTAAAAAGCACATTCCGAATCATCCTCTCTTAGTTGCTTGCCGGTGGACTTTTTGGCTTGTTGGTGAGGTTTGTGGTTGAGTTTTTAGTTTTGTAAGTCTTGTTTATAGTATTGATCGTGCAGTGGTTTTGACTTGTATTCTTCTTCCTATTAGCTTAATGCTTGTGGTTCCGAGTTTAATTTATTGGGACTTGTGATTCTTTTAATGCCTATAGTTGATGTAGTAATGACAATTAATCACACTCTCTCCATACATGTAACTTTACCTGCCGACGAGATTCCATCATGGTCACTTTCCTCTTTCATCTTTATATTCGTGGAGTTTGTAGCCATGCAAGGTCAAAGAAGCATGGACCCAACCGAAGATGCTTCTCTAGCTGTCTTACAGATATGATCTCGCTAGCAAATCTTTAAAAAACAAAAGCAAAAAGGGAAACAACAAATTGACATAATGACACGACCAAACCGAACATTTTTCTCTTGTACGTTTGCATGGACATTTAGCTGGATTTGCCCTACTGAGCTTGGTAGCTTTGAAATTATGTTCCTGCACTCTTCTCCATATTCTTCATTTTTGTTATGACTAATTTTTGTCTTTGAGGGGCCGTTACAGCTTGTTTTGTTGCCCCAAGATTAAAAGTGACAGTCCATAAATTTTCAACCACAGATAAAGTTTAATTCAGCTTGTGACCCAAGAAAAAAAAATGAAAGAAAAAGGCCTTGTTTAACATCATGTAAAAATTGACCAAAACAATGTACACGACATTTGCGGATCTTGTAGGCAGTACAGTTGCGGATCGAACATTCTGGGTTAAAATAAATCGCATAGGTAAGAAAATCATTTTTGTTTAGAATTTCAATAATGTTAAAAAACACTTGTTTATATATTTTATCATTTATTATTTACTTGATTGTGGTAGTAGACCTTTGTTGTTAAGAATAATATCGCAAAATGTATTTTTTGAATAAAATTATAGTTAAAAATCATATAGAACGAAACAATTAACTAATTTATGAAAATTTATTGCTTTAATATATCTGTATAAATTATATCATATCGATTACTTTTTTAATGTATTAAGAACGGTCAATACTATTTTGCTAATGTCGTTCTCAATAATATATAGCATGATTAATTAATAAAGTATAAGCATGTTTAATATATCAACAAGTCCTAAAATTATTTTACAAAAATTTAATCAGATTCCTAAACTAAAAGAGTTTACAGGGAATCGCCATTTTTTTATAATTGCTTTTCTAGAATAAGTAAAATTGTCAGAATTTTTATTTAATTCAAGTTACAATAAACTAATTCCAAGAAAAAAATTGCATAATAGTAAGGACTCGATTACAATTTTTAGTTTAGGAATCAGCTAATATTTTTAAAAAATCAAGTAGATGCTGCTGTACTAAACCGTTTTTATTATTATAATTAATTCTTTATTAATTTCATTGAAATGTATTATTTAAGTTCTATCACGTCAATAATACAATGATTAATATTTTATTATCATTGGGGGAGTACTTATTTCTCCCTTGGACTTCTTGAAGTTTAGATGTGGTGTAAATACCATGTTTTTAGATTAATACTTGTAAATACTCAAATATATTTAGATTGTAAGTGACTTACAAGTTTAGTCATCAAAAGGAAAGGGTATAAATTTGTCCATTAAACAGAAAACCGAGAGAGAAAATTCAAAAGATCAAACAGGAAACTTGTGCTATTAAAATAAATAAAAAAAATATTAAACTATAAAAATATTTTTATTAAAAATAATTATAAAATTAAATCATTTTTTTTAAAATTTTGTTGTATGTGTAGGGGTTTTTTTTATTGGGAATAATTATTTAAATTAAAAAAAAAAGTAGTTATTTAAAGGGTAAAATTAAAGAAATTGGGTTTTTTTTCAAATTCAAATTTTTCTAAATTTTTTTGAATTCAAACAATCTATTATATTTTAATCACTACAAGAAAATCATTAAATAATAACCAAATTTAGAGGAAAAATAATTAATTATTATATTAACTAAATTAGATACTAATTTAGAGAGTAGAAAAATTATTTATATTTAAAATGGTTTCTATTATTAATAAAAAATTATAAATATTTTTTAAATTATTAGATATAAATTTAGAAATCATTTTTATAAATTTTTATTAATAATAAAAATTATTTTAGATACTAATAGCTTTTTTATTTTATAAAATATTTTTTAATTTAATCAAATAGTAATTAATTATTTTGGTTCTAAAATTAATTTTTATTTAATAATTTTTTTTAGTAAATATTATAGAGTATAAATTTGAAAAACAATGTATACACAAAACAAGTGAATCCCTCTGTATATTGTTATAGATTGAGTAAAAATTATTTATATCTTATCAATTTAAAAAAAAAATCACTCTTTGATTATAAAATAGTTTAATAAGAGAATAAGCATCTCTTTCATGAATCACATGCGAAGATTTGGAGAAAGCGTCCCATATCCTGTGGATGCTCCAACTAATACACATGTTACATCCTTTGATCCCAACATTTTAAACTACTTTTCCAACTCATCAAACAAACAAAACGTCGAAACCATACCTCATGCATCTACTGTCATTGTCTTAAACATTATTCTCAAATAAACAATTTCATGTTTTTTTTTTTTGTTAGAAGAAAAGTTTTTAAGATTTTTTTTAATTTATAATCAATTTGAATACTTAAATTTGTTATTTATTTGCTTATGAAGTAACAAATACTCAAGTATTCTTTACATATTATATATATATATATATATATATATATATATATATATATATAAGATTAATTGTTTATTGGTACAATTGTTCATTATTTTCAATTTTTTGTTTTAGAAAAGTAATACAACATGAGGCAGATTTTTTTATTCAAGAAAGGATGATGATAGATTGACATCTACATTTTAAAATAACAACTATTTAACAACTTTTTTTTACTAATATAACAATAAATATAAATTTAAAAGGTTTATTGTCAATATATTAATAAAGAGAGCTGTAAAGTGATTAATTTTTTATGGAGGGTGTTAAAATGTATTTTTTGTTTAAAAAATAAAAAACTATAATTCTTGTCTGTTTCGTATCTTGTAATCTTTATTTGAAAAATATTAAGATTTTAAATCAATAAAATTGAATAAAAAGATAGTTTCTGTACAGTATGTAGTAGACATGCAAACTTATATTGTGGTTTTTTGATAAAAGAGGAAAAACCGTGAAAACAAATAATTGAAAGGTTGGGTCAACCTTGCATAATTATCAAGTTTACTACGTTTCATTGTTCCAAACAGTCTTCTGAGCGAAAAATTGCAGAGAACAGTCTGACAATTGAAGACAATATCTGGTATATATGTGAGTCTACTGTGAAGGACATGTGACTTAAGGGTGAAGAAGAATGATCATACTCCTCAAAGAAGAAAGATGGGGTTCCCCAAAGACCTAACCTCACAAATATATTTTTAAATGATACTATTTAGAATATATCTTTAAATTTTGACTAATTAAGATGAAACACTTCAATAAATATTATTTAAAAGATTTTTTTTTAATTTGAAAAATGGGAAAAATGATCTCACACTCGGAGACAACCTATTGTTCTATTTTTATGTGGTATAGGTAAATATTTTGCATTATCTGTTTTACTATATTAGTAGTATTTGTATATTAATATGTTCCAAAACCTTAACAAATTTAAGTAAGAAGTGAAATTTATAAATATCACTAAACAAAATTATTAAATAAAATTAATTTTAAACACAAAATAATTAATTATTATTGTTTAAATTAAATATTATTTTATAGAAAGAAACATTGTTATGTCATTTTTTTATAGATCTTGGTTATGTACAAATGTGTGAAGAAATTTTCTCTCTCTTTCCTTTGATCTTTTAATTTTGTGCATTGTTTTGTATCATAATTTTATAACTACAACTGAATTGTATATGGGTTAGTACCCTTATACCTCATTTATCAATATCTTCTATTTAATGATAAAAAAAATAACTAAAAAATTCAATTTCTTGTTTTCTTGTGAAATCATTGGAAAACAATGAAAATATTAGTTTTTTTTTTTTTTTATCTTAGTTTGTTGTATTATTTTATATATACATGTCATTATTGCTAAAAAATTAATTTTTTCTTTCTCTTTATTTTAATTTCTCTTCTTATAGATTATAGAAGTGACAATATGGACGAATTCGTATTGGTTCACTTCACTTAAGTAATGTGGGTTGATTCTATTGGTCTGTCTTGCATAAAAGATGACTTGCAGGTCTGTGGGCTAGCCTTCATAAGAAAATTGAAATTTTATTAAAATAAAAAATATTAATGCATTGGTAATATATAAATATAAAAAGCACTTGTTATCTTGTCTGCAAATTGTATGGTGGTAGTTTTGGTGTGACAATATTCAATTCGGATCCCTAGAAACCACTTTTTACCTCTTTTAATTTGTTTTCATTTAAATAATTTTTTCATTGACTTTACATTCCCCTAATATTTCTACCACACTCTGAACTAAAAAGGTGTTTGAGGTGACAAAAATGGAGGAGAGCACATGGAGTGTTTGGGGGACATGACATTGAAGAGAACCAAAAGTTAAAAGAAGAAATTGTGTATTTTTTATTAGGGTGTTTCTTCCTACACTTTATCAAATTTCTTCCTACACTCATCAATTATTCGAAATTTAATTTATCTAACATAAAAGTGAATTTTGAAAATGGAAATTCAAAAGAGAAAAAAATATTTTGAAATAACCTTTCCAAAACAACTATTTTACCTTCCGTAATCTAGAATAACCATTTTAACTTATGAAATTTGATTTATGGAATTGATGGAGAATAGGAAGAAATTTGATGGAGTGCAAGAAGGAACATCCTTTTATTGTTATGCATGCTAATGGGCTAGCTCGTCCCATACCTAACTCGCACGGATTGCGGATTCTGTAGGGACGAAGCTTAAGTGGATTAGCGAGCCAAAATAGTTAATTCACCCTATATTTTTCATACTGAGTTGTGGATCAGCGCGCACGGTCTACCCCACTATCAACCCTATAGATTAGTTGTCCTCTTTTAGTGTTAAATTACAATGTGTATCATATTGGGTTAATTTCATCTTACTTCGGCTACGACCTTTTCTTAATCTTGCCTTACTTTTTCAATGACATTTTTTTTCTAGACTGTTTTTTTTTTTTGTTACCTTTCCTTCTTGTTTTTATAATGCAGTTTCCTGATTTAGGTTCTTGATTCCTTTTATTTTATAATATCTACTGTTATAAGATATGGATTAACTACAAAATCATTCTAATCCTTATTATCTTCACTTAGGAGAAAATTCAAAAAATAGTTTTTGTTATGTCACAATTGAAAAAAAAGCAAATAAGCTTTAATGGAGTAGAGCTAAGCGTGCATCATTATCAAAAAATAAATTAAAGTTCATTGATGGAAGGGATTGTCACTCCATAACAAGATGATCCTTCTTTTTTTCTCCTTAGTAAAGACTCAACATTATAATAACTTCTTGAATTACTTATACCCTAATTCTGAGAATTGCAAGAAGTGCAATTTATATTGATAATATCAAGGATATTTGAGAGAAAGATTTTCTAAAGAAGAAATTAAGCTAATTCTATCTAAGTTTGTAACGTTAAATGCACTTGTAATTTAGTGAAAATTGATGTTAGACATGAATTATGTGTATTTTGAAAGGTTTTGGATACACATATCTTATCAAACTTCTCCCCAGTAGTATTTGAGTATTCTCACTTGTTTTTCAACAAAGAGAGACAATTATCTAACAACTGACTTGCACATGTAAAACCTATATTTAATCCTATCGAGCCCGAGTCGGAATAGTTGGAAACCTAGTTGAGAGAATTGGGAAAAAATGCAATTTGGGATGGGAAAAGAACCAAACATCCCTTTACACACGTTGTATCCGAGAACCTACTTGAAAATTTTTATTTCAATTGAGCATATAAATGTAAAACATATTAATTTAAGAAGGAAGATATTCATTAAATTAAATAATACAGTATCGTTTCTGGATTAGCATAGGAAGTAAAATTAGTATGGAGCAAAAGAGAGTGTGAGATGTAATGGTTGTGGTTGGTGATGGGTTGCATAGATAGTTGAATGAATATATATGTTGTAAATTTGGGAGAAAATAAGAGGTAATTTGCGTTCTCTTCTTTTGATATAATTATATAGCACTTGCTTGGTTTGCTTTAGGGTGAAAAAAAAGGTTGAGATGCATGCGCAAAGAGTTGAGAGTTGAGCGTGTTAAGATGTTGGAGCTAAAGTGTGAAATTTTGCTTTGCTAACAAAATATCCACCCTTTTGGGGAGATGAATGGGTGAGAAAAAGTGAAGAACAGAGCACCAGTTACTGTTATTACTCATTCGTGGAGTGTGGGGCTATGCATGTGCCTTTTCTTCATTACAATTGCAACTGTTTATTCTCTTGCTATGTAACTGGGGATCAACATTCACTACTCTTTTGCTTATGCTACGTAGAATCCAATGCATACCACAACTCTTTCACTTCTCTCCCGATGCCCACATGCCCCACTAAGATCAATTATACTGCTACAAAAATATTCCTACAATCTTTTGCATAAAATAACAGATCAAAATTAAATAAAAAAATAAAAAATTTACGTAATATGACTCAAATTTCAACTATGGACTTTATACAGTTCCTATTCTGTTCTTTATCAGCTCTTTCACATTCTTTGCTTTGGATCATTGTTTTATCTGGCAGCTATAGAACCGGCACCTCGAAATTGAATACCGACAAGCTATCAAGCTCGTGCAAACAGATTCGTCTGTACCAACTTTTGGAGGTTTTTGTAAGAAACAAATAACAGAAACAGTTCTTCATGTACAACCACAGTCTTCAGTTGCAGACCCATTTGGATTCATTATAAATCCCATTTTTTCTTTCTTTCACTAATTATTTACACTCCCATATTTATTTTTCAAATTATCTCAACAAAAATTTGCCCATGATTCGCAAAAAATATCCGAATCCCTTCAACTTAATTAAGATTCAGGTTGGGTGTCCAGAGAGATTGATGAACTTTTAATCTCTTCTCTCTCACATAATAAGTCTGACTTGTTCCAATCTTTCTACAGATGTATTTGATTCATTCGTAAGTGCACAAAAATGTAGGTTAATTTAGGTGCATTACTATGCCCCCTGTGTTAATTTGAGAGCCGAGGAATGCAACTCTTATGTGGAAACGAGATCCAAATCTAGTAATGTTGAAATCTATGATATGCAAATTCACCTTTTTGAGTAAATGAAAGGTCAGAAGTTAATAAAGAGTAATTGTTTTAAATGAAACCATAACTAGACGACGACTCTTGAGGAGCAGTAGGAAAATGCATTCATCTGATTTTCCTACTGTAAATGAAAAGAATAATCGTTATCATTGAAGATATTGTACGAAGAAGATGACCAAAAACTTGATGGAACACGAATGAAAATGATGTTGTGAATGATAAAGACGAGTAATTTCCCTTTTTAGATTATGATTAACAAAAAAAACAATAAAAACATTCATTTCACAAACTAATATTTTAATTATATTTAATTTAATTTTTAATTTTAAATATTATTATATCTTTTCCTTATAATTATAAGCGGAGATTATGGTTAGAGTTTAGGGAAGTTCAACTTTTAGATTAAGATTGTGGCGCTTAGTTAAAGAAAAAGAACTTTCACATATTTTTTTGGCACTCAAACTTCACGATTCATTAAATTTAAATATTCTAAATGGATTTGAAGCTTAAATCTATAGATATATAAGCAACTTTAAAAAAGTAGATGTAACCTGTTTGCATTTATACATGTTCACAACAATCATAATACATGCTCTATAAGAATAAAATAATATTGTATAAAGTTAATAAAGAATATAAATTAAAATATTTATAATTTTTTTATCAACATTATTATCACATGACATTACAAAATCATATACACACAATCGTTGATCAGTATATCAATATTTTCAATGCTTTTGAAAATTTAAAGAATTTTAATTTGATTCAGGACTTCACAACTTCAACTTTCTGAAGACATTGAAAATACTCATGAAAGACTAATACTTAACTATAAATTTGAATCTATCCATTCACATGATAGTTCACAAGTAATCAATAAATCAATATAGTTCATGTATGTACTCAACAAATATCCATGCAGTACTCACTCAGTTTCTCAAAACTAAAATTCTCATATAAGTGATTTGAAACTTAGTGAAACTTGATATTTTTTTTCATTCATGACTCCAATACTCAGTGCATACTAATCTCCCACAACAATTACCACCTATGTAATTATCCCTCACATTTAACACTTTTTATTTTAAAACATTCATTCTCATTAGATATTCAATTACAAACATTAAAGAAACATTCAAAATATCCTTAAATATCTATTTAAATTAGAACTATAAATATTGAATTCATTTAAACAACATGAACAAATAATCAAAGGTTAATTTTTTTTGTTTTCAGTAATTTATTGAGCGAAATTTAGTCAATAAGCATCAAATATTTATAGACTCGATCCACTAACTAAAATGTAATCACTAAGTTATTTTTCATAAATATTTTTTTATTTGGCATTAGAGTGATTTTGCTGAGCAAAACTCTCTAGTAAAATCTGTTGTTAAACAATCTCTAAAATTTGTTGATCGGTTTTGAGATATAGTGAGTGAATTGTGTAAAAAATCCACATTTCGCATTTCAAAGTTTTATAAAACAACACACTAATACCATTTCAACATTAAAAACAACTATCAAATATCAATTTTCAGATACGTGACAAAATTCAAACATCAACACATAAACTAATCATTTGCATTCAATTTAATCCAATCCAATTTTTTTTATGCTCATAAAAAAAAAACAAATAAATTCTTTTAAGTGTTCAAAATTACTTAAAGTACTTAATTTAGTGAAATTCCCAAAATGGATTTAAGTCTTTCACATGAAACTCACAATTTCTCAAAGATCAAGATCCCAACCAACTTGTAAAATTAAAAAAATCTATTTAAATAACAAGCTAACTTCCCTTAGCTTAATTCGTGTGCTCTTTTAGGCAATGATCTAAAATTTAGAAAAAAAAAGAGAACCTAATTTAGAAATAGAATATATCAATACCAACTTAGATTTAGATTGGAAGAAATTAATCTATTCAGCTTAAATGTCAAATACATACACAAAACCTTCTCTACATGCAAATTACACGAGAAAAGGGAAAAATATGATATGTTAAGAGAGAAAAACTTACAAATAATATAATTTACATATATTTTTTTTTAAGATTTTGTTTATCTGAACTAGTCCGCAGGCTCATGGGTCAATCATTATATGGGATGAGCTAATAAAACTAACTCACAATTCTTATGTACGTAAGTCCATTATGACACATTTTTTGTAGGTTAAATGTGAAGCAAGACAAAACGTACAGATCAACCATCTATGTAAGACTTCAGTTCAAATTATATTATACTAAAATTGTGTCAACATGATACGACTTTATTTTAAATAAAAAAAAATTAAATTTAAGTTAATCAAAATTGTGTGGATCAAACATAACTTCTTCTCTTACACTAAAGTCGTATCATGTTACACGACTTTCTTTATTTTAACAAATATGAAGTTGTGTCATTTTTACACAATTTTCTCACAATAAAATCTTATCATATACTAATATGAAAAAATCTTTTAAAAACTACACCATTTTCATTAAAAACCAACTATTAATAAACCCAAACTTAATTATTTTATATTAATTAACGTCATTTCATAATTTGTAACTAGAAATATTATGAAATAAGAATGTTAATTTGTGTTTGATTGTATGAAAGATGGGGTGATGTGATGAAAAAAGATACTATTTGAATGTGTAGAAAAATAAATAAAATGTGAAAATAAAGTTTGTATCGCATTCCATCATCATGAAATTGGAGAAAAAAAGTAATAAAAGATTGTTTAAACAAAAAATAGTTACATGGGTCCTCCTCGTGAGTAAATAATTCATTTTATGTGCAAAGAAACAGCATTAGAAAGTAGTAGATAGAGTGCTTAAACTTGATATTCTGGACAACAAATAGCCATTGCCTAACTTTTCAGTTTTTTAAATTATGTTTTCATAGAATAAGTAGGTTTTGAATTTATTATCCATAATAATATAATTTTTATTTTTGCTGTGAAGCAGAAAATTTTACTATGACTTCTACAACTAGTATTTTTCTTCTTCATTGTAAAAAAGAAAAAAATTAAAAAGAGAATAATAATATAATTTTTTAATATAATCTTTCAATACTTATCATTCTTTTTCTTCAAACTAAATCCGTATACATTTTTCACGTTCATTTCTTTTTTCCTTTATTACAATAATCTCAATTTCCATTTATTTATCATCTATTTCTTAAAAATTATTTTTCTCGTACTTCTTGGATATGAATGAAAAAGAAATTTATAAAAATTTGTAAGAATGACATTTAATTTTTTTAATCAATAAAAAGATAAAATTACAAATTACCTTTGTGCTAAAAATAATTAAATAAAAATATAATTTAATTAGTTGTGTATTTTAGTAGTTCATAATTAAAATATTATTTATGATATTATTCAATAATTAATTTTTAAAAAAATTAAAAATTAAAAAAAAAATAAATAAATTATCTAATTATAAAAGTTATTATTTTTTTCAATAAAATACAAAATATTTAAACATTCATAATTATAAAAATGTAATAATTTTTTTATATTAAATAACTTTATTATTTTATATTTATGTTTTAAATATTATTTTATTTTTATTATATTTAATTATATAATAATTATATGTCATATGATATTATATAATCGGTTATATATATAATATAATTATTATACATTATGTAAAGTCATTAAATAAAAATTAATTTTATAAACTAAAAATAATTAATTGTTATATTAATTAAATTAAATATTATTTTAAAGATTAAAAAAATTATTAATTTTTAAATTAATTTTTGTTATCGATAAATAGTTTCTAAATTGATATCTAATTAATTAATAGAATTTTAATTATTAATTATTTAGATTCTAAATTTGGTAGAAAAACTTTGACAGTTAATTAGATACCAATTTAAAAACTATTTCAATAATAAAAACTAATTTAAAAATCAAAAAAAATTTTAGTCACTAAGACAGTATTTAATTTAGTTAATATAATAATTAGTTATATTTAATAATTTTTTTATAATAATTATATATAATTAATTATATGTTGTAATATAATTATGTTTTATATATAATTGATTATAATATATATATATAATATAATAAATTATATTAAAAAAATAATAATTTTTTTATGATTTTGATCATATATTATTTTGTTTGATATTGAAGAGTAAGTAAATTTAATGATTTTGATTATATATTATTTGTTTAATATTGAAGAGTAAGTAAATTTAATGATTTTGATTATATATTATTTGTTTAATATTGAAGAGTAAGTAAATTTAATGATTTTTATTATATATTATTTTGTTTGTATTGTAAATTGAATTCAAATATTGAAAAGTAATGAAGTAAATTTAATGTGATTTATGTGGTTTTTTTCATTTGTCTGTATACGGGTGAAGAATGAATTTTTATAAGTTTCTGTCTTTACAGACACTTGTGATTATCAGTAAATTGAAACACAGCTACCACCGCTGTTCCATCTGTATGCGCAGTTTTTTGGTAGAAAGAATGAGAGAGTAAAGAAATAGGTGACTTGGTTGATTTGATTGTTATCTGTAGACTGACATTCATGTTTTCAACTTCAAAAACCAATTCTGAGGAACAGAGAAAAGTTATCCGTGTCACTGCATCACTAAACAAATATATAATACCCTATAATATAACAATAAAGCCTTCTAGACTTTTCTGGATAACTTTTTTAAAACTTTTTAAATAAATATTTGTTAAGAAAAGTATAAATATAAATTGTTTTAAATATCTGTAATAAAAAATATTTTTAAATATGACTACTAATAAAAAAACACCTTTTAAAATATAATTTTACTTTTTAATTATTTAAAAAAAAACTCATATTTCAAAATTAACTTTAGCTTAAACTTAAAACATAAATAAATTTTAATTATTTTCACTATTCGTTTGATAGAAAGGGAAAATAAGAAAATAAAACATGAAGAAAAAGAGATGATAAAAATGAGCGAATATAAATAATTTGATTGAAATGAAATAAATGTATAAATAATATAGTTTTTATTAGAGAATCATATTTATTATAATTTATTTTATTATTAATATCAATATTATTTATCATTAATAATTTCTTATTTGTAGTGTTTTAAAAAGTGACATATGAAATCTTTATTTCAAAAGATGTATTTATATCTTTAATTTCAAATCTATCTATTTTTTACTTTTTAAATTACAGTTAAAAGGTAAAATAGCCTATAAAAATATATAATTAATTACATGAGTAGATTAATACTTTTCGAATATTATTTATTATGTCAAAACTACTTTATAATAAAAGCTTTTGACCAGAAGCATGTTTATGAAAATAAAGTTAACTTGTAATTATTCTAAAATGTAATTCAAACTCAAACCTAGAAAAGGAACTTAGAAAACTGTAGTGGTGTTCGGTATCATGTGTTATAGAAGTAATAGAAATGCTGAATGTTTTCGATATATTTCATT
The DNA here is from genome assembly GCA_013389735.1 of Phaseolus lunatus. Classification (NCBI taxonomy): domain Eukaryota; kingdom Viridiplantae; phylum Streptophyta; class Magnoliopsida; order Fabales; family Fabaceae; genus Phaseolus; species Phaseolus lunatus. The sequence goes on from CM023859.1 coordinate 37,758,954, forward strand.
CATATTCTTTCTTCATACAATCAGTGCATTGAAAACAACCACCAACACACAAACATTGTTATCAGCTCTTTGCCTAGATTAAAACATGCTATCATTCAATAATCTCTTTAAAATTTCTTCCAAAAAGGTAAACCAATTCAGACAAACTTCTAGAAACTCAATTATACATTTGACAACATCTCCTCTTCAATATTCACTCAACAAGAGGAGAAAAAAAAAACTTAGATAAGATTAATTTTGTTTCCAAAAAATAAAATTCAATCATTCCAAATATCAATTTCTTCTTCACTACCTCCTAAAACTCTTAATCCGATAAAGATTGATTGATTACTGACAAACTCGATTTTAGTTAAAAAAAATTATAAATTTTTTTTTAAAATTATATTCCTAAATATCAATTAATATTTTTAATGTATCGGTCATTCAGTTTTAACATGAACCATGTCAAAAATTGAGTTGGATTTTGGGCATAACAAAACTATAATTAGTATAGTAACTAATCACTCTCTAAACATGATTAGTGGAGAATTAAACTTTTATGAATCTGAGATAATTTTCAGGTTCATAAAAAAAAAAGGTAATAATTTTCTAACTATAATATTTGTAATTTAGACATATTTATTATTAACTTAAACGTTAGTATATCTTTTCAGGTATTCATCTTCAAAATATCGAAGGATTGAAGAATCGAAAGATCAAAAAGACTGAAGACTGAAACTGAAACCTTGATAAAGAAATTTGACATTGTTCAACTGTGTAAAACAAAAATCAAAATTTTTAAAATAAAATAAAAAATAAGCATTTAACTCTATAAATTTCTTATTCACTATAAAATCTAGGCTTAAAATATTGTGCATCTTACATTTGTTCCTTTTCTTTATTTTTTTAATACTCCTTTATTATTTTACTTCAATGAAATAAACTTTATAAATTTTATTAGACCAAAATTAAATCTATTTATACCACTTAAAAATATTTATAACACATAACAAAAATTATATCTTACGTCAATTATTTATTCAAACTAGATATTAAAATAAATTATATTTCTTAAATATATATATTATTTCATTTTATATAATTAATATACTAAATAAAATTAATTATAAATGTACTCAAATCGTTAATTTAAATTAATATTTAAATTTCTACTTTTATTATCTTGATATTTTTTTAAAAATTCAGCATTAATTATATCTAACACGTTATTTAATTAAAAAATAAATTTCAAATATCAGCAATGTTGTAAAATATTAACTATTTTAGTTATTATATTTTTAATTTAAAAAATTTCCACAATTTTAGTTTTTTTAAAATAATTTGAAAATCTAGGTTAAAATTCGATTTTTTAAGAACGGAATTCTAACATATTATTCTGTGACAGTGGACTAAAACAAAGATCAAAATTCGATTTATCAGGAATTGAATTTTGAAACAATGCTATTTAGATGAATATTGAAAATAATTGACTATTTATGTAAAAAAAATTCTACAGTGAAAAAAAATCGTATCTTCTCATCATCCATTTCAAACTAGCCCCTTAAACTCTAGCTATGTGGATGAAAAGTTTTTAGTTTGTTATAAATGTAACTAATTTTTTTTAACAAAAATGAAACTGAAATACCTTTTTAGTTAATTCTAAAATTTTTTATAAAATTTTTTAAAATAAAATAAATAATAAGTAAATTTAATTTTTTATTTTCATAAAATATACACATTTATAACTTTTTTTAATGATTTTTCTTATTATGGTACTTGTCAAGACCTTTACAAGTATCATTCTAATTAAAATTGTTCTACTGTCTAAAATTATTTTTATTGTTATTATTATTATGACTTTATTATTTTAATATAAAAAAATTATCAAATCTTTAGAGAATAAAATAATTAGTTATTATTGTATTAAATTAAAAAATAGTTTAAAAACTAAAATATTTTAAAGACTAAAAAAATTAATCGTATTTAAAATAATTTTTATTATTAATAAAAATTTATAAAGTAATTTTTAGATTAATATCTAATCAGCTACCAAGATTTTACCTATTAATATTTTAAATTCTAAATTAGTCTCTAAAAAGATTAATTAAGATCAATTTAAAATTTAAAATATTAATAGCTAAAATTCTGATAGTTAATTTAAATACTAATTTAAAAATTATTTTATAAAATTTTTATTAATAATACAAATCACTTTAAATATAAATAATTTTTTTACTTTTAAAATAATATTTAATTTAGTTAATATAATGATTAATTATTTTTTTAATTTTGGTTTGTTATTTAATAAATTTTTTAAAATGATATAAAAAATTTGTATACTAATATATTTCGAAACTAAAAGTTAAAAAATATATTAAATTAAAAGTCATTTTAAAAAACCAGTTATAGTTTTAGAAATTATATTTAAAAATCATTCTGAAACCTTCGCCAACTGGGCATAAAGGCTACATTGGCCAGTGAGGTGCAGGAACAAATTATGAGCTGATTGGAACAAAATATGCTCTCATCAATCAACATCAAACAATTTTAGTGAATATGAAAAAAAATAATAATTACTTTACTTGGTAGATGTGCTATACTGGAATGATTTAAATAATATTATTTTTCTAATAAAAAATGATAATTAATCGTATTAAATTTCATTAGTACCAGAACTAGTGTTCCAAGGGATAGACTTTTTTGTAAACATAATGCACTATGTACTACTCTTGACATATCTTTTCAGTACTTCTCGTACTCCTTTTTATAGATAATTTCGTTTTTGCTGATTAAAATGAGTCCGATGATATTACAAAACTTGTTCTTCATGTTGTTGGTTTCAAATGACTGAATTTTTGAATCTTAAGAACACACCATTTCCTATTCTCAAATTTTAGAAGACTAATTTTGTTTATTTTATTAATTAAGCATGATGCAATGTTGGTGCTGGATAATCTTGAAGCAAACGCTAGAATTAATTTTTTAAATGATGCTGAACTATTTTCCTTATCTCAGTGTAAATATTACAGGAAATACCCCAAAACAGGTTGTGTCATAGACCTTTTGGTCTTTAAAATGCTGAGACGAGGACTATTTGGATATAAAGAATTTTGGAGGGGGAAACATACAATGACAACAAAAACATAACCCAAATGTACGTCTCACTCGTGCAACTTCTCTTCAATTAACTTTCTTCCACGTCTTGCTTCTATAATAATCAACTTACACGTTAATCTAATCAAAATTTTCAACTTAATGATGCAAGTGACACTTTATCCGAAATGTTTTAACTAAATCTACAGCACACTTACACACAAACACTCAATTAACTCACTCTCATCTCGTTATCTCTTTCTCTCTTTCTCTGTCTATCTATTTATAATCACAATCGTGCATCAAATTTGCCAATTTCAATCTTTCTTTATTTCTGTCTTTATCTTTCTTTTTCTTCTTAAACCTCATTTTTTGAGCGACTTTAGAATTTATCAATTAACTTGTTGACGTATGCGCGTGTGAAAATGAAAGGAGCATACTTGTTGGTAGAAAGTATGGCTAATTAATTATTGATTAGAGATAAGCAATGAGCTGAAGTAGTAGTGGAGAAATTGAAGAGCATGAAAGTTAATAATTAAGGTCTAATCATTCGAGACTACATGCATGCATAATCCCAAGAGCTAGTCACAGTGTAGTAGTAGTTCTTAGTTATATCAACATAATCACTCTTGAGCCACAAATAGATGCATATTTAAGTTAAGGAATCAGAGTTCCTGAGCTTCAAAGGTTGGTGAACTTGGAAAACCTTTGTTCTTTCATTTCTTGAAGAGAAAACAGACTGCTAAATTAGTAGGGTGAGACACCAACATTAGCTGAAGCATAAAACCCATCTTTCATGAGAACCTCTTCTCCTTCCTGGACAAAAGAGAAAAACACACCCACACATATAGAAATCAAAGTCAGGGTTATGCATTATTTTGTCTGCATCATTTTGCAAGAAGAGGGTGCATGATAATTTACCTGCTGGCACACATTTGTCTTCTTCACAGTCTGATCAGGCATGAGACCAAAGTGGATGTGTGGGAAGTGGGCCCACTGACACACAAAGCACGTCATACATCAGAAGAAGTTCAAAGTGAACCAGAAAACCTTTTCATTAATTTATTTCATTGTAGAAACAGGGGGTTGGAAATACTAGCAAGTAGTTAAAAAAATTATTTAAAAACATTTGTTCTGGTATAGAGAAATGCATTCTCTTACTGTGAAAAATGTCAACAAATTTGTGAATAATGGATTGGAGTATCATGTACTCCCTTCTAATGTTTTCTTTGCTTATGAGAAAATAAATAAAACTTTGCATGCAACATTCGGAGAGAAAAAATATATGTGATTAACTGTTCAATTTATTGAAACCCTAGAACGTAAGAACCCCATTGTTATATTTATTTATTCAACAGGATGAAAAAGGATAATACATTCTTGGCAGCTGCACTGAAGGCTTCCCTGTGAGTTATATCGGGATTGACAGACTTGATGCGTTGGATCTCGTCCCTGCAGAAATATACATGGACCATTCAAATTTGCTTCAACTTTAAAGTCTTTCGTAACAACAAAGTACAAATTTAATATATATATATATATATATATATATATATATATATGAAGTTGTTCAAAATTTAAATAATAATAATAATAGTAAAAATAATAAAAATAAGGAATGCTTTAAAATGAACACTTACTTGATAAAGCGGTTGTACGCTGAGGGGACTCTCTGTCTCTTCTCAGGAGCTGGACAATGGCACCCAGTCATATATCAAAATCATTTCCTTTGACTTGGCAGATGAAATATTTTTTTTTATCTAGCTATTTAAATCCCTATTTTCCGTGTGCAAGGGGCATTACTGCCTCTGTCTGTATACACATCTATGCTTCCGATTCAGATGATACTCAGTGTTAAAGGTTTTAAGCAACTATAATTCCGGGGGAGAAGAAACTGCCCTACATGTCTTTCTCTTTCTACCTACTATTTTCCTTCACGCCACTTATGAACGCCAAAGTAACCTATGTTTTCCTTCATCTCTGTCGGTGCTTGTACAAAAAATTAATCAAAGTAAATCTAAAATATTATTGATAAAAGTGAAAGTGGAACACCGCCTCACAGACTGTGCCCTAGAGTCAGAAATACTAGTAGGTAATACTTGTTCTTCTTTTACATTATTAGTCTTTCCCAGATATTGAAAATCTTTTCTAGGCTTAATTAGGGCGATGATGTCTATATAGACCTTGTCATTACTTAGTTATTAGGATTATTGATAAATTTTTAGGGAATGTGCTGTTGGAAACAAGGAAGGGTTTAGGTACTGTCGCGATGAACTCTTAAAAGACCCTTTTTCTTCTACCAAAGGCACTGGTACTGTCAATATTGACCATAAAAGCAACGACATGATTTATTTTCCTTTGAAAAACAACAGTGTATTTTACTACGCGAATGTGGCTTTCATCTAAAAGATGGCTTCATTATTGAGGTGAATACAAGATCATGGATGAACATAAAAGGGAACCTTAATTTTGAAGGAGAGAAATCTGAGTTATTTTTCTGTCATATAAATATAAAAAAGAATAGAGGAGTAGATTTTATCTCACGTCTGTTTATGATCGGTGGCCGTGGAAGCTCATCAGCTGCGGTCCTAGCAGGCATAGAGAACTCATTTGAAGCACTTAAATTTGTTTGGTTCATCAGAAAATTTGGAGAGGGGTTTGGTATCTCCTCCTGCAGAAATGGAATATGTCATCCACCAAGCCAGAAAATAAATTATATCGAGAATCAACCTATCACCTCTTTAACTCCTAGTCCATAAATCAAAAGAGGGTAACGGTGTACTGACATATATACATTAATCAATTGAACAGAGAAAGAGTAAATTGAGAATAAAATATAGCTACACATAATTAATACCAGAAGGTTATTGGACGGGGAGAAGAAAGAGTGACCCAAATGAAATTGAGTGGGAGATGGCACAAGCAGGCCGCGCATGTTCACTGGCAGGAGGTTAGTGCAATGGCCGCATCGGACAGTAACTGTCTTGAACAAGCTTGTGCACGGAACACTTACCTGAAACATGAAGGGGGGAAAGATGAATGGAGAAAGTTATGCATAATTTGAGAAAGAAAGAAAAAAGTTAAAGAGGAGTAGTGTGTTGCGGGTGAGGTGAACATTAGGTGAAGAGAAACCCTAGAGTTGGAAAAGTGGGAACGAAAAATGTGTTCATACAGCGAGAACGGTGTCACAAATATTGCAGTGAACATAACAAAGCTGTTCGGAAGGAGGGAGGTGGTCCAGTGATATTGTGGTGGAAGAGGATGACATTTTGGGTAGCCCCCTTTTTTCGTTCTCTTATATTCGGTTGATGATTGGTCTCTTGATTGATTGATTGATAGATGGACAGCTTAACCACCACACCTTGGATATGCTTTTTTTGATTATGAGTTGTGAAAGAAAGGTGCAGAGAGACAGAGAAAGAGTGAGAGGGAAAGAGGCTGATCTATTTGGTCTGGTCTGGTTGATAGATATACTACGAGAGGGAAAGGCACAGAATTCACCCCTTCTCTTTCTCTGTTTATTGCTCTTGTTTATAGAGCACACAAGAGCTTCACATGGATGCTAAGCATGCATGCATGTATGATGTATGCATTCATGTGATATTCACATATATTCATGATGATCATTTATGTACAGGGAAGAGGGGTTAGTTTGTTTGGACATGAACATGGCGAAGTTATTATATAATTAACATGGGAACATATGTGGTTGGCATTTCGATGTGTATGTGTGTAAGAGAGAGATAAAGAGAGAGATAGAGAGAGAGAAGCGGCAGATGTGGGGGAGAGGAGCCAGAAAGGGACGTGTGCATGGAGTGATATAGCTTTCACACACTCACCTGTTGTTTTCAATAGTTAAAGAGGGTCTTGTCTTGTGGTGCGTTCTCAAAAAAACACTTTCATTTAAAAATCATTTTTCCTAAATTTCCGAACAAAGGAGAATGAAACCCCACTACTCCACCCGCCACTCAGCCCTAATACTTATTTCTCACTTTCTCTTCCTCTTCCTCTTCCTTAGGGCTCCTCACTCAAACCCTCATTCAAGCTACAGCCAGTGAAACTACAGAAACTCCATACTAGCTACCATCATGCACCATATTATAATAATAATAATAATAATAATAACATCATCATCATTATTATTATTATTTATGAAAAAGAGATTAACAAGTTTACTTTTGGTGATTTGACAACTCCCTCTCGCTGGCCTTACACAGACTGATACGCATTTAAGTCAGTAAAAAAAACATCTCAGCGAGCAGACTTTCCTCTTGCTACTTACCACCTTTGTCCTTTCCTATATTTCTATTTCTTTTGACTTATGTTAGCTAATTGAGTTAGAATCTTTTCATGTAAGTGATTTCAATTTCACATCAAAGCCCCCAAACCAGCTCTGCCTTGCACCTCAAAATCATATAAACTACACTCAATAGTTTACAAATAAAAAATAAAAAAAATAAGAAAGTAAAGTAGATTGTGTAAATTGTTTATGTATGTATAACTTTGGTAGTATGTATATAAGATCTAGCCATTTCAAAATTTGGTGAAATTGATGGTTGTTAACTCCTATCTTGATCCATTGATCTGAGAGAGATCTGAGCAGAACCGTCGCCATCCATGCTCATGTAAGCCCTGTGGGATTCCCTCATCCCAAAAAAGACAACCGTGTCATCATCCATTGTATGTGGTATGGGTCAAGCGCTTTCTATGTGCAAGATTATTAAATGTGTTCCTAACAGGGAAGTTGAGACCTTTATTCGCCCTTTGCATTCAGATATCATTAAGATGATTCCATATATTCAAATCCTCCGGAAGAGTTAGTCTTTTTATAAAAAAAACAATATCTTTTATATTTCTTTTTCATTATCATATATGACTTAATAAATAACTTTTCAGACAGGAAGCAACATTAAACATGTTGAGAGGGAAACGATAATTTTTATAAAAAATCAAAGGAGAACATGAAAGTTATCTCGCTTTTCTTGTAGAAGAAATATTTTCTTAATACACAGCAATGTTAACGCCATACATGCAAACTGGTTCAACTTTTTAGTTACTTATTGAATCATAAAATTGCGTCTTTTCCTTATCTCCTCCGACTCCAAAACCAAACTGCAGAACAACCAAATGGAAATGGAAGACATGTCAATATCAACAGTGTCTGTAGCAAAGAAATGAATAAAATGTTGGAGGGTGGTGTTGTAAAAATTGGATTTGTTTGGAAGAAAAAAGGGTGATAATTGAAATGGCAGTGGGCTTAATCTTGAAGAAGTGTGTTTGATGCCGTGAGTTATTCCTATCTAGCTCCACTTCTTTATTCCTTTTACTATTATTTGGAATCTGACTGTTAGTACTCGCGGTGATAACTGATAACTGGTGGCAATAGCTAGTCAAGTTCAAATTGTACTTGCATGTTTTGTCAACATTTGGGCTGTTCCCAACTTTCCATTGAGTTAGAAGTCATTCTTGTTGCCTCTTCATCATACGACATTACTAAAGCATGAACAAAACCTGGAAACATTTTTCTATAAAAATGCAATAACAATAGTAAAAACCCAGGCTTTCTTTGGAATTTTTTTCCCCAGTTACCACTGTGCAAACAAAAGATTACTCGTGTATTCTGATTTTTATTTAGACAGATAAGATAACACGGTTTACTTTACATTACTAAATTTCAAATTCGGTCTCTTTTCTTATATCATTTTTCCTTTAAATTTATTCTATCACGCATATTTCTATTTATATATTCTTTCATATCTTATATAAATAACTTAAGAAACTAGCGTAGTTTAAAATTAGTTTTTAGGATGATAATTTGTTAACTTAATTAATTAATTCTCATTTTTAATATTTCACTTCGGTTTCTGTTTTTTTTTAAATCACATTAATATTAATAATGGTTAACTGTTTTATTTATTGAATTATATTTAAATAAAATTTTAATTGATATTAATTATTAATATTAATAATGGTTAAAATTTTCAAAATTCAAAAAATTAATTTATTAACAATAAAATTATCTATTAATTATTTAATTATTGTTCCGTGATTTATTCCAATAATTTATTTAAAATTTATTAAATAAATAATTTTTAAAACAATTGAATTTTATTTCAATTTCTATTTCAATTTTTTAAAAAGAAAGAAAAATCAAGTTGGAAATTACTTTCCTGAAAACCAGATTTGTGTCATATGTAAAGTCAACACAATAATGGTCATATTTCAACTCTTCAAAGACCAAATCCTTACCATACGTGTTATTTTATAAATAAAATGGTTCATATTCTTTTTTACTATTATAAAAAATAGATATAAATTTACAGATCATTTGCTACTCGCAAACACTAAATGATAATAAAAGAAACTGGAGAATAGTTATAAGGTAGACAAAAATAAATGAATAAAGAATTATATAGAGAAATTTATATGATTCGATTGAAATCCTCTGTATGTCATAGTCAAAAATTCACTAAGAAAAAATCTAAGATTATAACATAGAGTTTATTTCACTAGTGAACTCTCAACTCTAAGTTAAATAAACATAATTGTTCATTACAAAATCCTATTTATAGAATTAAAAGTGTCTAACTAATTTCTAAAGAAAAGGACGTGACAAACAGTTCCAAAGTTACGTGCACAGTAATTTAGTTATCCGATAGAAACACCTATTGACGATGGAAGTCAAATTAATGCAGCAGACAATATAGCCAGAAACTTTAGCTAAGACAGACAGTCTTGTACTACTAGATTTTCTGACCCCCAAACATTATACTACCTTTAGACAGTGTAGAAACCTTTGAACATAGATTTTTTACTAAACCAAACCTTCACAAATCTCCACCTTGGTTAAGCACAAATCTTATGACTAATGAAACACTCTCTAAGTCCATATAGGCTTAATCAACTATCAACTAAATTAAATCCAGAAAATGAAAGAACTTACTGTTAGGAAAAACTTTCCTGATCATATCAAAAAGATTATAATTTGTTGAGACCTTCTCCACCTTCATAGATCCTCTAACAATCTCCTCTCTCTCAAAATGAAGCTTCACATCAATATGCTTCATTCTCTCATGATATACTTGGTTATTTGAAAGTTGTATAGTAATATTGTTGTCACAATAGACTGTGACAACTTAGTCCTACACCTTCAGCTCTTTGGCTAGACCCTTAAATCACAAAACTTCACAGCTTCTGTCATGACAATATACTCTTCCTCAAGTTCACCAAGGGATATTAAGTTTTGTTTCAAGCTAGGTACATAACTAAATTCTTCAAGCATCCTCTCAGTTCCATCATGCAAACGAAACTTAATCATCCCAATTTCAATTATCTGATAGGACTTGTTATCACCAAGAAGAACAAACCGTCCTTCAAGTTTCGCAAATTGTTAGAACCATAGACGGTTATGTTCATATGAAACAAATAAGAAGAGTCAATGATCCATTAACAATCATCAACACTACTTGACACTACGAGAACATCTGATGATTCATAGTTGTCTGCTACCAAATTAGTTTCATCAGATGTAGACGGTCTATCAGGATTTCCAATCTTCTTTTGCCTATGAGGACAATACTTTCTTGTGTAACTTTCCTTCTCACAATGATAACACCTATAGACGTTTACTACCTTTCCATCACGAGTCTTGAAATTTGAAGTCCATCTAACTCCTCCTTCGTTGTCAAACGATCTCCTCCTTGCTACTAGGCCATTGCTAGTATAATATCTCAATGTCAAACTTCTTATTCAACTCTTTTAAGTTCAAGGCAGCTTGAACCTTATCAAGTTAGAGGGAATTTCTCTTCCATACAACAAAGTCTCCTTGAAATAATCATGCATCTTAAGCAGATAACATAACAACAACAATGTTTCATCTTCATCATCAATATTTTCAAGATCAAAAATCAATTTATTAAATTCGTCCAAGTGTTTACTGAATGCTTTATCATTACTCATCTTGTACGAGTGCAATGCTTGCTTTAGGTACAAACATTTCACTAGAGACTTCATCATATACAACCTTTTCCGCTTCGTCCATAGCTTTGTTGCGATCTTCTTTTTTGAAACTTGTCTTAACACATTGTCACCAAGACTCAGAACAATGGCACTATGAGCCTTCTCCAATAGTGCAGTTTTGTCCTTCTTAATCATAGTTCTGTCAAGCTTAAATTCACCTTCCAAAACTTCAAGAAAGTCCTGTTGAACTAAAAGATCACACATCTTCAACCATCATAATCCAAAATCATTCTAAGTTAATGAATTTCTTAACCTCATACTTTGTGAAAATTAAAATATTGAATTTTCTTTACTTCAGGTTTACTGCACCAGTTTGTACACCACTCACAATAACAAAAAAAAAAAATGAAAAAATAAACAAAGAATCATTTAATTCTTTTACATAATTTGACTAAATTCAATCCCGTCAACGGACAAAAATTCCTTCCTTTAAATAATTTATGTCCAATATAATTTCAATTAATATATAAAATATAAAGGTATCTGTATACATTTAGATAATCATTGTGTTTGTGAATAAGGATCAACGAATATAATATATATTCATAAATTTCGATTTTGCTACACCGACAAGAAAAAAAGTGGCACAATTATTTTTGCTTTACATTCAGAAAATATATGTTGCATTTAATGATTTAAAGAAATGTCCAGAACAAACTTTTTTAAAATTAAAGGAAATTTACGAGTCATATATTAAATAATAATTTAATAAATGTAATTTAAAATATATGGAAACGTAGTACGTTGAAAAAACATAGTATAAACCGTGCCACAAAGAGTCTTTGCCAATAACAAATTTCCATAGAAATAACGCAAATTAAAGTGATGCTTTTTACTCTGTATTTCTTCCCACATATATGCAATAATAGTCTTTCATTTCATTTTAATCCTTTTTTCTTTTCATGTTTATCGTTATACTTATCACATATTTGTGAGTCTCTTTTGGACTTTTTTTCCCTCTATCTCTCCCCACCTAAATTACTATCTCTGGTTTCTTTTGTACCAACAATAGTAATTAGTAAAGAGGAGAAGGAAGTAAATGGAATACGAAGAAAAAGAAAAGAAAATGGCGATGGATGTTTTAGATGGAGACAGAAACATGAAGGGTGGGTAGGTAGGTGGCGAAAAGTTGGTATAAAGTTGGAATTATTTGTACCAAATGCACAATTAAGGAGAGTGATGTAGTGGCAGAAAAGGTATAGTAAGTCTAGTGGAGTAGACTAACATTAGGGGGTTGTGACCAATTAAACCTGAGTAGAGAGAGTACAGTGTTCAGAGGTTTAGAGGCACTGGCCACATTTGCCAGTGGGGTTTTCTCAAAATTCACCACAACCTACTTAATTAATTAGTAAACCAAGGTCTCGTCTCTTCACCTTTCACTCCTAACTAAGCCTGCATCACATGAGACCAACAGTACTTAAGAAGACAAACCCTTTATACTCTTTGTTTATACATCTTTTTTAAACTCATAATAATCCCACTTTTCTCCATCCAGATAAATGCCCAACTTCTACTTCATCTTTAACTTCCTCTATCACTTTGCTTTGCATCTCAACCATACCCAAACTTTCTAACTTGGAATCACAACCAACAACACCACTATATTTATTTCTTCTATTTATTATGAACTAGATAGATAGGTGGTGCCTCAATAACCAGTAAAATGATAAATCACCAAATTTTTTGTTATTGTTATTATATTAACTAATAAATTTTAAGCTTAATTTAATTTTACAAAACTCTCATCTATTAAATCAGATTTCTATTCATTTATATATTACAAAATGTCTTTATTTTTAATTTTAGGATTTTTATGACTAGTAAATATGTTTTCATCTTTACTTTTTAATTCTTAAAAAACTATCTTTTTCTTGTAAACTTTGTATTAGTCATCATGTATACACTCAATATTTTGTTCTTCAACTATTTTACGACTATTAAAACTTTTTTTTTTTTTGCATTGATTTGTAAGTATGAATTTGAAAGTTGAGGATTGAATAAGGGGTTCACGAGACCACTTGAGTCATATTTAGATAAAAATAAAATCTAAATCAATTTTTTTATTAGTTTACATTTTCCAAATAATTTTGTACAATTCCAACCATGTCAGCCTATATAAATGTAAAAAATATTTTTTTAAACATTATTCTGTAAAAATATCACACATAATATTGTTATTAAAATGAGTAAACAATATACTTTACTGTAGGTTACTTAAATCTACCAAATCATAATTAAAATTATAAAAACAATTAATTGCACCATAGAATTTTATGATTGTTTTAGCTTAAATTCATAGATTTGTAATAATAAATTTAATATTGGAATTAGTCATCGTCTAGTTAGACAAACTTGATTTAGGTTAATCCACCAGGTTACAAATATAAAATAATTTAATTAATTTGATGTAAATTTTTATGTTTATTTGAGTAATCCAAAATCAAACATTAGAGTTGAGCTTTGCATTCTATTTGAATAAATATAAATGTGATCTTATTAAAGTTTTTGTGTGAGAATACAACAGTGACGATTTAAAATCTACGAGGGTTATTGGAAACCACAATCCCAGTGGGTATCTCACTGTGTAATTTATATCTATGCTCTTAATTCATTTCTTCTAAAGTGCTCTCTGTATGTACCGTACGCGCATGTACCGGAGAAAATCTTGTATGCTCGTGAACAAAATTTATCTCTTTCAACATGCTTGTTGGAACATGGAGAAATTTTTTTAAAAAAAAGTAAAAAGTATGTTCTGTTATTCAAATAAAAATAAAAATGAGAATAAATAATTAAAAAAAACTTTATTTTCTCTTATTTGAGATTCATTAACATTTTTTTATAATAATATCCTAATATAAGGCAGTGAAAACCTTCAAATTTAAAGAAAACTTACGTGTCACTTGTAATTACTTCCACTTGAATCATTCGAAATATTTTAAATTAATTTTTTTTCTTATTTAATTAATTAGAAAGATAAATTATAAAATAAAATATATATTATGTGAAATAACTTTATTTTTAATATAAAAATATATTAATAACAGGGTATCTTTTATCATTTTACACTTCAGTGATAAACAAGTTACAAAAGATAATTTGAGAAAGAGGAATATTGTGTTGAATATTAGTAACATTAACTCCTTCTGCCACTGAGAAGAAGAATTCATTTTATGTTCTGTAAAAAAATTCTTCCATTTGGAAAAATTCATTTCTTTTTCTTTGTATGAATTGTTCTCAAATTCTTTTATTTGCTTACAACATAACTCTTATGTACCCTGTACCTGCCATATTAATATATGATTCTTTTTCTGATAAAATAAATAAATTTTATTATTTCAACAAACACGTTATTCTCTATTGAAATAGAGACAATTGTTTTGTAAATTGTATTTGGTTGTTTTTGTTACTTTCTCTTAAATTAAAGAGTTAAAAATACAATTTTCCTATTTAATTATGTAGTCGAAAAGAAAAGTACGTAAAAATAAATGCATAAATGATAGTATTTAGTTCAACGGAAATGTATAGTCACACTTACCTAATTATTTTTAAATATATAAAAGGTTAAATTACCTATTTTTAAAGTAATATACCTTTTGTTATTCTTTTTAAAAGTTGAATTCACTAATTTATCAACATTAAATAGTTAATTTAGTTAGATTCGTCTTAAAGTTATTAAAAAAAATTTCAATAAAGATAATCTTAAACAAATAAATATGATTAATATATATATATATATATAAATTTTGTTTTAAAAATATGTAATCTGATAAAAGAAAATGAGGGAAATTAAGTTTAAATATTTGTTATGTATAGAGGAGAGGGAAGAAAAAAATTTAGAAAAATATGAATGATGTTTTTATTAAAGATAAAATAAAAAGTGTAATGTGAAATAATATGTTAATGGATGAGTGTGAAGAAGGAAGAAGGAGGAAAAGGCAGTGTCTGAAAAGGGTGGTAGGAGGTGTTTGTTGGTGTATTGTGGGGATATGATATGAGGATCTTTGAAATCTCTTATTCTCTCATGCACTAATGCGCTTCTCCCATGGAAGATACATTGAGTTCCATGTGTTGTGTTGTGTTGTGTTGTGTAGTGTAGAAACCGATAAAGTAGAAAATTGAATGTGCATGCGATGCTATTTCTATTATTTTATTTTCCCTTTTTTCTTACAATTAGTAGTGCCCTGTGCCTGTGCCCTGTGCCTGTGCTGTCCGTTTGCCTCCATCCTTGCCTCAGACACAAGTACATTACAGTTTAAAGAGAGGACGCTCGTCACAGTACGTTTTTTTTTTTAAAGTAAGAAATACTCGTTTCATTTTTAAATAATATTATTTTTTCTTTATCAAAATATAATCTTAAAATCAATTCATTGTACTACTAATATAATAGAAAATATATATATTGTCTTGGGGACATTTTGGTTTAATGAGAATACAATAAAATTATTAAATAAATATTAATATTATCAAAAAATTAATTATTATATTAATTAAGTTAGATATTATTTTATGATATAATTATATTTAAAATTATTATATTATATAATTCTATAATCTATTTAACCATTTATTCAATTATTTGTCAAAATATTTTTTATTAATTTAAATTATTATTATTATTATTATTATTATTTTATTATATCAGAATTGTCAATTGGATATAAGAAGAAGAAAAATTCAAATCATCACTTTCTTATTATATCTTTTCGACAAAAAACATATGCAGTTAAAGACTAATATCACTTACATTTTGCCCACTTGATATAAGTATGGAGTTGGTAGAAAAAAAAAGAGATATATAAATATGGAGTTGATAGAAGAAAAAAAAATAGAGAGAACCACACCAACAATTGATGAAAAAAATGACATTAATTTGGCTATTGTACAAGAACTTACAAAACTCACTTACACAGTGAATGACTAGAAATTGAGACTTTCAGTTGATAATAAATAACAGATGTATCGTTAAATATATGAATCTTATTCTTTTTCTCCTTCTTTATTCTTCTTCATTCTCAGTACATTCTTCTTCTTGTAATTTGTTATTTCCTCGTACATTTGAGCTATTGTTATTCATTGTTAATCCTTTTCTATGCTATTTTTTCACTTTGCCATATATTTTAAGTTTTCACTTTGTCGGAGATATCATCTCTAGTAAATATGGACTCGAAAATACATTTTTTTAGCTTTTTATATTTCTTTTTGTTTCCTCAAAAGGTGTCTCAAAACGTTAGGAGAGAAAGTTATATGTAAATTATTGTTGATATCAATTTCTAAACAATGTGTAACTATTGAACATTCAATAATATTCAATACTATGTGACTTTCAAAATTTTTCTTTTGAATGTTTGTGAAGTAGTTGGATATGTGGAGTGGAACTAAAAAAAGATTAATCAGTCTTACAAATAGGGATGAAAAAAAAAAATTACACTCACGCGTATCTGGATGTAAAATTTGTAATAAATATTGGATGAACATTTTTAATGGATACCGTAAATAATAATAAGTATTTTAAGTACTCATTTGTTGAAACGGTTTTTAGTGCTATCAAGGTATCCAACTCGTGGATACATACATGCTATGCTACTCGTTAATGATCGATAATAAACTTTATTTGAATATTTTTAAAAAATCAAGTGATAAAAGTAAGGTTATTATGGAGAGAAATATTTATAATTGAACAATTGTTTAAAATTTGATTTTATATATTTATATTTTTTATTTAATTCTATAAATTGAATTTATTTTTAAAAACATTAATTTTTAAAAATTTATATTTTGATACAACTCATTTAAATTTGTTTTCTAAAGACTAAATTTATTTATATTAATATTTTAGTGTGTAATTTTATTTAAATTATTTTTTAAAATCAATTTTTGTATTTAAATTTTATATTTTAAAGACTTATTTATAAATTATTTTATTTAAAATTATAAAAAATATCTGTATATATAAAAAGATTTGTGATTATCTCACAAGTAATGAAGTGAATTTTTTTAAACAAGACAAAATAACGGGTAGGTAGTATTCATAACCGCACCGACCCGATGTCATCTCCTTATGAATCATAACTAAGATTTCATTATTATTTTTGCTTATGATTTCTTGAATTTTCAATGCTAATATTTTCATGTATAATAATCAAAATTATCTTTTAGATTATACGATTTCAAAATGTATTTTAATTTTTATAATTTAAAATTTATAATTATATTATAAATTATGTAATTAGAAACACAGTTGTAGATGGTATAATTAAAAAATATGTTTTTAAATTTATAAATATATTCTGGATTGTATAATTTAAAATTAGTATTTCAGATTGCTCCATCTGAAAACTTTCAATTGTATAATCCAAAAATAAATTGAAAATTAATGTCAACTTCACATAAAACTTATATTAAAAAAAAATTAATTAAACTCAACACCTACAAATCCTTCACCTCCAATAATAATATTTGTTATCTCACAAATAAGAAACAAAGGAGGTTGAATGAATGATAAAATAGAAAAGACAAAATAAGCAATTAAAAGAAATGGGAGTGTAGGAGTAAAATATGAGAATGTAAGAAGAAACTGCCTTATAATAATCGACAGATAAGCCCGCAAAGTCCAATTCAAAACCCACGATCCACATAAATTGGGCTTCACTGTTTACAAACCTTGTATAGCAGTGAGACCTTTCTTTAGCCCTATTATATTTATTTTAAATTTATTCGTATTTGGATAAGTTAAAAGGATTACTTTTACATGTTAAATTACTCAATTATAATAATTTGAACTAAATTTATAAATTCTAATGATATAAGTTACAAAACTATTGTATATTTGTATCATTCAATTAATGCAATAGAAAAAAGTTTATCCCATATCATATCTAGCTCACTAAATTAGTGGAGGAAGAGAGAGATAAAAATTGACTAAAAATATCAACCGATCATAAAAAATCGACCTATTAGATCCGATCTTCTTTATCATCCTAATCATCAACTATTCAGAATTAAAATTTCAACTTAATTCATTCTCACTCTCATCATCCAGGCACAAGTTTTGTCCATTAAAGAAAAAAATAAAAATGATAAATTTTTTCAATCTTTTTAACTTGTTTGAGCTTGTAATATCTTTAAAAAAATAGTTTATTCTATAAATCATATTTGTTGTTTACACCTTTTTTAACTTTCTATGTTCTTTTCACCATCTTGCTTATTTATGTACTTCAAAGTCTTCTGAGCATAAAGCATTAGAAGTACACAGTTTATATTACCATAAGCATGAAATTCGATTACATAATATGTGTCTCTCAAACTCTGCCATAATGAGGACTTATCTTAAGAAGGTTGGCTATAGTCATAATTTGATCACCTTTTATCCTATTTGCTTCTGTTTGCAAGATTCGACAATTATGCAGAAGGCTTTTCCCACCTTCGAATAAGGAATTATATGATCAAAGTTGTAACGAAGAGCACTCTGCCACCAAGTAACATTCGAAAGAGAGTATTTCCCATTAGGTCCTTCCTCAAGCGGATAGGATCTCGACCATCCGCCTTTTCTTCCTTCAGCCAGCATTATTGCTTCATAGTGAAGGTTCTCGGATTAACTGCGGCAGTATAAAGGTGGCTAAATTGTGGTTAGGCAGAGAAGAAAGTAACATCAAGAAACACATCCATAACTTTCAACAGCACATACCTCGAAATTTCTGGCCAGAAAAATTGAAGTGTTGTAGGCATTTTGTTGGTTATTAATTGAGACTTTATTAATCTTAAATATTGGTTATTAATTAAAATTTTATTAGGTTATTAATTCAGATTTTATTATCCTTAAATTATTTACTTTTAGTATTGTATTAATGGTTAGTTTACAGTATTCCTATTTTATTTTATAGCTTTCAATAATTATAATTTTATTATATATATTATTCAAGTAAATCAAAATGAACGTTTTAGTTCAACAATTGTGAAATTTCGTACAAATACGTTCAATCAGTTTCAACAATTTTTGTTTTTCTCTTATTTCCTTCAATTAATTAGGTCTTGCTCCAGCGGTTAGGATCTTAGCCATCCACCTTCTGTTCCTTCAGCCAGCATCATTTATCTCTTTGTTATACAGATTCAAAGTCTTCTGAGCATAAGACATTAGAACAAAATTAGTGTACACGGTTTATATTACCATAAGCATGGAATTCGATTACATCCATGTCTGCCTCTGAAACTCTGCCATAATGAGGACTTACCTTTAAGAAGGTTGGCTATAGTCATAATTTGATCACCTTTTATCCTATTCGCTTCTGTCTGCAAGATTTGACAATTATGCAGAAGGTTTTTTCCCTTCGAATAAAAACTATATGATGAAAGCTGTAATCAAAAGCACCTGCCACCAAGGAACATTCGAAAGAGAGTATTTTCCATTAGGTCCTTCCTCTAGCGGTTAGGAACTCGACCATCCGCCTTCTCTTCCTTCAGCCAGTGTTCTTCCTTCCGCCAGTATTGTTGCTTCACTGGAGTAGTGAAGGTTCTCGTCAGTTCAGTACCTCCAGTGATGTGAAGAAGTGTCGCCATTGCCATTGCTACTCAAACTCTTCTGTTTTGGCAAAGTGTTTATATAGTTTCTTCTGTTTTGACGTGGTTATATATTTTCTTCTGTTTTGGCATGAAAGTGTTTCTGATACGTGATCAATTTCTAAGAAGAAAATGATTTTTGAACAACGGTGCGTTAGGTACAACATTTACTTAATGTTTTGATTTTTTATGTAAATATTACTTTAGTTTATTTCAGTTGTATTGTATTGGATTCTAAATTTATAGATGTTTAAAATGAATATATGGTTCTTTATATTTATATTCTTTTATTAGTTTTTAGAAGTTAAAACAAATTTGTGTTTTCTATTTTTTAGTTTAAACTTTTATGATTTGACTTATAAAGATAATTAAATACTACATTTGGTCAATGTTTAATTCATATTAGAAAATATATACATAATACCTTTATTACTATTAATGTTGGAAGCACTTTGCAGTGGATAGGACCCAAGTCCCAAATTAATATTGGAAGGAAACTGCAGCAAGCAGGATTCGAACACAAGTCCTTCCAATCACCAGAGAAGCTTTAACCACTAAACCAAACAAGTTCTTCTGTCATATTACGATTTTTATTATACTTATATTAATGTTAATAATAAAAATTATATTAATATTAATATTCATAATATAAATTATATTATTAATATTAATATAAATTATTAATATAATTAATATTAATATCATATTAGATTAATATAATATTAATATTAATATTACTATTTATATTATTAACACGATATTACTATTATTAACAGGATATTAAGAGGATTAATATTAGATTAAGAGGATTAATAGGATATTAAGATAATATTTAGAGGAGGAAGAGGAGATTAGAAATATTATATTATTAGGAAGAGGATTATTTATGTTAGGAAGATTTTATTAGATATTAATATTAGGAATAAGAGGAAGATTATTATTAATATAGGAAAAGAGGGAGGAAGAAAAAAACTAAGAGAAGAGGAAAAAGATAAGAAGAGGAAGAAGAGAGGGAGGAAGGGACTAAGAGGAAGAAGAAAGAAGAGGAAGAAGAAAGAAGAAAAGAGGAAGAAGAGGAAATCTTAAGAAGAAAGAATAGGAAATATTAATAAGATTAAGATCTTCATAACATTAATAATATTTATAATATTAATAATATTCATAATATTATTAATATTCATAATATTATTAATATTCATAATATTATTAATATTATTAACAATAATAAGATTAATAACAATAATAATATTAATAACAATAATAATATTAATAACAATAATAATATTAATAATATTAATAACAATAATAATATTAATAACAATAATAATATTAATAATATTAATAACAATAATAATATTAATAACAATCTTAAAAAAAAAAATAATTATAATAAAAATCATAATATTGTAAAAGAATTTGGTTGGTGTAGTGGTTAAGGTTTATTTTGTTACTGAAGAAATCTGACTTCGATTCCCACCTGCTGCAGATTTTGTTTTGTCTATTATTTACATACGGAAAAATCCGTATGTAATTTCAATTTTTCTTGTAGTGAAATCTGTTATAAATTTATAGAAAAAAATAATTTGTTTAGTTTTGTAGTTTCAAAAATTTTCTCTTCATCTCTTTTTCTCTTAAATTTTAAATGTTTCTTTCTCTCATTTTCTCATTTGTGTTTTTTATTGTTTCTACATGAAGAATTAATAATTAAGGATCAATTTACGAAATCAGAATAGCACCATTGAAATTGAGTTTTGTACCAATAGTTAATGGTAAGTTTTTTTTTTTCTTCTCTCCAATCTCATATTTGTACTTTATGATATTGGTTTGCATTTTTTATTTTAGAAATAAAATTATGAATCAATTGAATACTCATTTAATAATTATATACAAATTAAATTGAATAATATTTTGATTTTATTCCTACTAATAGTTTAATTCATTAATTGAATTGGTTAATGGTTTAAATTTATGAATGTTTAAAAAACTATGATAAAAGGAATAGTTTAGTTTTTGAATATGTGAATTGACATATTTTATCTTTTTGTATTTTGTTTTTATTTTATTTGTGTTTTCAATTTTGTTTTGCCTAAAAGAAACTCAAATTAATTTGTATATGGTAGGAATACTATATATTGAATATTATAAATGTTAAAAAGTTGACTCGTGAATGAAAGTAAGTTCCGACTCACTTTATGAAACTAGCTCGTCAATTTTTTAATTTTGTTATTCTTTATTTAATACACACATTCTGTATTTAATATATATATATATATATATATAATTGATTAATTAAATTTATATTTAGATAAGTTAAAATTATTAGTTTTACATGTTAAATTACTCCATTATAATAATTTGAATTAAATTTATAAGTTCTAATGATTTAAGTTTTAAAACTATTGTATATTTGTATCATTTCAATTAATACAATAAAAAAAAATTATCACATATTATATCTAGCTCATTAAATTATTGGGTGAAGAAAAAAATCAAAATTGACTAAAAATATCAATTGATCATCAAATTAGTGGTGGATTAGCAAATCGACATTCTTCGTTATCCTAATCATCAACTAGTCATAATTAAATTTTAATCTAATTCATCTCAATCTCATCACTAAGCTCAAATTTATCCATTTAAAAAAAAATAAAGAAAATGGTGGATTCTCCTATATTTGTAACTAGTTTGAATTTTATTTTACTTTCTATGTTTTTACACCTTATTTTACTTTCTATGTTTTTTTAGCACCTTGCTTATTTATGTACTTCAACCTTGCTTATTTATGTACTTCAAATAGGATAACTAATATTAGTTCCAAAAAAACAACCCAAAGACAAATACAGTTCAAGTATCTTTTTGCATCTCTACTACTCAGACATTGCACATAAAATAAATAATATGAAATATAAACAATACTACTTTAATTTCCACTTTAAATAAACACTTATATAATCATAACAAAAACCAAATCCTTATAATAGCAGTATAAGATAAAAGAAAAAAAAAGTTCAAATTGAAATTAACTACATTACATTTTATTCAATTTATGATCACTATATTAATAAAATATTTTTTTTTCAAGTAGTGACGGACAGTCAAATACTGCCTCTTTCATAATTTAGAAAAAAAAAATTATAATTATATTTTTAATGGTTGCTGACAGTGAAATATATTTTAAACTTTAAAAATATAAAATGCATGGTATATATTTACTGAAATATACTACTGTGTAAAAATCTTGAACTAAAAATATTATTATAATATTCCTTTTTTATTTAAATTTGTAAAATCAAAATAGAATTTCTGTATAAAATTCTACTTAGTCGTTACTTATGTTATAGTAATGTATTTTTTTTATTTTAATCTATTTTTGAACTATTAAAAAAATACTTTCAACTACTACTTGTTTTACAAATATATAAAAATAGTTCCTTGTATTATATTAATTCGTTTTTTATTTTTATATATTTATGATTTATTAATAAATAACATAATTTTAAAGAAAGATTACTCTTATCATTCCTGGCCTTATAGTAAATATTAGTTATATCTCATCTAGTTTTAAAACATGCACACACCTTCCTTAATTTTTTAATAAAAAAATAATGACATCCTTTTTTTAAATATACAATCCTCTGGCATGTTCTCAATCAAATATCATTCATCTTTCTTATATTTTTAATAAATTGATACTTGTAAGGACTTATTTTTATGTAATAAATTAAGACACTGAAATAATTTAAAAGTGATATTTAAAGATGTAGTATGGTTAAGTTTTAATTTAATTAATCATGTATTTCAGTTGTCTATTTGATATGTGTGGATTCATTGTAAATTTTCAGGGAGGTGTTAATTATATTTAAGTTAGAATGGTGAGAATAATAATTTACTTTTGGTGTAGAAAGTACAAATAAGTTTGGGCTTTACTTCTTGGACTTTTTAATACTCAAGAAAAATAGGTGAATTTAGAAAGGGAGTTACAAATAGAAAATATTTCATTACATCCAAAGTCAATATCAACAGTGTCTGTAGCAAAGAAATGAATAAAATCTTAATTGATGGTTTTATTTATTGAATTATATTTAAATAAAATTTTAATTGATGATATTAATTATTAATATTAATAATGGTTAAAATTTTCAAAATTAAAAAATTTATTAACAATAAAATTATCTATTAATTATTTAATTATTGTTTTGTGATTTATTTCAATAGTTTATTTAAAATTTATTAAATAAATAATTTTTAAAACAATTTTATTTTATTTTATTTCAATTTCTATTTCAATTTTTTTTTTAAAAAGAAAGAAAAATCAAGTTGGAAATTACTTTCCTGAAAACCAAATTTGCGTCATATGTAAAGTGAACACAATAATGGTCATATTTCAACTCTTGAAAGACCAAATCCTTACCATCAAAGAAACCGAAGAACAATCATAAGGTAGACAAAAATAAATAAACATAAAGAAATTTATGTGATTCAGCTGAAATCCAGTATATTTCATAGTCAGAAATTCATTAAGAAAGAATCTAAAATTATAACACAGAGTTTATTTTACTAATAAACACTCAACTCTAAGTTCAACATAATTTTATTTTCCCTGTTTTCTTACAATTAGTGGTGTCCTGTGCCTGTGCTGTCCGTTTGCCTCCATCCTTCCCTCAGACACAAGTACATTATAGTTTAAAGAGAGGACGCTCGTCACAGTACTTTTTTTTTTAAAGTAAGAAATACTCGTTTCATTTTTAAATAATATTATTTTTTCTTTATCAAAATATAATCTTAAAATCAATTCATTGTACAACTAATATAATAGAAAATATAGATATTGTCTTGGGGACATTTTGGTTTAAGGAGAATACAATAAAATTATTAAATAAATATTAATATTATTGAAACTTAATTATTATATTAATTAAGTTAGATATTATTTTATAATATAATCATATTTAAAATTATTATATTATATAATTCTATATTATATCTATTGACAATCGTTATAATCTATTTAACCATTTATTTAATTATTTGTCAAAATATTTTTTATTAATTCAAATTATTATTATTGTTATTATTTTACTATATTAGAATTGTCAATTGCTTATAAGAAGAAAAAAAATTTAAATCATCACTTTTTTATTATATCTTTTGGGCAAAAAAAATATGCAATTAAAGACTAATAGCACTTACATTTTGCCCACTTGATACAAACATGGATACAAACATGGATACAAACATGGAGTTGGTAGAAAAAAAGAGAGAACCTAACAAAGACATCGATAATTGATGCAAAAAATGGCATTAATTTGACTATTATACAACAACTTGCAAAATTCACTTATAATGCACGACCATAACTTAAGACTTTAAGTTGATAGTATATAACAGAGGTATGGTTAAGTATATGAATCTTAATCTTTTTCTCCCTTTCTATTCTTTTTCATTCTCAATTTATTCCTCTTCTTGTAATTTTGTTCTTTCCTTATACATTTGAGGTATTGTTGTTCATTGTTAATCCTTTTCTATGTTATTTTTTCACTTTGCCATACATTTTAAGTTTTCACTTTGTCAGAGATGTCATCTTTAGTAGATATGGACTCGAAA
The DNA here is from genome assembly GCA_013389735.1 of Phaseolus lunatus. Taxonomy (NCBI): domain Eukaryota; kingdom Viridiplantae; phylum Streptophyta; class Magnoliopsida; order Fabales; family Fabaceae; genus Phaseolus; species Phaseolus lunatus. Next base: position 37,784,202 of record CM023859.1, read on the forward strand.
ATAAATTTTTTTAGCTTTTGATGTTTCTTTTTGTTTGAACCAACCTTCTTTCACTCTTTTATTTTTAAACCTCCATGATCACACACCCATATTTTACTGTTACATTGTTTAGAGTTCAAAATGGAGATGGATTGATAAGGGTTTGTTCATGACACTAGTCACTTTTAGTAGTAATTATCATGTAGGAAGTTCTAATGCTCCTACTGCCTAGCTTAAGTTAAGTGTAGTTTTCTAATTTCAAGTACTATTATATAGCAAACTCCCAAATTAAAATGTAAGGGGAATAATGGTTTACTTTGGAATCTTAAAGATCAATTATTAATTTGAGATTTTGTTCATTGATTAATATTCCGACTTCAAATTTATTGAGATAACATGCTATGGTCAATCATTGGTTTGTCCTTAAAAATGTCTCAAAAAGTTAAAAGAGAAAATTATATTTAAATTGTTCTTGATATTAATTTATAAATGATATATTATTATTAAACATACAAGAATAACATGTGACATTTAAAATTTTTCTTTTAAAATTTTTCTTTTGAATACTCGTGAAGCAGTAGAACTAAAAAAAAATTAGCCAGTCTTACAAATAAGGATGAAAAAAAAAATTACATTCACATATATCTAGGTGTAAAATTTGTAACAAGTACAGGATGAACATTTTTAATAGGTACCGTAAATAATGTGTAAGTATTTTAAATACTCATTTGTTGATTCCATGTATACTACTATTTTGGTATCCAACTCTGGATACATGCATGCTAGTCGTTAATGATTGATAATGAATTTTATTTCAATATTTTAAAAAAATAAAGTGATAAAAATAAAATTATTACGGAGAGAAACATTTATAATTGAATAATTGTTTAACATTTAATTTTATATATTTATATTTTTTTATTTAATCCTATAAATTGAATTTATTTTTAAAAATATTAATTTTTTAAAATTTATATTTTGATGTAACTCATTTAAATTTGTTTCCTAAAAAAGAATTAATTTATTTATATTAATATTTTAGTGTGTAATTTTATTTAAATTATATTTTAAAATCTATTTTTTATTTAAATTTATATTTTAAATACTTGCTTATAAATTATTTTATTTAAAATTATAAAAAATATCTGTATGTATAAAAAGATTTGTGATTATCTCACAAGTAATGAAGTGGATTTTTTTAAAAAAGACAAATAACGGGTAGGTTGTATTCATAACTGACCCGATGTCATCTACTTATGAATCATAACTATAAGATTCATTATTTCTAATCATTATTATTTTGGCAATGATTTCTTGAATTTTCAATGCTAATATTTTCATGTATAGTTATCAAAAATATCTTTTAGATTATACAATTTGAAAATGTATTTTAATTTGTATAATTTAAAATTTAAAATTATATTATAAATTATGTAATCCAAAATACATTTATAAAATATGTTTTTAAATTTATAAATATATTTTGAGCTGTATAATTTAAAATTATTATTTCATATTGATCCATCTGAAAACTTTCAGTAGTATAATCCAAAAATAGATTGAAAATTAATGTCAACTTCACATAAAAACTTGTATTAAAAAAAGTTAATTAAATTCAACACCTAAAAATCCTTCACCTCCAATAATACTCTTTATGAATTCATTGTCCAAAGCAATATCTCACAAATAAGAAATAATGGAGGTTGAATGAATGATAAAACAGAAAAGAAAAGACAACGTAAGCAATTGAAAAAAATGGGGAGTGTAGGAGTAAAATATGGGAAGGTAAGAAAAAACTGCCTTATAATAACAGAGATTATCCCGCAAAATCAAATTCAAAACCCACATTCATTGATCCACAAAAATTGGGCTTCACTCTTTACTCACCTTGTATCGGAGTGAGGACTGCTTCTTCCTTCCTGCACCTCCATACCTTCTTCTCTCATCTCCATAAATTTTCATATTTTCAAAATTTTTTTTAATATTTTGAATTATATAATCTAGAACCTATTTTTCACCTTTCTAATTAGCTTCCAGATTACATAATATAAAAATCTTTTTTATGTATGATTACTTTTTGAATTATATAATCTGAAAGTCTTTTTAATTTCTGGATTATGTAATTCAGAAGTCTTTTTTTCAAATGCATTTATAGATTACATTATCTAAAAACTACTCTACGAGGTATTACAAGAAAGATAAAAATATATTTTTATATTATATATAGGGATTGCATAAGAAGATATAAAGGTGCCGGAAGAAACAGTCCGAAGTGAGACCTTTCTTTTACCCTATTCTATTTGTTTTAAATTTAAAAAATAGGAATTAGTTTTTACATTATGCGCACCTTTTAATGCATACTCTATTTATAGATGAGACTAATTTAGAAAAATATTGTACTCTGATTTAGAAGAGCTTTACTTGCTTTTTGGTCGCTAAAACATTTTTCTAATTTTTAATTAGTTCATTTGAAAAATATTCGATGGGAATTAGAACCAAGTGAATCGCATATTATATGGATTATAACGAAGGCTAAATAAATGTATTCAAAGGAATGAAACAAAATAATAAAGAAAAACTAAAAAGAATTTTATAAAAACTAAAATTCAAGTAAAAGATTGTTTGGAACTAAAAGCAAATTACAACTATATTTTAAAGAAGACAAATAATTTATTATTCTATTTATTTCAACTCAATTTAATACATGAGTTCATTTATTAACGACCAGTAGTCATTTATCCTTTTACAAGTAAATTTAATTTAATAAAATAATATGAATAGTATGCTTAAAGAAAATTTTGAATTTTTTTTCAATCACAGAGCACAAAATTTAAATTTTCAAAATGATTATAAGTTTACAAATCTCAAAAGACATGTATTTGAGAGGTTTTATAAAAGTACTTATATATTTGAGAAAGTATTAAGTATTAAGTAAATAAAGAATATTTTTTTATATTCATCCATTCATTCATTAAAGTTGACTACATCCAATTCCCTTTCAACCTTATTAAAAGAGTTGTATTAATAAAAAATAATTTAAATATAAAATACTTACTTTTAGAAATCTTTTATTCACAATGGCAAAATTTGAAAATATTATTAAGAATATTTTATAAAATTAGATATATATATTAACAAATAAATATTTTTTTAATGTAGTTTAGTATTATAATAAGATATTACTTTATTTATGTACCTTCAATAATTCAAAATACTAATATGAAAATATTGTTCACTAAAAATTCTTTTTTTAATATTCATACAATTTTTTAAAATTAATTATATTTTAAATTGTGAATAAAAGCAATAAATTAATTTATTTTAAAATATATTAAACTTAAAATAATTATTTACTTATAAGAATTCGATTAAGAAAATAAGATATATTTAAATTTACTTTAAAATTGACTCTAAACATTATGGAACTATTAAAAGAAGATAGTTTAAAACATTTATTGTGTATTAACAAAAATTACTTTATTTATCTTATAAAATTTTAGAAAAATAAGAGTATGAAAATATATTTGTTAAATACTTCACCCCTCCGCTAATGGGTGTTAGTGGGCCTAGGTAACAACTACTTTTGTCAAATTCTTTCTGCAGAATATCAATTTGAAATTACACTTGATTTGCTATTAAAACGATGAAAATAACCCTCGGAAATGATAAATATAACTTTAAATAATAAAAGGAGAACATAGATAAAAAAAAAATACTTCAAGAATCTCTTTTCCCAGTATACATTTTTTTGATTTGAATTTCTGGAATATATTCTAAAATTTTAAAAATTCTTTTCTAAAAATGCATTTTCAGATTTTTTCTTTCGAATTTTCTTTTTAAAATATATCTTTTGTATTTTGGATTTCCTTTTTCAGAAAGAAATTTTAATTTTTAAATTATATTTTTTGAATTGTATTTTTGAATTTTGAAATTCAAAATAGAGGATACTTTTAAAAAATTTAAAAAATTATAAAGTACAATTTGAAATTGATATGGTGGAGAATTTGCCTTTTTTTTTTATTTGTGTCGCTCTATGTAGCACAAACACGGACACGGATATTGATACGATATGGATACGGACACGGAGATACGTATAATTTCTAAAATGTAGGATATTGAGACACAGATTTATATATTATATAATTATGAATTATATAAATTGACAGTAAAGATTTAAGTACACAAGTATGTTTTAGTTTTTTTTTGGAACAGAAAGATGTTTTTTATGGTTGATTCAAAAGATTTGTTCCTTATTTTTATAATTATACTAAAAATTTATATAATAAATTTGAGTTTTTAGAAAATTAATGTATTTTTTCTTTTTAAAATTGTGTTAGAATCGTGCTAGAATAGTCAGAAATCCAACAAATATTTTTTGAATCGGATACTTCGCGGATACGTGTCCTACAAGTGTCGTATCCGATACGTGTATCCGACACAAACACCTATTTAAAAGGGAGTATCCAAGCTTGTCGCCACTCTAAAAGATTTAATTTGTCTTGGTCTAGGAAGAATTAACTGATGAATATCGATATAAGAATGATTAGATTTACGAAAAATCTGAGGATAGCACATAGTTATCTTAGAATGTTTTGTATCAATCTATATCAGCTTAGAATTTCCTCGTCAAGCTCAATTTTTGAAAAAAAGAAAAAATCTTACACAGTTTTTATTTTTCTAATTTATTATTTTAAAATTTTTTATACTATTTTCTATCCCTTTATTCGATAAGTGCAAAAAAAGGTATATTTAAAATAGTGATTACCTGTCTTAATTTTTTAATTGATAAATAAATATCAATAATTTATAGCAATATGTTCTTTATATGAATGTATAGCAGTACATTATCCTGAGAAACACCTACAAATTATATTTTTTTGTATAAAAAATGTAATACACGTGCTTATATCTAAATATATTTTAATTTGTATAAAAAATTGTTGCACATCTTATACAAGTTTTAAACTACAATTTAATTACAATACACTGATAATATAGATTTTTATATTGTTATTTAACTATTTTTATATGATAAATTTATTAATTTTAAATTTATAGTTTTAAAAATGACATTTAAAATGATTTTTCATTGATTGATCGCAATGTAAAATATTTACATGAACCGTGTATAATATTAAACCCATAAAATTAATTAATTTTAACACTAGATAAGGAGTTTTAGATATAATTACACTTTTTTTATATATATAACATTTTTTTTTGTAATTCATTTTTCCATACCTTTATTTTTTTTTATGTAATTTGATGAAAAAAAATGGCTTCTATACTTTTCTTTATCATGAAGTTTATTTTGTCTCGTACTTTAACCTCTTCTGTTCTTATTTTCTTTTACATAAGATTTTCTCTTGCATAAACTAATAGCTGGTGGAATGCAGCAGGTTTATTTGGCAATAACTATTATTAAAGAGGCCTTGAACAGCAAGACCAGCTTGCACGGAAAGTACCTTTGCATATGTTCATGGCAAATTCTTCCTCCATCATGGTATTAATTGTAAAAAGTTAATTTTAATATTTTAAAAAATTTTAATCTAAATAAAACATAGTCTCATCATTTAAAATAATATCAGTTGTACCTTTGGACTTTTATGTTTCTTTTCTAGTCACAACACTCTTATTTTTACACAATCATAATGTTATGATAGAGTTGATGAGAAGATTAGTTGTATTCGATGTTCCTAATGTGCAGATAATTTTTTTTGAGTTTTATATTTTTCTTTTTGCAATTCGTTGATTTTTTTTCTGGACTTTATAGCTTTCAAAAAATGAATAAAATAAGCAAAAAAAAAATAACTAATTAAAAATATTATAAAACTTATCTCAACCACTAACTACAAGTAACTACCATCACTTAAAAATAAAGAAGAAAATATCATATTCTTTACATATTCATAAGAGTATGTTGGAATTAAAAAAAATAAAATACGAAGGTTTAAGGAGAAGTTATAGAAGTATATGGAAAATTTGACTAAGTTGAATCATTCAAGAAGACCCACAATAACACATACAATGATCAAGAATACCCTAACTCTCACATGTCAAAAGCCAAGATCGAACAATCATGTTGCTTGGTCTTTACAAAACCCTTTGTTTTCTTTCTATTTTTTAACATGCTTTTTCTGAGGAAGGAGGTTTCTTAGCCTTCTTTCTTGCCTTTCAAGTGGATTTATAAACTACCAATAACATAAAAGAGTAAAACATGAATGATAAACTGTGAATTAGTTGTCTCCTTTGTGTGATTTTTCCCAACATGTCGCACAGGCAATGTGTCCTCTTTGCATTACAGTTTGGTGGTCATGGTTTTCGGGCTGCCCTATTATTTTACTTGTTTCAAAGTAAAGGGACCACCACCTAGCTAGGTCTGCAGTTTGTCACGAATTCTCATTGTAGCTTTCGTCACCTCAAGCTCAAAGTCTTCCCTATTATCATTTGGCATGATCCACAAATAATATCATTTGTCTTTCTCATTCTCAGTATTTTGTACGTAGTACTGTCTATGTACTAGATATTTTTATGTAATCTACGTATATTAATTACTTCTTTTTATCCTTTTTCTTCCTCAATCATTTGCAAAATTAGCCTTTTCTCTTAGAAAAAATAATGGTTGAAAAATATATATGCGCCTCAAGTCAACAAAAACCAGACCACTTTTTATCCGTGGATGATTTTTCAAAACTCATGAATATGTGTCAAGGATGACAAACCTATTCGGTGTGAAGTGAATGAAATTGCTAACATCATCTTTATTGAGTGAGTTTAATCATTATATTTTTTTATAATCTTTAGTTAAAAAAATTATTGTGTTTGTAATTTGTATGTAAGAAGAAAGAAATAAAATTTAATAATTATCCGTATGAATGAAGATGGCAGTTGACGATCAAACCACATTTAATTTTTTATCATTTATTTTTTGATGTTGTTTCGTGATTAAGTTTATTATTTCTGCCTATAGTTTTCAATCAAAACCTAATAATAGATTTGCAAATACTAGTTCGAACTTTTTCGATGCAACTATTTCTTAAAAAAAATAATCATTTCAACTATAAAAGATGACATTTTGCCAACCATTTAACAACTATATTTTATAATAATACGAATAGATGATTGATAAGTTAAATGAAATTGTATTAGAAAAATGATAGTTTGATTGCCAAAATACTTCCTCTTTACGTTCATATAATAGTATATATTAATAACTTATATTAAAATATAAAAAAATATTAAAATAATAATATATTGAGTTGTCAATTGAAAAACTTTTTTCATTGGTGTCAACGTATCAAACTCATTGTATTATGATTATATATATTTAAATAAGATTGTGAATATTTTTTTATTGACAACTAATAAATTTGTATGATATATAATACTTACAGGTACAATTTGAAGAATAACTCTAGAACCAAAGTCTGTGAAGGTTCTTAATACTCTAAATTTTAATTGGCTTTTTTTATATCTTTTTCTATATAATCATTATTATGTTATCCTGCTAAGATTCTATATAATTATTATTATGTTATCTTGCTAAGATTTTATATAATTATTATTATCTTATTCTGCTAAGATTATATGACTACTTTAAATATAACTCAATCTTATAAAATTAACATGTAAAAAATATGATTTTTTATCCATTCTATATTATGAATTGATATCTTTAGTCAATGTGAAATCTTTAGCATACCTCCTCACTCCAAGACTAAATATTTATGGATGATCCGATAGCGGGTGACACGATAGGCCCAACAAATTTTATCTATGATAGACTTTAAATGACTTTAAATCGATTTGTAAGGTGAGATTTACACTCATTTATATATTATGAATTAACTTTATCTCTAGTCAATGTGAGATTTTCAACTATTCGTCGCAAAATGTTCAAAATAAAAAATAGTATAGATTAATAGTATGGGAAAACATGAAGTCATTATCTCAAATTATTTCATCCCTTACTAACAATTTTGAAGTTACCATCATTGTCATAAGTTTAGTGATTAAAGATGCTTTTAATAGGGATGACAATGTGAGACAGGTCATGCGGGGCGGCCACAGTTTGTTACCAAAAAGTGCGGGACAGACTCACTAATCTCACTAATCTAGTTCGCTGATCCGCCTTTGGTCTGTCCCGCATAACCCGCAGCCCGCGCGGGCCAACAATGGGGTGGGACAGATTGGCTCATTGACTTGCCTAAATAACAAAATAATAATTATTTTTTTTGTTGTAAAAAAATCATACCCCATTCACCAATTATTACAGCGTGACCTTTATTTTATTTTATTTAAAAAATTAAATTTAATGTACTAAATAAAAGAATGTTTTATTTTAATCATTTAAAGGAGTTAGTGTTAAGAGTGACAATGAATTTAATTTTAAGTAAAGTCTTATATTTAAAATTTATTAATAAAAAAATAATATAAATAAGAGATTTCAATAAGATAGTTAAAAAATTAGTCATCTTCATTAAAATATTTTGTAGCAAACTTTAATAAGATACTCTTATACACTGATATACATATATAGGAAAAAATAGATGCAAAACAAAACTTTAATTATTCTTAATCAAACTTTCTAACAATCCTCATACTTGAATTTATATTTTATCTTAATTGAATGAATTAAAACACGGATAACATTTCAATTTTTTAATACTAGGAATAAATTTTTTTATTATTAATGAAATTTTAATTTTTGAAAAAAAAATATTTTTCTTATGCAGGATGACCCGCAAGTCCGCGAGTTATCTCTTATACGGGATGGACCAATGAATCCTTCTCGTTGTGGTTAAAAGGTTTCATTTCTGACCAAGATAGTTTAGTTTGTGAAAAGCTTATAAAGTTTGTATCATGATGAATAAAATTTAATCATGATTATGGTTAATGGTCAAGATGAAGACTTTTTTATAATCTTCAAATCTTATTTATATGAAAATGATATGGTAATTTCAATTTTCGATATAGTTTAGACTCTCTTTTATTTATGTTTTTTTATAAAAAAAATTTAAAAAGAATATTTAACGAATATTTCAACATGTATATAAAAGATAGGTTAAATATCCTTACAAAAAGTATAAGAATAGAGTATGATTACAAAAAAAAACTTGTAAACTTATAATTCTTCCTAAATATGAATTTTTTTTTCTCAACACTAAATAAATTAAATAAAAATAAAACAATTTAAGGATTTTACATTCAAAGTTCTTGACCTGCCTCCTGTACTACTAGCCAATATCAAACAACAAAATAACCATTACAAAGAATACAAGCTGCATAACAACCTCATCATAATGGATCCAAATACCCCTAACAACATCCTTAAAGAAAATACAGCTGTTGTTATAACACCCTGTAACACAAACCTCATAAATGTCAATCTGTTCTATTGCACAAAACCGATTCAGAATATATCAAAACTGCATTATCTATGAAAAAAACATAATAACTTGAAAACACCATCAAATCTCCAAAACAAAGTGTATTAGCGCATCCTGTACACTTTCTTAACTCATCCTCCAATTGTTACTCTATGCTGCTTTGTAATACCACAGTTAGAATGAGAGACCATGTCGTAGTACTAGAATTTGCAAAACAACCCCTTATATTGTACTTATATCTTTTAATTGTTGTTTTCGCCAATAGAAAAAAATGAGAACAAAGTATGTTATTCTTCTTCTCTCTTATTTTCCAGCTAATTATTATTATGATGATTTGTTTACTTTTGTTAAAGTAAATTTTTATGAGAAAATATTATTGAAATGAATTCTTAATTTACTTAGCAAAGTTTAAATTTTTTGGGAAACTAAACAAAATGATGTAACTTTTGTTAGCTTCATATGGGCTGAATAACATGGTCAAATACTGTAAAAAAAATTCTATCTGAATAATGGTACTTTCACAAGTTTTTTTTTTCTCTCTTACTTTTTACAACTCCATTTAATAATAAAATATATAAAATAATAAAAATAAATATAAAGAAAATTTTAAAATAAAATAATAATATATTTAGTTATCAAATAAAAATGAAAAAAATTAGTGTCAAATTATCATTATTTAATCTAAATTAAAAAAATAAAATAAAGCACTGTTTTAATAATCCCACTTATCGAGTCACACACGGCATGATCAATGCGCATGTCTTGCTTGTTTTGGCTTTAAGTTGAGGGCGAACCCTAGTCTATAATTTCTCTCCACTCTACTGTCCCCAAGAAAACATGTGAAGCAATATTATGAAAAGATAAATCCTAATGAGGTAAGAGCCAGTAAGAAAGAAACACTTGATAAAGTTCTGTTTCGGTGCTCCTTCCTCATCTACACTAGTATCATATGAGAATTCTTGTGCCAAGCATGCTAATCTCTTTCACACTCCTCTCTTTCTGTGCAAGTGATGAGTCTCTGACTATGAGTTGAAACATGCATCATGATTAGGTTTACGGGAGCACGCCTAATCATTGTGTCGTTCCATTACTTGAAAGGAATTTGGTTTGCTTCTTTAATTGACTCCGACACAACAATTTTAACCTGTCGTCAATTTTCAATGACAGCCACACAAACAACCACTCGTTGTCCTTGAATATCATTCGCATATATGATTGGTTGTTTAAGATTTGCTTGGACATTGGTATATAAACCAACAACTTTTGAAAACTCACGTCACTCTTGGTGAAACTCCTCTTCTTGCGACCAGTTATGTTGAAACATTTTGAGACTTGTCTGACAGCTTGCAGTTACTCAAAGTGGCACGTTATGCAGAGAAAACGCATGTGTTAGATGGAGGAGTGTTTTGGCAGAGAAGCTGAGGAGCCATCTTCGTATATACACAGCTATCATGCCCTGTGAATGGAGCCAAATATGTTTCTTAGTGAAGGTAACATTTGTTTGATATAAAAAGGCATTTTTGGATTCAGGAGTTCCTGTAATTGGTATATGTCCCAGACCTTGATATGATCATATCTTCGTTTTAGTTTGCATTCAACTATGCAGTTAAACTCGTGAATTTTATCAATGCCATAACAGTTTGGTATAGCAGACTGTGTTCTTAATTAACGCTCTCATTAGCGACCTGTGGATCATATTGGATCTCCACTAACTGTTAGAGTTCAGTTGATTTTTAGCTATGGCTTTGATTTTTTGACACTGGTACTAGAAAAACATTTGATTGACACTATTTCTTTATTTCTTTATTTTTATCACATTTTTCAGGACATTCTCTGTTTATTTTAGGGTTTATGTGAAAGTGTGCATGGAACATCTTTAGTTTTTCTAAATTATTAGTGTGAAGCTTTTTTACTGTAAACTAATATAGAATTACTATAATATGGTTAACTTACCATACGTTTTCTGAGTGAAGGACACTAGTGTATAGGTGTTTTTTTTTTTTATCAATAAATAATAAATGAATAAAGGGGATATTCACACTCCTACATCAGAACTAATATTTTAAAAAAGCAGCAGCAGCTGCATTTTCAATTATGCAGCAATCCATTCACATTATGCAACAAAATACATTCACTTTTATACCTCAAACTGCATCTACATAGGACTGCTGTCAGTGGTGAGGCTTGAGAGCGTGATGGAACATTTGCTATTTTTAGAATTAAGGTACAATTGTATAAGTGTATTTATTATTTTCAGTTAGTTTGTTCGCAATAAAAATCTGAAACATAGGAATTGGTTATTTTTAGAATTGCCAGATAGAATGACTCCATTAACAAGTAATCTTACTTTTATGGCGTGATAATCGAGAGTTTAGGTAAACATTTGCTATCTCAATGATTATTACAGTGGTAAGATGATCTCAAAAGATATTACTTTTTAAACTTGGGTAAAATTAGAACCGACTCCTATATATGATCAACATAAAATACTCTCTGTTTGATTGTAGGTTTTTTTAATAAAAGGTGTTTCTCTTTATCTATCATTTTCTAAGTTTTCAGTGTATATATATATATATATATATATATATATATATATTACTTTAATTAATTTGAAAAGAGAAAAATTAGTTAGGATACCAAAGAAAATATGTCTGTTTTTTTTTGGTCACATATTGGTTGTAGGATGATAAACATTTCTTTTTGTAAAATTTCTTAGAAATTTTGGAGGTTCATAATATTTTTTTAATTGATAAAAAAAATTAATAAATTAAAAGAACATAGAACACTTATTAATGTTTTAACCCTTATAAAAAAAAAGACTAAATATATTCCAACTAAACCATAGCATAGAAGTAAAATATCGTGCTAACACATAAAAACCTGCTGCACAAACTTCACTGAAGATAACACGTCTAAAAACCTTAAAAAAAACGCAACTTTGTGGTTTCATAAAACTTTTTAGATTCATAAGAGGTTAGATATAAAAGCGTTGAAACATCCTAAAATGCTTTATATTTGTTTTATTTTATTTTACCCATAAAAAAATACAAATAAAAAATGTAATTACACTTAAATATATGATAAATAAAATAAAACGAAGCATAATAAATAAGTACTTCAAATTGTTTTAAAAAATTAAATATATTTTCCTGAATTTTGGGTGAAAAACTTAAACTACTAGTATAAAGAAATAGAGGAAGTACTCATTATCCTTAATTTTAAAATATATTTAACAAATTATAACTATAATTATCTTGAAGTATATTTAAGATGTAATCTGATAACATAATTCTTCCAAAAAATAATTTATTAGGTGTTAGAAAACTCCTGTAGCTTTTTTTGTATATTACTTTTAGAAATTTTTTCAGTAAGTATAACCATATGTACCTTAAAAATACATCTATAACTCGTTAACAGATTTTTTATGTAAAATTTTAAAACTGAGTCTAACACAACCTTTGTCCTTGACTTCCTTATTTTGTTATCAAAATAGAATAAAAAGAAATTGAAATGGATCCCTGAGAAACAGATAAGGTCAAACCCGGGCAACCCAACTACGAGGGAAAGAAAAGTATAGAAAGGTATCAAAGTGTATAATAATAATGGTATAGCTCTTACAAAATAATACAATCCAATACGAGTTTGCAGGCTATTTAGCTCGTTTCAGTAATTTTAAATATCAATACTCTATTATTTTACGAAGTCTTTCCTACAAAAGTGCAGATATGAAAGAATATATGTCAACTTTCTAACGAAACAAAGGTAACTAATGGATCTTAACCAATAAAATTTATTTGTTTCCTTTTTTATTCTGTGTTTAATTTAACCTCTTTTATGAGGTGAAGTTTTCACCTCACCGTGATTTGGTAAGGCTTCAAATAAATATATTTGATCTGAGACCTCATCTACAGACAGAAATTGTAGCTTGGAGAAAAAGACATATTACAGTCAATTCTAAACTAGCACAGTGGAGAACGTGTGTGTGAATAACAGAAGCATGCATAGTTTAGATTCTCAAATCTTCATACCTTCATTCTCACACTTCTGGATTCTGATAGATCCAAATAATACCCTATTTCAAGAACAAACTGAATACATATATAACTTTCATAAATGCAAAATGAAGCTGTAGTGAACAAATAACTTTTAATATTAATGCACAGAAATCTTCCCACCATGGATCACTTTCTGCTGTAAAGAGTAGAGTTGACCTTCAAGCACTATTGTTTGCTATATATGGGAGAGATGAATTGCAACTAATGGATGCATTTCAGTCCACACTCCAGCTTCCAGAGGTTCAACAACTAATGATATATAAAACATCTGGGTTTATTATGTACAACAACCAGGAGAAACGCTATTGTCTTTTTTTCCAACGTTCACTTATACGCACTTCCTATAATTAGTATTATGCATCATATATCTTTTAGTTACTATATATATATGTATATATTTATAAACTTTCACTTCCACAGGTCAATCTGGCAACTGGAGGTAGATGTTGAAGCATATTCCTGGGAAATTTGCTCCTTTTTGGATCCATTGGCTACCACAGAAATTTGTTCAGCCACATGGAAAATATGTGCATTGGAATAACTGGTCTCCTTGGAAACATCTTGGTTGTGACTGAGCTGAGAAGCAACAAATTTGTCAAGTACTCGCCAATCTGTGACTTGGTCAACCGCATTATCATTGGTACAATAGAGGGAATTTTGACTTTGTTGGTGGCAGTATTGTATCTGTTCTTCCTGAGTGAGTGATGAGAACTGCATTGTGCTTCCATTGTTTTTGTTGTTGCTGCTTTCATAACCAAAAGGGACAACTGAGCTGCAACTCAAACTGGCTGCTGAGTGAGTAACTTTGGGGCTTTCAAGCTGTGGAAGTTGGAGGAATGCATCGTGGGGTATGTTGTTGTATTGCAATTCCATGAGCTCGGGTTTGCAGGGATGGTGCTGATGGTACGATGCATAAGGCTGAGAAATGCGCCTGGGGGATTCAAAATCTTGCATGAAGGAAACTTGCTCATCGTACCAACAGGGTGACTGATCATACTCTCCCACTTTCTGCATTGTAGTCATTCGCTTCTTGAACACTCTACACACAACCCAGCCTTCTTCCTGAACAGTTAAAAAGTTAATGATTAAACCCTAACAACAAATTATGTCCAAATTATATATATATATATATATATATATATATATATATATATATATATATATATATATTTACTTAAGTAATCAACACAAGGTCTCAAAAATGAACAACATGCTAGTTTAACTAAATTGGATCTCTCAGTTATTGGTAATATATATACTATTATTTATAACAGCTTGATATGAATATGAATAACTTTTATGTGTGAAGTTGAAAATGCGTGCAAATTTAAGCAGAGTATGATTTTGTCTGAAGCAATTTAACAAAAATGGATGTTAAATGCATGTAAATTTAAGCAGATACTATTTTCTCGGAAATTTCCCAAAGAACTGGAAACATTACATTAGTGTTGCAAGAGATTAACACCTTGAGTGTGAAACTGTTTTTTTTATTTTTTATCTAACATTATTCTCTTTGAATGCATTATTGAACATTGATATTAAGTATGAAACATTTGTCGTACCCAAAAGGCAATCACATGCCTTATCCATAAATGAGTGTAAGGAAACATTTTAATTTTAGAATTAGTCTGACAACTGAATCTTTTCGGTAGAATTTTTGTGAAAGCTTGAAAAAAAAATTTATCTATTCTATCTGGATTTATGTTTTATTTTATTTTATTTTAAATAGAGACAACAAAGTTTTGAATCCAAAATCTTATGTAGATTATTCAAAATCCCACTATTAAGCCGAACTTCTTCTTTTTTATCAGGAAAAAGAGCAAAAGAATAATTAAACCGAACTTAATGAGCATTCTATTTGTATTTAGGCTACATAAACATTGGGGAAGGGAGCAACTTGGTTGGCTGGAACAGTCTTATGATTCAACCAAAGGTGAGGTTTGGTTCTAGTGTCATATAAGGGAACTACACTTTTTATTCTCAATTTATTTTATTTTTTTTATCAATAAAAGATACTTTTTATTCTTAAATTAATTTATTATTTATCGATAAAAAAAATAGTGAAACTTAATGTGTTTATGGAGATAATCTTTTGATATATTTGTATTTTATATATATATATATATATATGATATATTTGCATGCTATAAGTTAGACTCTTAACACTCTATATTACTATATTTATTTATTTATAAACAAAATAAAGTTCATATAAATTTTCCGGTTCACAAACATCCAACATGCACATGTACCTAATTAATTTTTAAATTGTGAGATTTAAAGTGTTTTATTACAAGTTGTTGCAATAACGTAATTAATAGGCTTCATAATTGTATATAAGAGGGAGGACATTAGAAATAAAATCATACAAAAATGTTAAGGAGTATTAAATATGAATAAATTTGATTTTCAATTTGTTTTGTTAATTTTAATCATTATACTAGCCATAAAACCTTTTTTTTTCTATCAGCAGCAAAAAAATGTTTATTATCATCACTGATGACGTATGCATTTAGAAGTTACATGCTACTTTAAAGTAATCTTTAACACATGTGTGCATAAAAATAAAAATAATAAACATGATAACTATAAGTTTTTAAATCTTCGAACTTTATAAGAATTTAAATCATTAAAAAATTAATGAATTAATTTTTTTTATATATTTATATGAACTAAAAATATATTTAGCATAGTTATATATATATATATATATATATATATATATATATATATATATATATATATATATATAAGAGTTTTGCTTGATTTAATGCGTGCATAATAATTTTGTGTTACTTATTAGACAATTTACAAATACTTGAAAATATTATGAAATAATATCTATTTCAAATAGTACTTGATGAACCTATATGGACTTGACAGCATGCAGCGAATGAGTAAAAAAATAACAAAAAAGAAAAAACAAATCCCGAGAGTTTGATTACTGTAATATTTATATATATTTGAATTTTGGTGGAATAGTTTATTATTTAAATAAAAAATTTATGATATATTAGTAGATGAAAATTATAAGAACCAATAACCTAATGAGTTACTAAAATCCGAATGAGTAAAGATATAATAAAGGAGTAAGTGTATTTGAATTTGAAAGGAAATTACCGGAGGAGTTCCATTTTCATTAGTTTCTAGCCTGTACTCATGCATGATCCAATCAGACTTCTGTCCATTTGGGGCTCTTCCTTTGTAAAACACAAGAGTCTTTCTCATGCCAATCAGGCAATGCTTAGAGTATATTGCCTTGTCTCTTCCCGTCGCTTTCCAGAATCCTGCTTTTGTAGCTCTATTTGTTCGAGTTCCAGTTGGGTATTTCTTATCTTTATGACTGAAGAAATACCAGTCACTTTGTTCATCTGTTCCTATTTTGCATAACTCTGCTTACATCATAGTAACAAATCTCATCATTATACATCTTCTTTTATGCATGCCTTACTTAATTTTAACTTTGTAATAATTACGTACCTTGGAGATCCCATGGTTCAATTTTATAGAGATCTACATCTTTTATGACATCTAGATCAATCCTTTTAGACGCTACCTTCTTCCTAAGGTAGTAACCTACGAGCTCTTCATCTGTCGGATGAAACCGAAAGCCTGGAGGTACATGCGAAAATGTGTTCATTTCCGCTCTCAAAGAATTAAAACCTGTACTATTTCAGAAAAAACACACCAAAATTAGTAACTCTCTTGTAAATAAACATGACGTTTAACACATTTTTCTCGTACATATATAATTTAACCTTCACAGTTGACCAGTCCATAAATGATAATAAGCATCAACGCTATGCAGATAGCATTATATACATATATCATACATTGATCGTTTGGTAGAGAATAATCAAGAATAAGAACATAAAGTGGAACATGAGTACCGATCGAGCTGAATGAAGGTTCAAGATAGTTTAACGAGTCTAAATAAAGAAAGTAACGAGTTAAAGAGTACAAACCAAAAGTAGAAAAGCAAAGCAAATGGAGAAGAGTAATTCATGCCTTAGACACTACGTAAAACAGTTGCTTTGTTTCTATATCTACCTAATGAACGTTTTATATAAAGCAACAAGATTGATAAGGAAACCATTGTGCTGTACCCATAAACAATAGAGACTAGTCACAGTCATACATAATTCAGCTAACGGAAACGTGTCCAAGATTGAGTTACCGATATGTCAGTGTAATAACAAGCAAGAAAGAAAAACTGGGTAGTTATAAAACACGTCCCTTGTAACTTTCAAAGAAAGAGAAAAAGAAAAGGTCAATATGAATTAATTGTAAAATTGTACTGGAAAACACACATGTTAATTATCCTTCCACTGAATTGCTGTGCAGTACGTAATAAAATTATAGACTTCATGGTTTAAAAAAAGGCCATAAACTATAACATGTATTGAATCAACAGAATTACTAATGGCAGAGGCCACATCGTACGTATATATCTGCAAGTTGGAACTTTTGCAGTTTATCATTTATAATCCAGCATTAGGGATTGAAAAAGCATTGGATTAACATTCTTCATTCATACTTGGACAACGAGAAACCACTTCTAAGCATCCCCAGTCTTCGTCAAACAAATCTGCTCCAATATTAAACAACTTTTCCATCAAATTTTTTTAACTATACATGAAATTTCTCGTGTTTACCAAGTTCATATTTTCAACATCGAATGCGATACTTCCAGCTAGGTTTGATTATTTAGATCCAAGGAATGAACCCAGAAAGCAGACGAAATAAAAGAAGAAAAATGAAATGAATAAAGCTATTCCTACTCTCACACACATCCAGTTCAAGTTATAAAAATGAATAAAAGAAATGATAAAAAAACGAAAAGAAAAATACTATCGATGGTCTGAGTAATAGCTTCACGAAGAAGCCACAGGAGATGTTCCAGAACTTTACCTTGGGAAACGTTGACTCATTTTCCTTAAAGAAGAAAAACTAAATTAAGCTGGGGAACACGGCAGAGAGGACACACTTTTTACAAAGCAATTATGGGGTAGTATGAAGTGGTGAATGATGTTGTATACTGTAGCACCAAACATTCAGCTTTTTCAGCCTACAAAGAGGTTGATAGAGCACTCAAAGGTAGTCACATTTTCATAATGGCGTAATAGCACGACTTAGAAGTTTCTTGTTCAAGCGATTGTAGTTAAAAAAAGAAAAAACATCATCAATTACCAGAAACAGTGGTTTGTTCGGTTTACACTTGAATATATATGCAAATGCACTTGTATGGTTAGGTGTAAAACCAAAAAGAAGAACGGCGTGAGGGGGTTAAACCATGATTTGGAGGTGGTGTCGATGCGATACAATCACCAGCCGAACACAGATCGCAGTCTTGTCAAAGATTTTATGACTTTTACCATTTGACTCGGGCTTCTCCTTTGTCTGTCTTTTCTTGTCTTACTTGTTTGTTAAAAGTTAACAAATAGAATATATTAATTGATCCACCATTTTAACACTGCTAGTTATTCAGAAACATGAACATGAAAAATATATAGTAAAGAGCATGAACTAAAAAGCAAGCCAAACCCCATATGATATAACAGATCGATGTATAGAAATGTATAAAGCACTACATAAAGAGGATGTTAAAAAAATTAAGGGCAAAGAACAACCTTGATATATTGCTCCCTCTGAAGATATGACTACGTATAGACTCCAAGTAGAATTCCGGAACGGATCTGATGAAACAAAAAACTTGGTTCGCAGCACTAAATGTTGAGGTATATAGGGTTGATGAGAAAGTTGTTCAAGCTCTCTTTCATCAACAACCTTTTTGTCGTAACTTGGTCAAAGGAAATCCAACAGAACCAGACAAAACAACAGCACTGAAAGAAAGGCAGGGAGACACAAGCGGACAAAACAGACAGGAAAAGCAAAGTAGAAAGTTAACTGTTTTCCTCGGGAATTGAACTCAATCTCCTTGTTCTTTGTCCTCAAAACTGCTTTGGTTTCACCAACTGCATCTAGTAGTAGTTTCTATCCGCAAGATGAGAAAGAGATCAGATCCCGAGGATTATTGAGAGAATGAGAAGAGAGAAAAGGGAAAGAAAAGGAGAGGTTTCAGGAGCAGTAGTGGATGAAAGGAAGCAAATATGAGAACCCTAATAAAGCATTCATGAATCCCTCTCTCTCTCTCTTCTTGTTCGTTTTGGAGCTAGATTGCTGTAAGCTGAGTGATAAAAGGGTGGCGCTAAAACGGCTTGAGAATGAGAGAGAAAGAGAAAGATATGTCAACCTCTAAGTCTAAGTCCACCCACCAGCAACTGATAGAGACCTAAAGAGAATGATGTGGTGTTAAAGTTTGAGGTGGCCGGGACCGGAGAAGGAAAACACAACAAAGATCAAATCCTGAGGACGAATGGAATTGGGTTCTTTTAAGATGCATAGATGTTCAAATATATAATGAATACAAATTATGATAATGATAGACAATCGATTATAAGGGCTTTATTTTGCTTTGTTTAAGTGGTGACCCTTAATGCTTGCAACTATAACATCCTCCCTCCCTCCAAAAGTTACACAATCCCTTTGTCGCCATTTTTCTAATCCTTTTTTTTTTTTTTTTTACCAAAAGAACTGATAAAATAAGAAGACATTTCCAATAAGATGTCAATAGTACATGCTGAGATTACCCATAAAAGACAACTTCAAGAATTAGTAAACAGAATCAAACTACAAATAGTTTTTACTTTAAAACTATTGTAATTACTTGACTAATTTCTAACTGTTAAAAGAGCCAACAAAAGACCACATGATCCAAATCGCAAACAATTGTAGTTACTTCACTAGATTTTGAACATTAAAAAATTTATTCTAAGGTTGTCTGGGACATATGAAAAGTGGCACTAAGAGGATTCAAATTCACACTAGAAAAAATTAGAAAATTCATTCTAGATCTTTAACCATTCTTTTTCAATCTTTACTGTCGAGGATGATGCAAATCTGCTAGCTAATCCAACCCACTGCGTGGTGCACACCATCAGATTTAGGTATTTAGTACTAAGTAATACAGTATCGTTAATTTCTTCCCTCTTGACCTTGTGTTATGCTTTCTCCCAAAAGAATTGACTCATTGTATTTATATAATCGTTTATTAGCAACAACAAATCGATCATGAATAGTATGAGCTAAGATTGATCGATTGGTTTCAAAAGGTGAGCTAAACTTCTAGTTCACTCATTGGGATTAATTAAAGCTAATATGACCAAAATAAGTTGAAAAAAGAACTTAATACTCTTTCTACGGTTGGTGTGTTCAACTTTAATTGAACAAGTTTAATGAAAACATACACATGTATTAGCAATTTCGCAAAGAGGTTTTGTTAATTTGGTCTGACAATATTCAACATTTATCCTAAAACCGTGGTTCTTATATAAACATGTGTTTGTGTTCCCAATACGTACATCCATTGATTTTGTTAATTATTTCTGGTGATTAAAATACACTAGGGCTTTAAGAAATCTAAGTGTTGCGTAAAGTTAGTTGGTCCACAGCTTGCTAGCCCCTGCTGCTGCTGTGTGAAAATGAGGTGCTAAACGAAGCAGTGCTGCAGTTGCTGCCGGTGCTCTTCAAAAAGTGCAAATAAATTAATCAGTAACACACAAGTGCTGCGTCATTTTAAGGTTTCGGAAAATAACAATAATTATTATTTTTCAGTTGCATAAACAGCACGCGAGCCCTGGTTGGTTGGTCCGCAATGTTTGTTTATTTTAAAAATCTGACGCAGTGTGGAATTCTTTTTCCTTTTCTACATTATATTATTAAAGAAATAAAATCTGTTGTTAAAGCTTCCTCGAGGAGCAGGGCCCACGAACCGACCGTAGGCAATACGACAGCGACACCTCTCCAAATACAGCTTCTGGTATAAAGATAACATTAAAAATCACATTCTTATTTATCAATTCTGTGGACGACTCTGCTAAGCTAAGCCGAACTCGGCTTCACCAATCTATTGGCTTCCTTGGCTTCCCAATCCGTTATATGCTTTGGCGCATTTGGAATGTTCTTAATTATTTCGCATAGCTCTAAATTGTGTAAACTTTTTTATATTAATCTCAATAGATCAAATATAAAACAATATGTATTGGATTAATTTTAGATATTTGTTTTACGCCTGTGAAAATACTATAGTGGAGAATGATTTCATAAAGCAAAACCGAATTTTGTATTTGATTTTATCTATTACAGATTTTTTAGATTGGAAAAATGTGTTTTCTTTCAATGAAAATATTACTTTCGATTCGGATGTGTTTAAAATCAAAGAAATCTTACTAGACTTTTTGCAAGAATAATGATTCATTGTTACATCAAAAGTATAAAAGTGGATGGATAAAGGTTGAAGATTACAACATGAGTTTCTTCCCTTCATTAATAAATTGGAGGAGGAGAATTGACACAGTTAGGATAATACAGGTGGAATGACAGTGTGAAGAAGAACTTTTAAGAAGGGAAATTTGAAGGATAATATAGGTCAATAAATTCTTTGAAGGGAAATTTTAGAAAACAATGACTGGCAATTTAAACTTGATGTGTCCCTTTAAAAGTCTTGACGAGGAGAAGCTTTATGCATTGAATGACAGGTTTGGAGAACACGAAATAAGATGTAGTTAGGAACTGTGATGGAAACAAAAGCCTGGAATCAGGTGATATAGATTTTTAACTTGTAAAAACCTTTTGGGAATTGTTAAAACCTAATATAACGAGAATTTTAAAGAATTTCACACACATTACATTTTGAAAAGTGCAAATTCTTCTTTACATCACCCGTTATATTTAAGAAAGAGGATCACAAAATATGGGTGATTATTGTACCGTTCTCTGGCACCTGACCGATAACATCTTTCGAACAAACAACTGGCTCGCAACCATCTCGATCTTTCGGTTTTAAAAAACAAGGATTGATTCTGTGAAACGTGTTCAACAGATATTTTCATATAATTTAAAGATTATATCGTATGGGTCAGAAAAAAATACTTAAATTCATAAAAGACCCAACACTTTTCATGATCCACCACCAAGTCCATAAAAAACAAGTATAAATAGAGCATTTAATGAACAACCACAAGGTATAAATAAAACATTTTTTATGCGTCTCTATCCAATTTTTTTATCAAAAGTTATGACCGTTTAAAGTTTTTTCACACTAATTCTTGGCAATTCCAAATTTATCACTTTTCTCTTCAATGTAAAGACTCTTCCATCAAATATACACTAAATAAAGTTTCCACAGCAAAATTTGGATAAAAAATCACTTTCTAACTATTTTTAATGAATTTTACAATGATTAAAAAATATAAAAAAACACCACCAACCTTGTACGTTGGTGAAGAGCAGTGGCGACAAACGGCAACGACAGTGGCAAAGATCAATGGAGGCACAAGGAAACTCTAAACAATGAAAACAGTTTTGGTGGAAAGTAATGAAAACCTTCACTAACAATGGAGGACAAAAACAAATAAGCAATGGAGGATGCATAATGAGTGAATTAGAGAAACTTACAAAGAGCTCGAAGATGAAGAAGAAGCAGAGAGAGCACGAAGACAAAGAAGGAAGACAAGCGCGAAGAAGACAAAGGAAATATGAAAGCGTAAGTGACGCGCTACGAATTAGGGTAATAATAAAAAAAGTGTAAAACAACGGCTATGAGCTAAATAGTCGTCTTACACCAAAATTGATTGGTCTAAAACGGTGGTTTAACTCATAGTTGTCGTTTTAGACTTGCTATAATTTCAAAAATGACAATGTCACCGCGTTTTGATAGACAACATTTGATAGTAAAAGCGGTGTGAATTTATTGTCGTGAAAGGACCTTTTTGCACTAGTGATAGTATTTGACTAGTTTACCTCATGTTTAGAGCACTCTGACTTATATTCAAATTCTCTGAGCATTTTCTTATTTTTGGTCCATATGAGACCAACTCCTTTATTTCATTAATAAGTTAGTTGTTTGTCTAATTCTCATACTGACACATGTTTTCCCATCCTATTTCTGTAGAGATTGTATTCATGCTATTAGGAAAAAAATGTCAGTAAGAGTATGTAAACTTTTGTTTTAGGAAACTTATTTATTATTCATCCCCAAACTTTTATTTGTGCTACACTAAACACCTCTTCCACATTTGTTTTCCCTTTCCTAAAGATAATAATGTTGCTTTGATGTCATATATTCTATATAATTGTCACTCATATACATTTTGACACCCTGTTACCCTTGCTGCTAAGTTCTACTATGTTGAAGTTTTGATAGTGATGTTTTTCTTCGTAATGATTTGTTGTATTCATACCTGACCAAATATTACACATATTCCAACTTGGCTTGCTATCTTAAATGTAAAAAACAATTGATTGACAAATTCAACTTCAAACTACATATAACACACACATTATGCCCTTGTATAGTCCTCCTTTTGTAAATGTTATCTATTTTGACACCTTGCTTAAAATTACTCTATAAGACAAACTTTATGAAAATGGTAAAACCTTTATTTTTAGAAAAAAGATTGTATATATCAACATATTCCTCTCCTACGTTATTTTTTAGTTTTTATATGTTGACTTACTATATGGACTTGTGTTCTGTTGTTGCTCCTTATCCAAAAATCCTCTCTTTCCATATTCAAGGTCTTTGTTGTTAACTCCTACTTCAAGACTTATAGTTAAAGTTTTTCCCATTCAAACCAGATCATCCTCCACTATAGCCACCACTCTTGTTTAGATTTTTAATTTTTGAAATTTGTATTTCCATATTGTCTTAGAAATCTTATTATGAGGGGAGCATTTTCATACTATGTCTTCTAGAACATGATTATTTTTTCATATAGTGACTCATTTAGAATAAAAAATAGTTAGTACTTAAAACTTTGATAGCTAATGTTAAATAGTAATTTAGAAACTAGTTTATAAATTTTTATTAATAATAAAAATTACTTTAGATACCAATAGTTTTTTAATTTATAAAATAATATATAACTTAGTCAATATAGTAACTAATTATTTTTTGTCTATAAAATTAGTTTCTATTTAATAATTTTCTTATAATATTAGAATATGTTGTCAAAAGTTATATTTCCTTGAGTTTGCCTCCACTCTCAAGCTTAAATAGGTGAAAAATCAATACCCAATCTTCCAATCTTACTCTTATAAAAATTCACCTAAAGTCCTTACACGACTTCAAAATGCCTAAGAATGTTTTTAATAATTATACTGTTTTGAATTTTTGTATCACAAGAAATAATGTGTCATCTACAAACTTATTAAAGTGAACTAAGTTCTATATCTATTCAAATTAATTAATTGAATTTGATAACGGTTACAAATTACACTTAGTTCTTAGACAATAAAATTGAACAATTCCAAACTAGTTTGAAATTGTCTAAATGATTTTAGGGTAGTTTAATATACTTTTAGTAGGCTTTTTATTCTAGAACATTTTTACTGATTTCATAAGTTATGGTCAATTCGATTCAAACAGTTCAGTTTAATGACAAATTAATAAAATAATTGAGTTAAAGTTTTGTTTGAAATGGTTGGATTTGGTACTAATTCAATTCATCTTAATTACACCTTGGTTTAGTTACACAAAATTGTTTTAACTTCAATATGTAATTACATTAAATACTCAGAGAGAAAAAATTGTATTTATAGTGATCATACTTACATTGAACAAGTGAAAAAAAATACTTAACATAGTGCATACTTAGTATTTTGTTTGCTAAAAACTTAAATCATTAGATGTTCTTGTGTAAGATGGAGTTCTCTGTTTATAAATTCTTTTAACTGGACAGATAAACAGTGAGAGATAAAAAAAAAGTAGAGAGAAATCTATGAGTAAAAGTAAAAAATAAAAGTGAAATGTATAAATATTATTGTTGTAAGAGTAAAAGAGAATAGAGAAATAAATGGTGGAAGGAAAAGTAATGGATGAGTGATGGATTAATTGTTAAGTTAGTGAAGATGATAAGAGTTTGGGATTTGAGAATGACACGTGTTGCAAAGTGTTTGGTGGGTGTGCATGCCGGTACGTTAAGCCATAGTAGGGTTCCGGGTAAAGTGGGAAGGAAAAAGGAAAGAAAAGAAATTAAAGGGTATGATAAAAGCTAAAGTAAGATAAGAGTGTTTACAGTGGAGAATGGTATGTCTGTAAGTTGAAACTAGCAAAGAAGTGAAGCAAAAGTCTGAAACGTTATCCAAGTGTCATCCTGTCCCACCATGCCACCATGGCTACGCGCTTTCTGCAACTCTTCCTTTCTTCAACCTCCCTTAATATATATGACAAGATTTGATTTCTTTCCCACAACATTAGCCCGAAAGTAATGGGAGGAACAAGTGGAAGGCACAGCAGAGGGAAAGAGTGGGGTGTGATAGATAATGATTGTTGATATAGACACATTATTGTTTCGGTTCCCCACGTTCAACTGGGGATGCCCAACACCCCAAAAAGCGTTCTATAAAAATTGGAAAAACCTCTCTATCCCTTTCTGCATCACCATCTGCACCTGCCATCTTACTCCAACATTCCCTGGCTTATTCCATACACTCCTCTCCTCCTTATCAATCAACTTTTCCTCATCATCATTCTTTTCTCAATGTCTTTCTAAAATTTATCAATTCTACAAAATCAATTCAACTAAACTAAACCATACACATATCATTTATGTGTATTATCAAATGCCTTTTTCACTTTACATTTTAACCTATTTATATGCCCGTAAATTGAGTATAAACTCCACACAAATCTACGTCATTATCCTCTTCTTATTTCCTACCATTTGCCATGGAATTGTTGAACTTACTGTTTTACCTTTATTATATATAACGCATTACGGAGAGAACTAGGAGTTGCTATTTTATATTCCTCTGGCTAAGATTTCACGTTTCTAAAGCCTTGTCCAACATCATGCCACCAAAATTTCCAAATTTAGGTTAATTCTCTTTTCTATTACAGGTGTGTTTTAAATCCGAGAAATGATATATTAACAACCTGTTCTAGTATACAACTTTATTTTTCTTTTTAAAATTTCAATTTTTTTTTATGAAATGACAGAAATATCTTTTTTTTTTATCGGTCTTTCCCTTGCTTAAATATTATATTATTTATATGATTCCAGATCGTCCACACAATAGCTATCCACACATCCTTCCATATTTTATTTTGTCTATCATTCAATTCACATAAGTAGAAGTTTTGAAAATTTATCATTATAGCACTATGGTGTACAAATTGGACAGATAATCCAAAAAACATGAGATTTGTTGTAGTATAGTAGAATATGATTAAGTGTCTCATCTGCCAATTGAGAAAATTCACATAAAAAATTAGGTAACGGTATGTCCCTATGTGTCAACATCATTTTTGTAAGTACATTATCCCTAAGCATCCTCCAAGCCACATGTTGTGGAGTTGGAATCACCTTTGTTCTCCACGAATCTAAGTATTCAGTGTTACCTTGTTGTACATGGTTTTACTGTAGTCAACAGTATGTTGACTCCACTATATACACACCTTGATCTCCACACCTTCATTCCCATGAGTCATGTTTTTTTTTTTTTTTTTTATGTTTATCCCCCCCCCCCTATGATCTAAAACAATTCTACTTCTTGTTGCAGTTCCCATTCGAATCTACCACGTCTCCATTCTAGGTTTCACACTCATATTTGATCCACCGAACTTCCTAGCTCACCAATTATCTTCTCTATACCATATAAGATCACATACAACCTAGGAAACTTGATTTTAAGAGGTACAAATGTACTCCATGTATCCTCCAAAAATCTACCCTATTACCTATCCAGATCTCACTTTTCTCAAGTCTCTGCACCACAGTGACTCCACTCTAGTTTGGTGGGAATCGAAGCCAGGTTTCTTCAGTAACAAAAGAAACCTTAACCACTATACCAGACAAATTTTTTTACAATATTATGATTTTTATTATAATTATTATTATTTTTAAGATTGTTATTAATATTATTATTGTTAATAATATTAATAATATTATGAATATTAATAATATTATGAATATTATTAATATTAAGAATATTATAAATATTATTATGTTATGAATATTATTAATATTTAATATTATTTATTATTAATAGAATTATTATTAGGAATGATTAACCTCTTATTCTTCTTAATATTGGGAATATTCTTAATAGGGTTTAGTTCCTCTTGTTCCTCTTAAATTAGAGGAAGAGAATTAAGAATCTTATCTTAAGAGAGGAAGGAAGAGGAATAGGAGAAGAGGAGGAAGAGGGGAAATAGAGGAGAGGGGGAAGAGGAGAGGAGAGGGGAAGAGGAAGAGAGGAAGGAGAGGAAGTTCCTCTTCCTAACTTAGAGGAGAGGAAGAGGAAGAGAGGAAGGGGGAGAAAGGAAGAGAGAAGAGAAGAGGAAGAGGAAGAAAGAGGGGGAGGGAGGAAGAGGGGAAGAAGAGGAGTTCGGGGGGGAAGAGGAGAAAGAGGGAAAGAGGAAGAAAGAGAAGGGAGGAAGAAGAGGAGAAGAGAAGAAAAGATAAGAACCTCCCTCCTCCTCTTCCTCCTCCTCTCCTCTCCTCCTCTCCCTCTTCTCTTCCTCTCCTCTTCCTCCTCTTCCTCTCCTGTTCCTCCTCGTCCTCTCGTGTTCCTCCTCTCCCTCGTCCTCTTCCTCTTCTCTTCCTCCTCCTCTCCTCTTCCTCTTCCTTCTCTTCCTCTTCCTCCTCTCCTTTCTCTTCTGCCTCTTCCTCTAATTTCTCTTCTTAACCTTCCTCTTCCTCTATTTCTCTTATTAACCTTCCTATAAGTATAATAAAAATCGTAATATGACAGAAGAACATGTCTGGTTTAGTGGTTAAAGCTTCTCTGGTGATTGGAAGGACTTGTGTTCGAATCCTGTCTGTTGCAGTTTCCTTCCAATATTAATTTGGGACTTGGTGTGGTTCGAGTCCTACCCACTGCAAAGTGCTTCCAAAGCCTACTCTTCCATTAGTGGGCTGATTCCTAATTCCTATTACTACTTTGTCCTAAAATTTTTACTTTCTTGAATTTTCACCCACAATCCTTCCTAAATATTTGAAAGGGATAACAATTCATTTGCAATTTAAAAAGTTGAGAAGTTTGTCACTACATTTGTCCCATTCTCAATAGTTCCTATATTACTTTTGTCAAAATTTACTCTCATACTAATAAATGAAAAGAAAAAAAATTTCTAAACCTACAAAGGGTGAAGAGCAATAATATACGATTGTTAGAGAAGAAAAAAAGTGTCGCACATATGTTTGTAAATTTTAAATTATTGAGATTCTTACAAGCATTTATGTACTATTTTTTATATTTTGTGTTAACAACGTGTTCATAATAGTATAAAACAATGCATCCATGATTCCATGTGATTTATTGTGTTCATTGCTAAAATAACCTCACAATCATATACAATTTCTAATGCCATCAATTTATAACACTACCATCATTAAACCTCATCACCAAGCCTCGAAAATCCCATAAAAAAACCAAAAAAGAAAAGTATAAAACTAGTTTCAAAGTCACAAATAAGATCCAAAAGTGAAGGGGAACCACGGAATCAGAAAATGAACAAACTCGTAAATCCAAATATATGGAGCACATATTGTCACTAGATTAGGGTGGGTTCTCCAATCGAATTAAAGACTTAACAGAAAGCTAGATTGTAGACAAGAATCCCACACTATTGCAAGCGGGTTCATTAATAGCACAGACGAATCGTGCAGAGAATAAAAATCATGTTTTCGATGGTTCACAAAGAGATGCATGGTGACAGAGGATGAAGGTAAAGTAAGAGAAAACAAAAAAAATAAAAATATTAGTGTATTAAAAAATTATTTTAAATCTAACTGAAACTTATAAAAATATAAGATGAGATTTGTATTTTTTATATTATAAAATGTTTTATTTTTAGTTGATGTAAGATATTAAACACTTTTAAAATTGAGAGATGCTAATTCATACATAAAATTATATAATAAATAATTCGATATTGATCCAGTGATTTGATGATCAACATATAATATAGTTTGTAATTGAAAAAAATAAACATTTTTTAAAATACAAATACATGACTCAATTAGAAAAAGAATTTAGTTTGAATTATTTTTATTTTAAATGATTGATAAATATTTATTTTAATCTAATGAAATTTATAATATATACATTTCTATTAGAGTAACAAATGTCAATATAAAAAAAAATATTAAGGTTAACGATAAGAAAAGTATTTAAATTATATTTTGAAATTAAGATGAATATAATTTAAGTTGATAGAGAAAGTTGTTTTTAAATATCGACATTTTTTAAAAGGTCAAAATTCAATTAGAGATAAAGATAAAATATGATCGATTAAAAGGACATGTAACTAAAAAATCAAGCACATACATATAAAGATCAAAGAAAAAGTATATTTATGATAGTTGAAAGATTTTTTGTTACTTTAAGGCTTAGAGAGTGAGACGCACATCGGAAAGAGAGACAAAAAAATGTCTAATTGAAAGATTACAGAGAGCGGGATTCTTACTCTTCAACTTGGGCATTCCAGTTTATATTGTGAGAGTAAATAATTGTTACGTACTTTAATAAATAAGTGAATATAAAAAAAAAATCATTCATAAAAAGTTAAAATTAAAAATGTTGTTGTAAGGAGTAATTTCTTCCGGTCAGAATTATTTCTCTTGGAGCTTTAATTTTTCGTGTTTGATCTTCGGGTTTCAATTTTGGAGATTTTTAATTTTGAGTAGAGAGAATGTTTGTAAAAAAAATTTTAATTGAGATACATTTATCTTGATGTATATGTTTAAAGGTTTTGTTTAACTTTTTTATTATTAGATCAAGATTAAGATATATGTTATGATTAAGGTATGTATTACCTAATTTTTTATATAATTTATCTTATTAATTATATTTACTTTAATACACTCTTATTGGGAGAATCGGTCAATAATAGATACCAGTACATTTTTCAATTATATGCTTATAAAAGTATATTTGTTAAAATAATTACTTCTATAAAAGTATAATTATTTTTATAAAAGTAATTACTTGTAGTTATTCTCGTTAAACACACCTAAACAAATTCATAATTAAAACTGAGTTGGACTTCTTAAATCAAAAACTAGAAAATTTTGAAGCTACCCAACGCGATTGATGTGATAACTCAAACTAACACTCCAAAAATCATAACCTAAAGGTCAAACTCATATTCGTTTCTAACATTAGGATCAAACAACTTTTATTTGTGAACTTTATACCCATTTTTTTGAAATTCGTAAATAAAACAAAGTTTTAGAATCACACATTTGTGATATATGCTATCCATACTCATGATTTTAAATTCATCATCTAAGCAAAGAGTAATAGGATGAGGGGGCGAAGTTTAGTGATGTGTGAGGGATCTTGATAAATTTGGCAATAGATTTGTCATCATTATTCACCTAGCACACGTAAGATAGATTCCATTAATTAAATATTATGTGAGCAACTAAAAATGGAATTACTTTTGGTTGCAACATTATATTAGTGCTGTTTATTCCACTAAGGGAGAGATTTTTGTGTAGAATTTTGTAATGAATGCACCCAATTTGGGGATCCTACCTTACACCTCTAGTAACTAACACAAACTTGTATTATTGTCATAATTAAATTAAACAAACACCCAATGCATGCCGAGAAAGATTTCAATTAAACAACTACCCACCACACTATATTTTTTCCATCACTACTAGTATTAGGGTTTGTCAAATAAAGTTCACCATTTAAACTAATTCAAATTAAAAAATACAAATAACTTAATCAATTTCAAAATAAATTAACATAGTTTTAACACAGTTAATCAGTTTTAAACTTATTCTTATAAAATATATATTTTTAAACTCATTTTCCACAAAAATGTTCGAAATCAATTAGACCAGTTTTTTATACCCAAAAAAAAGTATTTCGTTTAGAAATTCAATTCATGAAATAAAAATATGTTAGGAGTATACTTCAACGAACTTTTGTATAAGTTCTTTCTAAAAAGAAAAAAAAAAGTGAAAAAGAAATTAAATTAAATTTCTATATAATTTTTAAAATTTTTAACATGTGTATAAGTTAATTTTTGTTTGTAGAAAAGTTAAATTTGTTTTGCTTTTTAGTTTTATTAAAATATATATAGAGATTTTTTTTTATAAAAAAAGTCCTATAGTAAAATTTTTATTGATCTCTAATTCTAAAAATTTCTTATATGGAGGAAAAAAAAAGATGTTGTTTTGTAATTTTGGGTTAAAAAATTCAATTGTGTGAATAAGTTTATATAATTAGAGCTAGCCACTCGTGTATAAATTTAATTAATCATGACAATCAATTAAAATGAGAAGCTTAAAGTGTGTACGTTTTATTTTGAATAAATACTTATTTATTTTACATTTACTAAAATTAAAAATTATTTTAGATAAAAAAATTATGCATAAAAATTTGCACACATTGACTACTACTTGGTCAGTAACTGTTATGGCACGGAAACACATGCACAACATCATGGATCGTTTGTTGGCAAATGCATGATGGCTAATAATTACAGATATAAATGCCTTTTACTTTTTTGGGAAAAAAAAACTAGTTTTCTTTTAAAAAAATACTAGTTAATAGTTTAAGGTGGCCAATTAAGTGACTAAAATAAAATATTTATTTACAATATTATCGATATTTTTTAACAGTTTTTCCGGAGAATATAAATTGCTCAAGTGAAAAAAAAAAAGTTAGAGGAGTTTGTTTTAAGAACAATTAGAAGCTTTTGATTAAGTGATTAAAATGAAGTATTTTATCAACATTATTATTAATAAATATTTCTAATTGTTTTGGATTGAGAATAAATAAATAAATATGTTGAATGAAAAAAATTGGTAAAGTGGAAGTACATTTGCCTGAGTGGAATTTAAATAATTTTTTTATATAAAAATCTTGATATATCTGAATGTAGTAAACTATGGAAAAATGATTTTCATCAATTTAATATTTTTATATAATTAAAAAAAATGGAAGATGGATCTTATTGTTTGCTTTCAATTGGTTTGCCTCAACTAGTTTTACACACTGCCTTCAAATGGGCTTCCCTTTTCTTTCTTCTCTTCTAATTCCTCATGTAAAGAACCTTCACTCTTCATCCCTTTTTTTTTTTCTAAACCTTTCTCTTGATTTTCACATATAAACTCACTGACAAACTTTGCAGGAAGATTTTGAAAACAAAATTTTGTTAAGAATTGAAATTAAAACAAAATATATTAGACATTGCTAGTAAAAAAAATCCTTAAAATTAAATAAAGAAATATATCTCAAATTACCATTTTGTTCCTCAATCTGATTTGAAAGATTCTTTACGGAAATGGTTCTTGTATCATGAAATCTTGATGAAGAGTTTGTATAAAAAAATCATACTTAGTAGGCTTTTGGATAAATAACATTGAAATTTAAATCTTTAATTTTCATTTGAAAAATCAATTTCTCGAATAGATGAAATAAAGTCACGCTCTATTTTCAATTCCATAAACAAATTAAGGTATGTTATCAAACTTATACACATTAATTTTTATTTGACAATAAACAATGTAACATCCCAAAAATAGTCATTTTTATTACAATACAATTTTTAAAATATTCTAAATACATAATTAAAATTTATATATCATAAAAATTTACAAAATTAAAGTCTAAAATAAAATCATTTTAGAGCTTTCAGATGCTTGCTCTTACATCTCTATCAATATTCGTTTGTATACATAGTAAAGTTATTAATTTATCAAAGTTGTAAAGGACGTATGAGGTCCAATTTCATCCAATGCAAATCAAGATTATTGGTCTTGTTTATACTAACTCAATTTTATTTCAGTCTCTCTCCCATAAAATGTAAAGAATTTGGAAGACCAAAGACTAGACACATTTATAACGAAATAGATGACCTAGATCGGAATAAACCAAAAAAATACTCTTATGACTTGTTTGGATTAGGAAGATTATTTGAGAGAGTGGATTTGAGAGAAAAGTGTGAAGAAATGGGGTTGTTCTAGAAAAATATATTTTTTCTTATTTATAATTATTTTAATTATTTTATTATTATTTTATAAAT
Organism: Phaseolus lunatus; assembly: GCA_013389735.1. NCBI lineage: Eukaryota > Viridiplantae > Streptophyta > Magnoliopsida > Fabales > Fabaceae > Phaseolus > Phaseolus lunatus. Next base: position 37,817,738 of record CM023859.1, read on the forward strand.
TTATTATTAATATTTTTATTTTATATATTATTAATTTTTTATTTTAATAATTATTATTGTTTATATTATATAATTAATTATTTTTATTTTATTATAATATAAATATAAATATTAATGAAATAATAATATTAAAGATTATATATTTAATATAATAAGTATAAACATATATATAATAAAACATATAATATATTTAATAAATTTTTTAAAATATAAATTAAATTTTAAATTAAAACAAAAATTATTATGAAACCTTAATAAATAAATGAAAAGTAATATTTTAAAATAAAAGTATATTAAAATAAATCACTAAAATTTAATTAGTTTTATTTTATTTATTAATTTAATATTTTAATTTTATTTATTTAACATAAAACATATATTAACAAAATATTAAATTTATTTTATTTTATTAATTATTTTAATATTTTTATTTTATTATAATTTAATTATTATATATTTTAAAATATAATATAATATTTGTTATATTTTATTTAATAATAATAAAGTAACTTAAATTATTAAAAGTGAACTTTCCTCAGCAGTTGAGAAGGGAAAGTTTGAAGATGAATTTTTTCTCTTTTTTTAGCTTTCCTCTCCTTTTATTGCTTTGTATATTTCCATAGTTGGAAACAAAGACATTAATGTAGAAATGAATGCCACATATAGACAATATTATGTCATCATGTAAATAATTTTTTTTTATTATAAAAAAATATGTTATGGTTTCTTATATTCTCATTTACTATATTTGTTATATTTACATGTCATTCAATTAAGTTCAACAAAATTACATAATATGTTAATCTACAGATAATTATAAGTAATAAATTATTGCGAATTTAAATTTTACCACTTTTTTTAAAATAAAAAAAAATAAAAAAATTATAAATATATGTATAAAAAGTATTAAAATCTTTCACATATTAAATCTATATTTTTTTTATAATCAAAATGAATTTATGCATGAGTAATATATCTTTAATTATATTATTTTATACTAAAATTGTCTCACTTATACACAATTTTAATTAATTAATATAATTAAATAAAGTTTTACACATGATACAGGATTCTCACTTAAAATTATTTTGATCTCCGATCACTTAACCCAATTTTTTTGTAATTTCTTTCATCTAAATTAATAATAAAAGTTTTAAATTGACCTGCCACTCAGGTAGACTTTATTGCTTATCTCTAATAATGACAACAAAGTGACTAAGCCAAGTAAATCACAGTTCTTCAATAAATACAAAACAACTTCATTTTGTTCCAATTTCTCCTCTTTCAAGTTCTCCTATTGGCCCTGAGAATGGTCACACAAGAACTCCATCTGCATAGTCTTCAAATTGGTGTGGTGTTTTAGACAATGAACCAATAAATTTTTAATGAAGTTTGAATCCAAGTATTTGGGTAAAGATCCAATAGATCTACCAAAGGAACATTTGGCAGTGTTTGCAGGCAAATCAGAAGATGAAGTGTTTTGGTGTCAGTTACTCACTCCAATCACCCCTTCTTGGAAGATGCAGAAAAAGGTTAGGGTTAGACCATCCACCTGTAATAACCATACACTGCACACTCCAAGCTACCACAGGCCCCTTCCAGTGTCTCGTTCCATAAGTGAAAAATTCATGTTCTTATAGTTCCAATTCATCCTAATTGAGATTTAGTTTGACTTTGGGACTCGAAGACCTCAACTCTTTTTTATAAATAATAAAAGTAACAAATAATGTAATTAAGAGATAAATAGAAAATATAAGATAAAAGATATTAATTAATTTATATTTAAAATATAAACTAGGCAGAATAATATATTTTTTCAGTTAAAATAAAAACTTGGTGAAAGAGTTTCTCTTGAATAAGACAAGTCAGATTTTTTTTTTTCTATTTAAATTAGTTTTGACAGAAACTCCTAAACTTATATGTACTGAAATATTCAATAAAGCATGTGCACATTCGTTCATGATTGCAAAGAGGTATTATTATGCAAAGGTTACAGGTAGTAATTGGCATCCGAAGTCTCTTCTCAAGAGCTCTGTGTGTTTGCATTACATGATTCTTAACCAGAAAAAAAATCCGTTATTATCCCATTCTTTGATAAGAAAAACTGATTTTTTTTTGACAATGAGAATGAATCTTATTTGAAAATATTTGATTTTTAAAAAAGTTGAGAAAGAGGATTATGATGTCTTTTCAAGAATCATAAAGAAAAAAAAATCCCCAAAAACAAGGGAAAATTATGTCTTTGTGCTGGTGTCTATAGGATCATTTTAACTTAAATCATAACTCTCAAATTAGCAAAAAGTAATTTGAGATTATCTAGAGGCTATGAAAAAATAAAGATGCATGTGCTTAATTTAAAAGGAGTTTAAGTTATAAAGAATGTAAGAATAGGAGACGATAAAGAATACTAAAGTATAACCAATAAGATAAAGTTGTTGGGAAGTAATTTTACTGATTCTAAAATGTGAAATTTTTTTGGTAATGATACATGAGAGGTACTCATTATTGAAGAATTCAAAATCAAATATAAAAATATAAAATTTGATTTTATAATTATTATGAAACTTTTATTTAAACAGATGCAGTCATGCTTGGTAGGTGCAAGCATTGCTTACTTAGTCTGATCAGTTTTTTTTTGATAAATAATAAATATACTTTATATTCATTTGATATAGGAGAAGTCTAAAATATTTGATGGTACACAGTGAGTCCTCATGTTTATTTTTTTACACATAAGAATAATGTTTGTCCCTTCATTTTTTATAAAAGTATGATCCCTTATTGAAATGTCTACATAAAAAAATAATGTATATAAAGTTGTTATATATAAACGACTTTTTTGTAAAAGACATAATAATAGTCTTATAGATTAAGTCATTTGTTTTACTCAAAGTTGGAAAGAAGTGATGTATTTTATGCCTAATAAGCAATGCCATATAATATAAATTTTTATAAAAGACACACATGTTTAATGTTGCATGAAACACATTTAATGCATTTATAAACTTGAACGTGGATAAACAAACAAGTCAAAGAAGAAGAACTTGTACAAGATCTCACAATGATTCGTAAAGGATTTACAACCACTCTTCTCATCTCAACATCTATATAAAGAAGATTTTTGTGAAAAGAAAGATTGATGACAACAATCACAAAAAAAAAAAACTAAGACTCTTATAATCCTTACCAATCCTTTAGTCTTTATGTGCGAGTAAGAATACTCTTTGTATTCGTAACTACCTAAAATAGTGTTCATCATCTTGTATCCATCTTAGGAGGTCATCCTTATTTTAGTTAGCAACTTGATCTTTTATATCACAATTTTTACATAAACAAAGTTGTTTAGCCAAAAGTTATTTAAGTCCAAAAAATATTCGTGTTTAATCAAGAGTGATTGTGTTCAAATAATACTATTGTTTAATTAAGAGTGGTCGAGTCCAAGGTACTCATGCTTAGCTAGAAGTGACTATATCCAAAAAATATTTGTTGTTTTAGGCAAAAATAGTTAGATTCAAATGATACTTTGTTAATTTAGGAGTAATTGGATCTAAATAATACTTGATTTCAACGAAATTAGTTGAGTCCAAATAATATTTGTTTTCTATCTTATAATATACCTTGCTAATAAACTTGACGTTGTTAATTAATAACTACATGTAGTAGGTTATCAAATGAATCAATATAAAATACTTTTTGTAAATCTCTCTCAACTTTTATCTTTTTATATTAATAGCCATATGTAATTAATAATTAATTTAAGAAGGATAGTTATACCAAAAAGTAATTTAAAAAAATGTCAGACACTGTATCTAAGTTTGAAGCTGCACCTAAGAATTCTTCACCAAAAGCAATTATTAAGAAAACTTATTTGACAGTGCGCTTTTTTAAGTAAAAAATTCTCGATAGAAGCTCTGAAATTTTCAAAAATGTTAAATATAACTCTCCCCGTTATTGTATATTTCCCCTGTTTTTCTATAAGAAGAAAAGCAAGGCCATGAGTGTGATATTAGAGAATAAATGATCATTTGTTTCACTTGAGTATGTAAAGCTACGCTTTATGTTAAGCATATTGGTGTGTGATGATCTCTTGGTTACTGGAAGCTACGTGGCGCTACTTGAAGACTTTAAGCAAGAAATGAAAGATTTATATGAAATGACCTTGTTCTTGTGACTTATTTTTTTAAGCATGGAAACCACTCAAAAAAAGAATGAGATCTTTATTTGTTGGAAAAATATGCAAAAAGAAATTCTCAAAAAATTTCAACTATGAATCAAAAGGAGAAGTTCGTCTAGAAAGATAGTGTTGCTAAAGTTGATTTTAGAAGCTTGATTGAGTGTTTAATGCACATATTTTCAGTAAACTTGTTCTCTTCATACACTGTCAGTAAATTGCAGTTGAAGAAAATTGTAAGATACATCAAAATTACAGTCAATTATGAAGTCAAGGACTGCAAGGTATTTCTGAGGTACCAGAATTCAAATTAATTAGCTTTTCTGATAGTGACTGACGAAGTAGCTTACATGAAGAATGTCAGAGTACTGTTTCAGTATGGCTTCAAGTGTTTTTTTCTTGGTGATCAGAATAAGCAGAATTCGAAGCTGCAACTATAACTGTAAATCAAGTTAAGAAATATTTTTAGCTGATTTGGGACTGAGGCAAGAGCAAAGCATAAAGATGTTTGTTGATAATAAATCAGCAATTTCAATCTCAAACTGTGATTCATGGAAAGACCAAGTTGCAGATATACTTACAAAATCATTCTGTTTGAACTTCTAAGGAAGAAGTTTCTAAGACAAGGAGGAGCATTGAAAGAGTGCCAAGATTAAATAAGTTGGATTAGTTTTAGATTATTCCACTATCTGTAGAAACTCCTAATAAAGAGGATTATCTATTATCTTTTAATCTATTATTCATTCAGATATTTAATGAGGAAAGCTGCTTGCACATTCGTTGATCAAATTAAAAAGAGCAATAAAACTTGGTGATATATATAGTTCAACCTTCCTTACGAAGTTAAACATATGTTGTTTTAATTTCATGAAAGGATAGCAACAGATCAGACCAAGAACTAAGATAAGAAAGATGCCCTGGATTTGAAGAAATTGAGTGGACCAAGAAATTAGAGCACGAAATATACTAACTAATATTGTACTCATTTTATGTAAAGGTATTATTACACTTATATACACAGCAGAAACCAGTAGTGAGAATGCAATTCATAGATTACATTATCAACCTGGCTTTTTTATGGCTTTGTGTATACAACCCAAAATCAAGCACTGTATCCTGTGTTTGATGGATGTAATTGGCCAGCATGATAGCCACCACAGGCTGCCACAGATGCCTTCTCCATGGAGGTCTCAGAAACCCCACTGTTGCATATGTTGGCGAATGCTCGCATGTGTTTCATTCCATACTGAGTCAGAGACCCACAGTGAGTTTCAAACACCCGGACCTGCAACCCCAAGTTGTGTATCAGTAACCAGCTAATAATAATAATATTTAAACTGATGTTTCCCTTTTGTGGAATATGTACATCAATCCAATTTTTAGACAGAATTGGTCCAATCTCTCTTCTCATAGAATTGTGCATGGATCTCACCATGTGTGGAAGAAATGACAGGAAAATTTATTTAAGGAAAAAAAAAATACAAATGTGCAATGAATGTTAGCAGAAAAAAGAAGATTTAGTTATTTTTGTTTACCATTGATTTTAAGCATGTCCAGTCATCAACAAGGGGAAGACCAGTAGTCCTCACAGATCGTAAGACAGAAGAAGCTTTTCCTGGTCCATACAACAAAACTCCAATCAATTCTACGCTACCATCTAAGTGTTCCCTATGCTTCACTATCTCCTCAATCTGTTTGAGGATGTCTGTCTTCTTTTCTGGCAGATGGTTTGATCTCTGATACTGTTGAAACAAAAACATTTTTGTGTAAACAGATGTTATTACCATTGTAATAGTATTTGAGCAATAAATTTGATTACTTGAAAGTGAGGATGTAGAGAAATCTATGAAGGGTGAAGTAGATGCGATGACTTGATTTGAGGGGAAAATAGGCATACCATTTGCCACATGAATAAAAGTTCTGCATCTCTCTGGTTAACAACTTCCATTGTAGATTCTAGTCTTCCATTGTGTGGAGGGAAGTTCACAGTGGCAGGATCAAAACCTTGGTATAAATAAAGCTTTTCAGCTGTCATGTTGGCATCACCATATTGCATCACGTGTGAACCCATCTCATAATCTTTAAGTGAACCCATCTCATAATGTTTATGATTAGAAGTCCGTCGTTTTACCTGCACAAGAAAAACTACGTTTTCTGTTTTTGTTTTCCCCAATGCTAATAATGAAAATACACAGCATTGCAATTCATTCAAATTTTCTTACCGCTTGGTATTGTTGTTCTACCGATTCCTTTTTCAGATTGTGACTCTCACTGAAAATTCAAGTGGAAGTCAGTTTTGCCATTCAAACAGAGCGAAAGTTAATGTTTAGGGTGTCACTAAAAAACTTCAAATTCTGGCAATTACAATTTAATTTCAATGTCATCAAAGCTTTTTTTATGTTTATGATAGGTTGAACTTGAACACAAGAAAAATGTATTTATACCTGTCTTCCATCCAAGCAACACTGTACAAATCCCCTAGGCATGTGATGTATTCTGGAGGAGGAGAAGGATCCATTCCAGGACAATAAGTTCCCCAACTATTCTCCTGGGCATTCGATGCAGTTGACACATAAATATTCAGATCCTTGGGCATTATACCCTCAAAAATGCTCCCACTTTCACATGCTTCCACGTATATTACCTACATCACCACATCGTAATTTCTTCATGACTTTATTAAAGTTATTGCCATCATTTCCGGTCATCATATACTTAAGAAATCACTTTTTACCATCTCCTTGTAGCCTCCAGATGCATGCTTCTTCTTCAAGACATCAATAAAATCCATAGCATAAAGGTAGGGCATGTTTGGCATCCCTACAATCAAATAATAAATTACCAAGCTATAATGATGTCTTTATCTAGTATGAACATAGTTCTGGTTAGGTCAGTTTTTCACCCTTACATAACTTTATTTCATACCTCAGTGACTGAAGTCGGAAAGGTTCATAATTAGAAACAACGAAAGAAAAAAGTCTTTAGGGTCTGAATTTTTTATTTCAACCATTGGATTAAATAACTGGAAAAAAAGTTAAAAGCTTAACTCACCAAGAACTCCTGGACCTCCATGATCAGAGTAGTATACAAATATTCTATCCTCTGGTTTGCTATTAATCACCTTGCCACTTCCTCCCTTCACTTTACTCTTGTCCCCAAGAAGAACGGCGAAGAAATTATGGGACGTCACATTCTTACCAGTGTAATCCTAAAATAAAATTAAAAATCACATCCCATCAAAGGGTCAAATTCAATGAACAGAGCAGCACTAAAGAAGCAATTTTCTAATACTATAATAGGTAAAAAATCCTTTTCTATTTACACAAAAAACAATAACAACAGGTAACAATTCGTTTTCTAATTGTCACTGTAATCACTAATTTGTTTGGACAATGGAGCTAGTACCTCATGAATTGACCATTAAAATATTAATATTTGAAAAATATCATCAACACGGAGCAAAAAACTTTACACATCTAATGTCTATCAACAACCCAATGATTGCGTTTACCAGTGTTCTCTCCTAATTTATCAAATCATTTGTTCTAATTTACTCCACCACGATCGATAGCCAAGCACCCCAATTGTTCTAATTAAATCAATTGTCGCCAGCAACAAAAGTTTCAAAGGGAGTTTTTTTTTTTTTTTTTTTTATCTTAAACAAAAAATTTACTCCTGAGTCAAATGGAAATTTTCTTCAACTGGTTTCTTATCAATTAAAATATAAAATATTATTTCACTCTAATTATCATAAACATGAATTTCTTATTAAAGAAAGTTTCTTACAAAAAAAAATATTCATCAGTTTTAAAAATTTTCTTATAAGAAACTTTTTACAATTTCTTTTCACCAAAATAACATTTTTATTAATAAAAAATTATACATATAAAAAAAATCATTAGATATGATCAAATATCAACGTACCTTTCCTTCCATCAAAGAGACTTTCAACTTACATGCTCCATCGCACAATCAGACCGTGACATAAGTGTTAAATCTTTTTTTTGCGTAGTTTAATTTTTGGTCCAAACTTGTAGGTGAGAAGTTAATGTTAACATAGAAATACAGTAATTCAAAGACGTAAAAAGTTGCTTAATTGATAAGCGCGTATTGCAATTCTGCAGACACGTTGCAGCAGTTTATATTAAAAAATAAAGGTTGAAAAGAAGGTTTTCCATTTGGAAATAGTGTAGAAGATGGAAAAGCTTTGGCAGTTGTTGAGTAATTGAGAAGACATTAAAGCTAAAAAAATGCAAAAGCTACAGAGACGGTGGTTTAGAATTAAGGATTGAGTTGGCAGGAGAATTAATTAAGCATGAGCGCAGGTAATCCCACTTAAAGTAGTAAAATAATAAAATTTGTTAGCTTAAATGATACGTTAGAAGATGAAGCAGAGAGAAAAGATGACCTTAGGAACCCCAGCATAAACATCAGGACCCTGAGGGTGGTTGATGATGACTCCAGGTCTGGGATTCAACTCGTTGGTGGCTATGTCGTCGTACATAAACACCACAATGTTCTCTTCTTTCACTCCACCTTTTATCAGCAACTGGTACGCATGGCACACATCTGCCTGTACTTAATCAAACCATCCATTAAAACACACCAACTCACAAACTAATTTACTAATTTTAGAAACCGAATAAACTGACTTGGTGTCTGTAGTTTTCATAGCCGTTTGAACCGGCCACCAGAACAGCCCATCGCGTTCCCACTTCATCCGACTCTGCATCCAGCTCTTGTGTGGGTAACTTTATGACCGAGTCCTGCTCCTTCCCGTTTGTACCCTGAACTCTCATCACCATGACCAACATCCAGCACCAAAATGCGACGCTGCACCAGGTGGCCATGTCAGTGAAACGAAAGGCGTAACAGTTGCAAGAAGAAGAGTGGGAAGAAGCAGAGTGAGGAGGAGAAGGTATATAGGGGATTGAGGAGGTTAAAGACAAAATGGCATGCAAATTTAGAAGGTGACACGTTTTGGGTTGAGGGTGCGTGTCTTGTTGGACTGCCTCTGCCAAAAATGGTGTGAATTTGGACGCAGGGGCATAAGCCTCTCTCTGCTCTCCTTTTCCGGGAAAACGTGCACTTTCTATCAAACCATGGTGCCTCTCTCTCTCTTGCGGCTCAAATATTTATGTCCTATCGGTTAACCTCGGTTTCCACAATTAACATTATTATACCAATATATGTTGGATTCCTGATAGCGAACTACTCCATTCATATAACAATCCTATATTCTTCAGACTCTAATTTTTCCACATACTCTCAACTCAATTCTAATAATATTAATTATTTTATTTCCAAATTTTATTTATTTTTATTACTTCAATATAATATTTTAGTTTCTAAAATGCTGTTTATTAGTCTTTCTTATTCTATTTTAGTTCTTTTAATTTAGTATTTTTGTTTGTTTTAAATTATTTTTTAAGTATTTAATAAAAATTAAAATGTAACCCATCGCAAAAAAGTAATGAATATTAAGAACTTCAATTATATTAAAAAGAAGGGTAAAATATACCTTCTGTAATATTATAATAATATAATAGTTACATTTTTGCGTTCTTAACCAAATAAAAGTATTTCTCATAATACCCTTAATGAACTGTCTTAACGGAAATATTGTTACGGTTGAACTTATTTTTAGTATTACACAGTATAATTATTATATATGCTTTTTAGAAGATAAATTGGTATTAAGTATATTTCATTAGAATAATACTTGTTCTAAGTTAAGATATAATCTATATACCTATTCATCAAATTAATCATTAAATACATATATTCATTTCATACACAAAAAATAAAAAATATATCCATAATCTTAAACAACTCATACTCGAGACTAATTTTTCTTCAATTTCATAAACATAACTATATATATTTCCACTTCTATAAATATAACTTCTATAAATGTAATTATTAATTTTCCTTATCTAGATTGAAACGTGCTTACAAGCAAATCTTCCTTCTAATATTTCCAAAAATTCAAAACAATTCATATAAGCTCTCATAATTAAACTCTATACATTCAACATTTTCTCTTAATCAATCACCCAAAAGAGAGGGAAAAATTCAACATTTTCTCTTAATCAATCACCCAAAAGAGTGGAAAAAAGAAAAAAAATATTAATAAAAATTATTAAAACACACTTCTAATCAATTTCTCTTTATCCTTCTCCTTATCTTATTATCTTATCCTTCTCCTTATACTGTTACCTTCACAAATATTACAATTTAATACTACTGTGCAATCATAATTATTCTCTAAATTCAAGAGAATTTAGAGAATATAAGTTAAGTAAAATAAAAATTAACATTTATCATGACATATTTTAAGTTTTTATTCATTTAAAATATAAATCTTAAATAAAATTTAGTTCTTACATGCGCATGACAATCACTTCTTTTTTCCCTGTATTATATGAATCATCTATTCTAATTTATTTAAATATTTTTTAAAATTCATAAATTATATAAGACCTACTATTCTTAGAAGGTATAAAGGTTGTTTTCCAAATATAGATATACAATTGTTTCTCGTCGAGGCAAAGAAGTATAAATATATGAGATTACTTTGCAAGAAAGAAAAATCATAAATATATGGTTAAAATTTAAAAATAAAAATAAAAAATAAAAAAACTCCTTAGATTCTCAAAGACTAGTATCATCCTTTAATCTTCAAAGAGCTACTTTAGATTTTATTTGACAAGAAAATAATATATAACAAAAGTAAGAGAGACACTCTTCAAACATTGAGTTCAAATATGTTAATAGAATAAAAATGAAAAGAAAAACATAATGAATATTAAAAAATTATAAAAACTATGAAACTGTCAAGTGTTTTGATGTCATAAAAGATATCATACTAATGTGTCTCTAAGCTGATCACTGAGATTTTTTTATCTCTTTAGTTTGAATTAAAAAAAAATTAATTGAATAGAACTTATAATACTTAAAACACAAATATTTTATAATTATGCTTATTTTCTTACTTTTATAATTGAAGTCGTCTTGAATGAGACATTAGACGTTTTATATTTAATTACTGAAACATTAGACTTTTTTATAGTTAATTACTGAATTAATAAGGATTGCGAGGTAACTTATTTTTTAAAACTGAGATATTAAATTTTTATTTTAATTCCCCAATATATTTGCGAGCGTTAAATTTATAGAAACAAAAATAAATAAATTAATATTTTTAATTAAATAAATAAATAATTATATAAAATAAAATTTAAAGAAAAAAAAGTAGTAAGAAAAAAAGGTGACTGTATTCAGATACAAAATTATATTCGGGTTTAAAGGTAAAATTATTTATTTATTAATTCAGTGTAAACATATTATAATATTATTTCATTGAATCATTAAAAAACAGTTCATTTAAAGTAGAAAAAAATTAAGATAAATTCAAAAGAAAATTATTATAATGTATATTATCTTTTGGAATGGAATCAGCTATACCAAACCTTTGTGTTGATTTTTTTTTTTTTTCAGCTGAGAAGCAGACATTAGGTGCTCTATGATTAATCCAGCGACTTTCCCAAAATAAAGACGGCATGCATGTATCTGTACCATTTTTCTATTTTTAAAGTTATTTCTTCTATAATTTCATATAGCTTAATAATTACGTCCTTAATTGATATTATTATTTCTCTTTTCTTCTTCTTCCTCATATTTATACATCACTAAATATTTTCTTTTTGGTCATTATTCTGTATAAGCAATATGGTTTATCTTATCACTTATATTCGTGTTCTAGCTTAGTGTGAACCAAAACTAAATCATCATATCAATAAACAACCAACTCATAATTGTTTTGTATGCATAACCCAGTACACCTGCCAAATTGAGGATTGTATGAATTGTTTATAATACATATATTTATTTTGTGGTTTACTTCAATGTTAAAGTATTTTTTTAGGTAAATCTTTTTTTTCTTTTTCTTTGGCACATAAAGGCAAATGACAATTATTTGGTGACACAAAAAGAAGACAACCTAGAAGTTTGGATATTTTGTGTTCTTGTGAATGTCATATTTTGTGTTCTTATAATTAATTAATATAAGATGCTGACTTTTGAAAGATAAAGAATTTATTTAAGAGAATAGTAATAAATTAAAGACTCCATTTTGTAATTAAGAAAAAATGACTTAGTTATTATGTATTAACAAAAAATTATTAACTTGTTATAATTATTTTGTGTGACAAAAATAATAACTAACAATTAACATTTTGTTTAATAATTTAATAATCTTATATTCAGGAGAAGGTTGCTTGTTTGTTTGTTTTCTTACATTTTACGTTAAACTAAATTTGGGTTGGAAGTGACATGTATAAGTTGCTTTGTGTGTTATTAATGATATTTATTTTGCAATAACATCAAGTAAAATAATTTTAGATAAGCAGAAGCAGATGGTACTATCACATTCCTTTTGATTAAAAATTAAAAACATTGTTTATTATAATAAAAAAAATTAAACTATGTTTGAATACTAATTTAATTTACCCGGTGGAAACAAGAAGCTAAAAGTATTTTATAAAACTATAGTTTAAAATTGTAAAATAATAAATAAAAATACAATTAATTATTGAATCAAATTTTAATACTAAGCAATTAAATATTTTTAATAATTATAAATGTATATTTTTTATATAAATTAAATTTTATATAATATTTGTGTAAAATTTATTTTTATTATAATTTAAAATATTTATTATTTTGAATAAAAATATAAATATTAATTAAAAATAAATAAATGATTGAAAATTAAAACAACAATAAACAATAAACAAATATACATTCGATAATCTAAAGAAGTGTAACAGTAAACTAAGATTTCAAAAATTGTAGTCATAAGTATAATTTATATATTATAATTTATTATTATTATTATTATTATTTTAAGGGATAAAATGGTAAAATAATATGAGAAATTATTTAAAACGCTAATATAAATAGTTTATTAAAATAAGGTAAAACATTATCTTATAAATGAGATAATTTTATGGAAATTTCATCATCCAATTTCTTTTATGATCTAAATGAAATGTTATATAAAAAAATTTAGCTAATGTATTATATATATATATATATATATATATATATATATATATATATATATATATATATATATATATCTTACATTATTTCATAATTAATATTCTACCAAAGAAAATATTTTTATAGGTTAAAATATTTTTTTAGCCTTTATCATTTTACTAAATTTTATTTTGGTCATTTATTTTTTAAAATATTTATTTTGAATTTTTATCTATTAAATTTAAATCAGTGTTACCCTAAAGATGCTTTTTCAAGATTTTTCTCTATTTGTTTTAGTAAGGATTCATCCATTTGGCAAGCAGGGGAGAGGTCACAGAGTTCAGAGTGGAATTTGAAGATTGAATGGAGGAGGAATCTCTTTGAATGGGAACAGGAGCAGGAACAACAACCGATGCAAGTGATAGGGGAACAAAGATTGTTGATGAATAAGGAGGATTCTTGGGTTTGGAAAGGCAAAGAGTCAGCAATGTTCACGATCAAGTCCGCATATAACATCCTCAAACAAGGTGCTCAAAGGTCGGATTGGGAGGTGTTTGGGGAGTTATGGAGAATGAAGGCACAACCGTCTTCACATCTCACTGCTTGGAGGACTCTATAAGACAAAATAACGTCTAAAGCAATTATGGTCGAAAGGGGGGTATCATTATGTGTTGTTTGTGCGGGGAGGAGGAGGAAACCACGTCCCATCTTTTTTGTACAAGTAAAGTTGTCTGGTTCGTGTGGACTAAGTGCTACGAGTGAATAGGGATGGCAACGACGAACCATAGGGAACCAAAGAAACATTTTGAAGGTTTCAGGTTGAATGGGGTCAAGGAAAGTGTTAATCAAATAGGGATAACAGTGGTAAGAGAACTGTGGTTTCATAGGATCAGAAGGATTTTCAGAGGTGAAATGGTAGACCACTTTGAAATTTTCAATATGGCACAGATGAAGGTTTGGTTATGGGTTTCGTCTAAAGCACATGGTGTAAGTTTTTTGTATTCAGATTAGTGCCTTAAGCCTTTGATTTGCATGAAGTCAGTCAATTTTTCTAGGAGATAGGGAGGTCCAGCCTTATGAGTTGGTCTTTTTGGTTACACATTTGTTGTTAGGTGGTTTGAGGGTGAATATCTCAGCCAAAGTTTTATATAAGGGTTGAAGCCAAAGTTTTATATAAAGGTTGAAGCCAAAGTTTTATATAAGGGTTGAGGTATTCCTGAATTAGTTATTCGTTTTTTTAATAAAAAAAAAACCTTCAAAAGAGTGATAATTTCCAATTGGAGAACTATTTCGAACCCTGTTTTAAATGATTCGGAAAATGAATCTTGATAAAAAAAAACCGTGAAACTAAAGTAATTGTTAAGCCTAAAAGATTATAAACAACACAAAAACCACGTAAAAATATCACCTCTCAAGTAACCTGAAAAACTTGAAAAATAAAGACTATGTTCTGAAATAAATAAAATATATAGTGGCTATATGTGGCTATATGAAAAATGTATTTTAGTCTTACATTCAGCATATAATTGTAAGTAACACGCATGTTTATTTAAAGGAAATAATGATTTAATAAAGAATTGTGTAAATTTAATGCACATCTGGAGTGTTTTTCATGCAAAAGTTATTGTAAACTTGACGCACGCAACTCATGGTATTAGTCCCATATCGATTGTAAATAGAATTGAGGTCGTGATTCTTCCAAATTAATAAAAGTAGAGAGGGACGACGAAAATATCAAGCACTTGCGATTGTGGTGATATTCATAATCTTTTTCGTGTCCAATAATTATTGCGGTTTACAATATTGCTTCTTTCGTTAACCAATGACAATGCGATTTTTTAAGTCTTTTTTTCTAAACCAGATATTTTTATGGCTAATCAATTCAGTGTTGAATGAATCCACTAATCCAACAAAGAATATTATCCTTAAGTGTTTTAATCAGAATTTGTCTTTCAAGTAAGTGGCTATATGTGGCTATGCGTGGTGGAGACTTTTGATTTTCTATTATATATGTGTGGCTTAAGTTAGTGTAATATGTAATTGATTTAAAATGTGTAGGCCCACTGAGACTAGGGTTAGGTAAGTTGTTGCCATCACCTTCTTACTCGTAAATTTATTGCACCCATACTGTGTATCTGAACAATCCTCCGCCACCTTAATACATTCTCCAAATACACCTCTTTCTCCCTCTTCTTCCCCATTCTCTACCATCATCACCTTTCTTTTCTCTTCCTTTTAAACTTTTCAATTCCTTTATATGTTTTTTTATTTTTCAATTCCTTTATTTCCTTTTTACTATCTAATATGTTGCTTCAACTATCAATGGAGTTGGTGGAAGTTGAACCAAGCCAATTTCCCAGAGTTGGTTCAACCGATTGGGTTCTTAATATCCAAGACAAAATCATGTCTTCCCATCGCGATTAATTTGTGTTATTAATCTGCATTTTACTATCTTACATTATTTGGAGATGAGAAATATATGTATCTCTGTTGTTTTTCATGTATAAGGGTTAAAAGGTGTTGAAGTTCAGTTTCACTTTATAACTAATGGTAAGATTTTCTATAAGATTTTCGTAAATTGTCTTTGTTGATTCTCGTATCTCTGTGTCACATCCTTTTTTAAGAAACATGTTTTCAGTTTTAATAGTAAATAACTTAAAATATTTCACATTTTTTTCTTAATTGTGTTTTAAATAAGTTTTATTTAAGAATTTGTTTAATTTTAATAGAGTGTGGAATTGAGTGTGATTGAGTAAAATAAAAAGAAAATAATACGAGAAAGCATCTCATACACGTGGTGTTTTTTGTTGGTAAAATACTTTATCTGTAAATTTAAAAAATTAATGGTTTTGGATGATAAACTGATTACCTAACATACTAAATTAGTGTGGAATAACACTTTCTAAACTCACAAAGTATGAATGAGTTGAGAATCAAACAGGACTTTAGTGAATTTTTCTTTTTTATCGAGGACAAAGATATCCAACAATTTTCCTTCATCAATGCACAACATGCAAGATAGATCTATAAGAGAAGATTTAGACTAACAAGTTATATGTCATTCTTAGAGATTATGTCAAAATAACACTTTCTTTGGTTAAGCATCATAGGATATCCATACAAATAATTTAATTGGTAGATTTATGGTTTGGATTTGTTGGACATAATTGTGTCCAATGTTTACTTAAATGAAATGTTAGGGTGGTTATTTCGGTTAGGTGCAAAAGTAAAAGATTGATGCATAGGGCACTTAACTAGGAATGTCATGAAAAGAATTCTTAAAGGTGATTTTAATTAATA
The DNA here is from genome assembly GCA_013389735.1 of Phaseolus lunatus. NCBI lineage: Eukaryota > Viridiplantae > Streptophyta > Magnoliopsida > Fabales > Fabaceae > Phaseolus > Phaseolus lunatus. The sequence goes on from CM023859.1 coordinate 37,834,254, forward strand.
AACACATAATGTGTCTTTATCAACATGATCAAAGGGGAATATATTTTCATAAAATATTACATTTCTTAAAGCTAATATTTTCACTCTTTAAGATAAAAAAGAATTGAACATTTTGAGGGTACTAGCAAAAGTTAAATATCCCAATATTTTTAAAGGGCTAAGACTTGGTGAATGACCATGTAAAGTCTCAAATCAAGTTTTATTTTTCAATAAAGAAGTTGGTGTTTTATTGGTGAGGTGAACAATATGTGTGCCAACAAATGATCAAAGAGTTGGGTAAATTTGATTGAAAAAATGACACGACGAGCAATCTTCATCTACTAGTTAAAAACATATTTGTAATCTTCTAAAAATGAGATTCTAAGTTGTCTCCAAATACTAACATCAACATTTAATATTTCAAGAAACTTTAAAAGTTTGTATTGCTAAGAGGAAAAAATAATTTTTGTTTTGTTTTGCAAGGTGACATATATCACAAGCAAAACAAACTAAAGTATCAATATAAGAAAATAAAATGTGTTTGAGACAATCATCTATTATATGTCTCATGCATAAATGTCACAACTTTGATACTTCTGATATATGCTAGTTTTATTTTTATTACCATGTAAGAGAAAATTATCTTACATTTTGAATTTATATTTCTCTTTGTACAATTTGGTATAGAATGAATTATTGTTCTCCTTATATCTTAACTATGAATTTATTCTAATATGTTTAATAGTCTGGCATCACTTATTTGTCGATATTAATGATAATTTAAATATATTTTTCTTTTTTAATTATTCAAGAGGTTTTTTAAGTCATAATTGATTTCTAATCTCCAAAAGCTTATAACACTTATGTGATAATTGATCTAACAGTGTTATTTAAAAGGAATTGAGATCATAACATTTTTTAGAACTAAGATCACATTACAAGATGATAGCTAGAGCTTTGACAAGGAAAGATACTGAATTGGTCAAAACGAAAATGTTCTAAGGAATATGAACCTGCCATCAATACTTTCCAAAAAGCACTTACAGAGCACCGCAATCCGGAGACCTTTAAGAAACTGAATGAATCTGAGAGGGCTGAGAAACAACTAGAGCACCAAGAATATTTTGATCCAAAATTGGGTGATGAGGAAAGAGAAAATGTATTATCTCTTTTTCTGCAATCACAGGTTCTTCAATTCTTGCAAGAATCTTTCCTCCTCTTAAAGATGCACTACTAACCAAGTATCCTTATGGCTATATATTTTTTGTTTCTCTGCTGAAAATATTAACTAATTTATATATACTGGAACATTGCAAGGAAATGAATTATCCAAGCAGCAGAAGTATCATGAGGCTACGAAGCGTTATACAAAAGGTATAAAAAGGAACCCAAAAGATCCTAAGGTTATACTCATTGAGAAGCGGTGATAATCCTTGTGTATAATAGCACTTTCAGATATTGATCTGTTTTAAATATCACTTTTCTTTTAGGCTTACAGTAACAGAGCTGCATGATATACAATGCCTGAAGGTTTAAAAAGATGCGGAGAAATGTATTGAGCTTGATCCAACCTTTTCAAAGGACTATACTAGAAAAGGTGTAGTGCAATTTTTCATGAAAGAATATGACAAAGCTATGAAAACATACAACGATGGCATGCTACATTTCTGCTATTTGTGGGTTGAATATTGCTACTTTCCATATGCTCAACGATAATCCAATCGACCAATCACCATAGAGGAGTTAAAGGAGAGATAGGTGACTTGCATAATGAAAATATTTGGAATCTATTGATTAGATCACCTGAATTGAGCAATTCATGTGTGCATGTATTTAATTTTATGTTTTTGCAGACCAAGGCAATGCAAGACCCTGACATACAGAATATTCTGCAAGACCATGTTATGAGACAAGTATGCTTCTTTGTTGATTGAATGTTGAAATATGTTGGACAATGTAATAGAAGAACTAGTTATGTTAACGAGATTTGGGCATAAGTGCAGGTATTGATTGATTTCCAGGAAAATTCCAGAGCTGGACAGGAAGATACATACAAAGAACCAATGGTGATGAGCACAATTCAAAAGCTGATTAGTGGTGGGATTGTCCAGATGAGATGAATTTGATTGAAGATGGCAGTCATGCAGAGAAATAACCGACAAATGTATTTCCAGTTACTTGATAATTTAAATAGATAGATTGGATTGAAAAAACGAGGACAATTTGCTTTTGGAAAATTTTGTCCTGGTGAATTTATATTCTGAGCATGTCAAATGCAGTTTATTTTTACTCTCTACTGGTGCGTACTGCGTTCTGTCGCGGATTAGTTATTGTCCAACGTTATATTAAGGTTTTTTTTCTTTGGGAACGACAATTTTGGTTTCATTTGTACAATATACTTAGATAAAGCAGGTTCGTAATTTTGGTAGTTGCTGATTTGGCTTTTAGTATTGCAAGAATTGAGAAACCATAGACCAGTGCCATGTCTGGCGTTTGGCTGTTTGTGCGGGAATGAACTTTGGGTTCTTATTAGGGGGAAACGAAATCTGGAAATTAGTATACGCTTGTTGAATTAAAGACGGGTCTTCAAGCAATTTTTCCTTTACAATTTTAAGCTATTTTATGGTTTATTTTTCTTTCCTTAAGATAGTTTTTCGCATTGTAGTATTTTTGCCTTCAAATTCAAACTTCTACACTATTAGTTAATCAAATAATGTTGCTTATCTATCATTGATTGCATCAAATGGAGATAGTGCTACCAGAATTAGGAGATTAAGTTTTCAAAATCACTCAGTATGTGCTGCTATACACAGATTCGAATTGTAGTTTGTATTAAAAACAAAAGGTAGGTAAATAATTTTGGGTTCTCCGAATGGATTTGCGAATCCAAGTTTGCACGCTTTGTTCTTCCCCTCAAAACAACAAAAAATGCACTATTATTAGCCCCACATCAGTTCATTCTCTCTCCAATATGGAAGAAAAATCGTCTCCTATTTTTCTTCTGAAATTTTAGTTGGCTAACCTTGTATTTGTACAAGGAAAATTACAATAAATAAATACCAATAACAAACCCAACTATTTGACAATGGACACAATAAAGCTATCAAAAGGTAAGAAGTTCCTTGTTAGGAGACCAAGCAAATACACTAAGCGGCAACTTCTTGCTCTTTTGAGGCAAGTTGGTTCTGAATGTGCTGTGGCACCACATCAAACATGGCTAATTGCATCGTGTAGGATGCACGGCCCTTTGTCATTCCCCTAAGTGTGCTAACGTACTGAAACATCTCAGCAAGAGGTACAAGGGCATCAACCACCTGCGTTTGTCACCAACAAAAGCAAGAAAGGAATAAGTCCAGCTCCAATCCAAATAAAAGTAAAACAATCCACTGAAGAAAAAAGAACATGAATATTGTCCTCATTCATCCTATTCAGTTGTATCCATGTTTTTCCTAAGACTCAGATAGAACTCAAGACCTTAGAGTCGACACTACTCAATCCTACTATTTCACCAACCGGATAGGCAAAAGTTTTCAATTACAATCAACCACATTGATAAACAAGAGAGCAGTCCCCTAAGTGGTATACACATTTTTTATGATCATACCTCGTGGGAATGTCCATAGGGGCTTTTGTGAGATTATGATGGGTGATGTTGGGAGGGCTTTTTTATCCCACTTTTCCTTTATTGCAATTTTGGGTGTTGCTCCATAAATTAGAATTGTGTATAAAATATATGAAATTGGAAATGTCGATCATTTTCAGACAAACAATACAGCACAAGAACTTTCGAGCAGTACCATCAAATTTAATAGAACTATCCAACAAGGAGAAGTTTAATAGGATAATCCAAGAGAACCAAGTTACTAAACATACCTTTAGGCCACCTGGTTTGTCACCAAAACTGTTGATCTGACCTCTTCTGGAGTTGAGATCACCAATTACATCACCTAGATGTTCTTCAGGAGTAACAACTTCAACCTTCATTATAGGTTCAAGCATCCTCGGTCCAGATTTTCTAATTCCTTCCCTAAATGCTCCTCTTGCTGCCAGCTGGAATGCCAAAACGCTTGAATCTACATCGTGATAAGAACCATCCACTAGTACTGCTCGTACATCAACAACTGGAAAGCCAGCAAGCACACCAGTGCTCATGCACTCTTCCAATCCTTTCATCACCCCAGGAATGTATTCTTTTGGTACAGCACCTCCTTTGATTTCACTCTTGAACTCATATCCAGAACCTGGATCCATGGGTTCAAACCTTACGGTGATATCTGCAAACTGACCTTGTCCACCTGATTGTTTCTTGTGCACATACTTCACTTCTGCAATTTTGGAAATGCTTTCCCGGTAGTTTACTTGGGGGGCACCAACATTAGCTTCTACCTGCATTGACAAATATAGATAATGTAATTTTCATAAAATTATCTTATTGCTACATAATACTTAAAATATGTAAAAATAATTTTGCATAAAACTACTAAAGGAAGAGATAAATGGTGAAGGGAAGAAAAGGTCAAGCCAAGGGAACAATCATATCAAAAAGGAAAGCAATAGTACACCAGGCAAACACTAATGCTCTATCAGATAATATACAGAGATTTTCTCAAGGGTGGTTCTACTCCTTTATGTTCTTATTTTACAGGTAATAGTGAAAATTCAAAGTGCAAGCAAACCGATTCCTTTATAATCTAATGTGATGACGTCCATGCTTATTTACTATTATTACTTCTAATTGTTACTATTTCATGCACCTGATCAAGGATGGAGTTAAAAGTTTCAAAGAGAAAAACAGCTAATAAAGCACAACCAGGCTTACCGATCATTGAAAATTCTCAAAAAATGAATAAGACATTACCTTAAATTCTCTTTTGAGCCGATCAACAATGATTTCAAGATGTAATTCTCCCATTCCTTCAATCACTGTCTGGTTTATCTCTTCATCACGAGAGAAGTGGAAAGAAGGGTCTTCCTGTGCAAGCTTGATTAAACCAGTTGCCATCTTGTCAACATCAGCCTTAGTCTTGGGTTCAATCGCAACCTTAATAACTGGATCAGGGAAGTCCATCCGTTCGAGCACGATTGGATTGTCAGGGTCACACAATGTTTCACCTGTTATAGTATCTTTCAAACCTGCAAGAGCGATAATATCACCTGCCAAAGCTACTTTAACATCCTCTCTGCTGTTTGCATGCATTTCTAGAAGTCTACCAATTCTCTCCTTTTTCCCTTTGTTTGCGTTGAGTACATAAGACCCAGCACTTAGCTTTCCAGCATACACCCTGACAAATGTCAGGGAGCCTACAAATGGATCACTCATGATCTTGAAAGCTAATCCAGCAAAAGGTTCATCATCACTTGCTGCTCTCTCTACTATCGCTTCTGGGTTTTCTGGGTCACTGCCCTTCATTGCTGGCAAGTCAAGTGGTGATGGTAGATAATCAACTACAGCATCGAGCAACGGTTGGACGCCCTTGTTTTTGAAAGCCGAACCACACATCACTGGCACAAAACTGGCTGATATGGTTCCCTTCCTAATTAACTTTTTTATAGTTTCCTCATCCGGTTCAATTCCTTCCAGGTAGTTCTCCATAGCCTGGTCATCTAACTCAACTATGGTTTCTACCAGCTGGGATCGGTAATCCTGAGCCTGCTCTTGAAAATCTTCTGGAATATCTACAATCTCAAACTTGGCACCCAGCTCTTCTCCTGACCAAACTATAGCTTTCATCCTAACAAGGTCTATAACTCCCTTAAAACTATCTTCTGAACCAATTGGTAACTGAATTACAAGTGGTTTAGCACCCAAATTTGTTACTATCATGTCTCTTGTTCGATAAAAGTTTGCTCCAAGACGGTCCATTTTGTTGACAAAACAAATTCGTGGAACCCCATATTTGTCTGCCTGCCTCCACACAGTCTCTGATTGAGGTTCCACACCAGCAACACTGTCAAACAAGCATATAGCTCCATCCAACACCCTAAGAGCTCGCTCCACTTCTAAGGTGAAGTCGACATGACCGGGAGTATCAATAATGTTGATCCGGTGCTTATTCCAGAATGTAGTGGTTGCAGCAGAAGTAATGGTAATCCCCCTTTCTTGTTCTTGTTCCATCCAGTCCATGGTTGCAGTTCCCTCGTGCACTTCTCCAATTTTGTAGTTCCTTCCAGTATAATACAAAATTCGTTCAGTCGTAGTAGTCTTTCCAGCGTCTATGTGAGCCATGATACCTATGTTGCGATAATCATTCAGTGGAACACTCCTCTTTGATTCTGGAAGCAAAGTTGGAAAGGGTCATTTCCAAAAGGATGAAAGAAAAAAAAACCACATTTCATAGTCTTACAGAATAAAATTGGACCAAAATACGAAAAAACATTATCTTTAAAGACACCTTATCTAACCTAAAACCTCAATTGAACAGACAAATTATGGTTTTCTTCATAATATCACAACTGAAACCGAAATTCAAGGATAACACAAATATTAAGCATGATACAGGATTGAACCAAACCAAAAAAACGGAAAATGTAGAAAAAGAAGTTTGCCAGTAACATTCATTTCGATTTCCCTCAAGAAACAAAGTCCACTTCAAAACATTAGAGTAGCCGCGAAGCAGAAAGGAAGTTAGAAAAATAATAAAACAAATTATTAGAGAAAAGGAGATAAATACCATCAGCGGCCATGGCGAAAACAGAAAAGGGTCTTCTGGGAGCATGTTGGCGTGGAAAGGGAGTATTGGAGTTAATGCGTGTGCTCCCGAAAAAGTGTGAGAGGGAAGAGGAAGTGAGAGAGTGAGAGGGTCGAGGGCGAAAACCCATGAAGCGAAGCGGAGAGAGAGGGGTTGGTCTTCTCTGAGACCCATTGAGGTTGCAAAGAGTGGTCGTCGCCACCCTCAATGATGACTCTGCCGCCATATTTTGAGCTTCTTCTCTTCCTCTGTTCTGTTCTGTTGTTGCAGTGTCTTTGTTTGAGATAAACAAACCCACACTCTCACCCTGGCCTCAAGTTTTCGGTAAGGCCTAGGCACAAGATAGTGTCTTCTATTCCCTTGCAGTTATATATAAAAAATAAATAAAATATATATATATATATTTAAGGTATATATAAAATTCTAGTTTTTTTTAATTTTATTTTACGAATTTAAGCTTCACCATAAATAAATTATAAAATTATTAATTTAATATATGAGAGAACAGGACCTGTAGTTTGAAACAAAATAAGCAATTAGCTTACATGGTTTGAGTATTTAGCTATCTATTTTTCATGGTGGGAAAATAAAGGCAACGTGGATAACAATTAGCCCTCTCCTTTGAGTAGGGTTCTCATTCCAAAGGATTGAACTCATGGTCTTATATGAACCACTAGTTATCACAACACTAACTATTGCCATTTTTCTTTTATCTTTACTTTAGTTTGTGTTAAATAGCATTTCAATGATGATTTTTAGGAGTATTGGTCATTTAGCTTCAAACATTTTTAATATATATTTTATTGTTCATTAAAATTTATTATAAATTATTGAATCATAAAAGAGAGTTATAAAATAAGAATTATATTGACTATGTTGAAAGTGGAATGCACAAAAGCCTCTCATCATATTAAAAGTTAAAATAATATAAATAAATAATAGAATAAAATAATATTGTATCAAAGTTTAATATATAGGTTCAAAACACTTAAAATATATTTAGTAAATGCAAGGTATGAAAAGTAAAAGTTCAATCAAGTTAAAGCCCAACAACAACCACTATAAGTAGGTGATTTGTTTAATAGGTAATTAGGGTATTCTTTATCTGATAATCAAACAAATTGATTATGACTTTATCATCGGAGCCCTTTGCAAGTATATACACCCACCTGAGAGTGATCTTGGACCTAAAAGTCGATACCTAACCCAAATCCAGTAGCTGAGAACAAATCTAAGCCCACGTAGCAGAATTTAAGCTAATTGATCTAGTAACCGAAAGCCTAAATCATCAACGATAGATTGAGAACCTCCATATTAAATATGAAATCATCATTTTGTCCTTCAATTAAAAAGTAAATAAACCCTACCCACTGTTTTCACCCTATTCCTTCTTCTCTTTTCTTTGAGCGCGACAACCACCCTAGTCACTGGTAGCACCCCAACACCCTATTTGTGCTCTTTGAAGGTTTTTTTTTTTTTTCTTTACATAGTTTGGAAGCATTTGACAATCCCTTTGTGTTTCTTGGTGGAAAATGATAGTTTCTTAGATGTATTTCACTCTTCTCTTGCATTGGTTCTTCATTGTTGCTTGCACTGGTCCTTTTTTCGTGATTTAAAAACCTCCTGGATTACATAATCTAAAAGCCAACTTAGGATCTGGGAGTGTTTTCCAAATTTGTAGAATCCAAAAACAATTTTTCAAAAAAAGACATTATAGATTACATAATATTGAAGTCTTTTTAGGATTTGGGAAAAACTTCGAGATTATGTAATTCAAAATATGTTTTTTCGAAAAATTGCCTACAGATTCTACCAATCTGGAAAACACTCATGGATTATAAATTGGCTTCCGAATTACTTAATTTAGAAAATATATTTTTTAAAACATGTTTTAGATTACGTAATCTGAAATAAAAATTTGCATTATGGATTGGCTAATCCAAAATGTTTTACTACATCTGGAAACAAATTCTGAATTGCCTAATCTAGAAGGGATACAAACATTTCAATTAATTTTAAATTGTGTAATCCGAAGAATCACCAGATTATACAATCCAAAATATAAAAAAATATACCACTATAACATAATTTTCAAATATTTTAATTCTTTTATAGAAGGATATTTTTTAAATTATAAAACTTAAGGGATATCCCAATAACATATGAAAGTGAACAAAAAACACCTCTTGTTCCATAGGGGAGGAGGGAGGGGGTGTGGGGTTTTGTTTGGATTGAGGAGGGGATTTGTGAAGACGGGAGGGAGTGAATTTGTAAGGATTAGAGAGAATGTGTGAGGATATGTAAGGTTGTTTGGATTGATGGATAATATAGTGATTTGTGAGGATGGTTTATTGTAAGTTTACAAATTTATCCTTGTTATTAAAAATATTTGAATAGTGAATTATGATTTCTTTTTTGTGTAGGTTTGAGTTAATTAAATATTTTTAATATATAATATTCATAATTACTTATATTTTTTAATAAAAAATTAAAAAATATAGTAGAAAATATTTTTGTGTTAAATTGAAATAAATTTATTAAATACTTTAAAATTTATGAAAATAATATTTATTATATTCATTTGTTACTTTATAAAACTATATATATATATATATATTGTTTATACTATAATTTTATTTTTTTTATTTTTTATTTTCATTATTTATAGTTATATGTTGTTATTAATAGTATAATTAAATATTTTTAAAATTATAAATAAATTTATATAATATTTAATTTTGTATATTGTAATAAAATGCATGTATAAGGATATTTTGGTAAAATATAATAATCTTACATCAATCCTCACAAATCTCTTCATTTTGTGAAGAGTGAAAAAAATCACTCACCCTCTCCCCCATCCACTCCCCTACCCTCAAAATCCTTAAAATATAGTTGAAGTTCAAACCTTAATGATGTATTTGTTTCCATGGGGAAGAGGGAGGGAGGAGGAGGGAAGGGGGTGTTTTTTTATGCTTGTTTCAAGGGTTTTGAGGGTGAGGGAGTGGATTGGGGAGAAGGTGGATGATTTTTTTCACTCTTCACAAAATGAAAAGATTTGTGAGGATTAAAGTAGGATTATTGTATTTTATCAAAATATCCTTGTACATGCATTTTATTACAATATACAAAATTAAATATTACATAAATTTATTTATAATTTTAAAAATATTTAATTATGATATTAATAACAACATATAACTATAAATAATGAAAATAAAAAAATAAAATTATAACATCAACAATATATATATAGTTATATAAAGTAACAAATGAATATAATAATAAATATTATTTTCATAAATTTTAATGTATTTAATAAATTTATTTCAATTTAACACAAAAAAATTTTCTACTATATTTTTTAATTTTTTATTAAAAAATATAAGTAATTATGAATATTATATATTAAAAATATTTAATTAATTTAAACCTACACACACAAAAAATCATAATTCATTATTCAAATAGTTTTAATAATAAAGATAAATTTGTAAACTTACAATAAATCATCCTCACAAATCCACTATGTCATCCCTCAATCCAAACAATCTCACATATCTTCACACATTCTCTTTATTCCTCACAAATTCACTCCCTCCCCTCCTCACAAATCTCATCCTCAATTCAAACCGAGGCAAGCCTAATTTATAATTATTTTTAGTTTGAGTTACATAATACTATTTTAAAACATAATTAATCTTGATTATACAAAAATATATTATAATAAGATATTTTATTTTCCTAAAAGCATAGATGATGAGAGACTTATGTACTGTGCAAAATGATCATTCAAAGATTTACGTCTCGATGAATTTATTTATCCATTTTTGTTTTAACTATAATAGGTGTTGAGATAAAACTTAGAAAAAAATACTTTCACTAATGATTTTGATTAATATATTACCAATAATATATATATATATATATATATATATATCACTATAAAAACAATTATTAAATAAAAATTAATTTTAAAAATAAAAAATAATTAATTATTATATTGATTAAATTAGATTTTATTTTAGAGATTACAAATATTATTAATATCTAAAATATTTTATATTTTTGCTAAATAAATTTTAAATTAATATCTAATTAGTTATTACCAAATTTAAAAACTAAATATTTGATAGATAAAATATTGATAATTAATTATATTATAAAATTTTTAATTTAATTTTACTTTTATTTAAAAGATTAAAAATTAAATATTGGGAACAAGATTTTATTTTAAAAAGAACAAATATATCATCCATTTTCCAATAGTACTTGATTTAAAATTAAATATATATATATATATATATAAAAAGTTTTTATTGAAAATTCACAATCTATTAAATCATTTGGTAGTCAATACAATTTTTTAATAACATACTCAATACTGTCCAATAAACAAATTTTAGTTATTGTAAAAGTGCTAACAATAACTCTTACTTATTGAACAATTAATTTATTTTTTTATCGTGAAATTCTTCATTTCTCTTCTTATTTTAATGTTAGTAGAGTTTTGATTCTTAGTGGAGAGTGATCTGTAAAAGATTTTTCGATACTTAAGTAAGTATTTAGTTTTTTTTATCAGCAATGAATTAATAAATTAAAATAGATACTTTAGGATATCCCAACCTTTATACAAAAATCTATTACCCAATCATCTTGTTTACATATTCAAAACCATAGATACCCTCGTAAATACATACCAAAACAGTTTGAAAAACCTATAAAAAATTCTAGCAATATACTTAAAAAATCTGTAGCAGTATGAAAAAAACTGCAGCAGCAGGATGCATACAAATTATGCAGAAAGCCAAAACAGAACAATTTGGCTATTGGCATCGCTGCTAACAAACATGCTTTGCCTAAATCCAACTTAAAACAGCATAACAACTCCCTCCATTCTACTTCCCTATTTGTACAGCTCACCGAAAAAACTAGCTCTTGCATGCCTATAGGGTGCTTCTAGAGCTACAGAATTATATCTGCAATATTCAACTTGTACAAACCGTGCAGTCCTTAAAGACAAACTTGCTGCATAATTATCTAGCACGTATAACACATTAAGCGCCCCTCAATTGCATCAATCCAAGCTCCTGCAATTCAGATAACACTTCTGCATCTCCCTATCTTCCAACATCCTTTAATTCTCCTTACACATCCCACATACTCCCTATTCTTACTTAATAACCAAACCAGCAGCTGAAGTTGAAAATCTGCACTGGATAGGATTGCATAACCATTATAAAAATTGCAGCTTCTTAAAGATTCTTCCTTTCGACTTCCTATGCAATCTCACTAAATGTTTGCAGCGGCTACTGCATAATTCCCTGCTACACTATGCTTTGTTGACATTGATGCATCAGGCTAACCTCCTCATTGCTGCTTTAAACACTGGTATACACCCTCCTTGCCTCTAATTACCCAAGGCACCTACGACACACACCAAAAGCTAAACTTCTGCTTAAATATGCAAAGTTAAGGATAGTTCTACAGCTCCTATACATGTAGGGAAACAACATAGCAGCAGCACAACAACAAACTCAATTCTAATTAGAACAAGATTTGAATGGGCTCATAGCCTGAGATAGCCTCCTCAAACGAAGACCTTCACACTACAACTGCAGGCATAAAACTGCATCAACTATATAAGATACAGAAAAGCATAATAGCAGTAGCTTCTGAGGCTTCTTACTGCAAGCAGAGCCCAAAACCACTTCCTTCCTCTCACAGGACACTCTTAATACAAATAAGAGGATTTAAATGCCAATTAGAGAAGGAGTAGTTAAAAGTATTCATCCTTTGTTTCATCCAAAGTCATGTCTTTAGTTATGCCATTTGGAAGATCTCCTCAGCGTCCACCACCCTTTGCCTAAAGACAATATGATTCCTCTGCTCCCATATACACCACACAATTGTCACCCACATACCTTTCCAAACCAAGTTTTGTTTGAGAGATCCATGTGGCAAAACGAAATTCTCAAAATGACTCCTCAAATTGTTATGTTGGACGAACAAAATTCCAATCCATCTTAAGCAGTGACTCCAGACCCGTTGAGCAATGATACAACCAACAAAAAGATGTTGTGAGGATTCATCCGAATCTTGGCACATCACACAATTTAAAGGGGTTAACACTCCTCTTCTAGATAAACTTTTCCTTGTAGGAATCCTATCCATGAGGACCCTCCATGTTGTTGTCAACACATTTGGAAAAGTTTTAGCCTGCTAGAAATTCTTAAAACAACTACTATAGGGGTTGTAGGCATGCTTAGCTAGGCAAACATAAGCAGATCTTACCCAGAACACCCCTGATGCATCACCTCCCCATACCTAAACGTCCCTAACCTCCTTACTCAGCCGAGCTCTGGAAATATGCTGGTACATTTCCTCTTCTTCTGACTCTTTCCATTGAAACCTAACCCTCCTCCACCTAAGCCTCCACCTTCACTCTGATGTATATTTACCTTAGTTGTTATGCCTTTTATAGTATCTAGTGAACTCCTTTATACTGTGTTTGGATTGAGGAGGGGATTCATGGGGAGGGGAGGGAGTGGAGTTTTGAGGATTAGAGAGGATGTGAGAGGTTGTTTGGATGAAGGGATGATAAAGTGAATTTGTGAAGATGATTTATTGAAATTTGTGAATGATGTGATAATTGGGAGAGAATTTAGAAATTATTTTAAAGATATAAAATGTAAGTTTACAAATTTATCCTTGTTATTAAAAAATATTTGAATAATGAATTATGATATATATATATATTGTAGGTTTGAATTAATTAAATTTTTCTAATATATAATATTCATTATTACTTTTATTTTTCAATAAAAAAAATTAAAAATATAATAACAAATATTTTTCTATTAAATTGAAATAAATTTATTAAATATATTAAAATTTATGAAAATAATATTTATTATTATATACATTTATTATTTTATATAACTATATATGTTTTGTTGATATTATAATTTTATTTTAGTATTTTCATTATTTATAATTATATGTTGTTATTAAAACATAATTAAATATTTTTGAAATTGTTAAATAAATTTGTTTAATATTTAATTTTATATATTTTATATTATAATAAAATCATGCATAAGGTATTTGAGTAAAATGTAAGAATCCTACATGGAATAAGCACAAATCCCTTCATTTGTGTGAATAATGGAAAAAAAACTTTCATCCTCTCCCTCATTCACTTCCCCAAACACCTCCCTCCTCATACTCGGAAATAAACACATGTGATCTAAATTAACACATGTTGTATCATAATTAAAAATATATTATTTAATTTTTCTTGTGTGTTAACGTCCTATTACTTTAATGCATTCTACACATCGTTGAATCGGTGTTGGTAGCCTAATGTCTTAGTGGCGGTACAAATTCCTTCGACATTTAGCATCTTCCTAAGATCACTACATGTATACCATGAAAAGTAACATGGGAGATCAACTAACACCATACCCCGTCTCCGGTTTACAAGGTTGCCATGACCGGTAAACATAGCTAGTGAATATTTCAATTATGTCCATTATCCCGTGCGTTTGAAGGTAAAAGTAAGAAATTAGCAAGTCCTTTTCGTTTTACTCAAAACGCCTTCAAAATCACAAATTTATTAATCACAATAGAATTGAACCAAACAAATAATATTGCCCATTTACACTTACACTGCATGCATGCATTACATAGGGCAACATGAATATATGAAACCACATGCAGACTTATTATTGGGGTAAAGAACGAAAATGCAGTTGAAGAAACTAATTAATGTTTTAAGCAGACATGTTCATGGCGTCTGAGTAGTGCGGTACTTTGAGGCAAAGCGATTAACCAAAGCAAGAGCATTACTGGTGAGTTGAGAAGCATCCAGAACCCTAGGTTTAATGGCAGCCTTGAAATTAGCACCAAGGTGGAGCCCATCAAAGCCGTCAAGACACGTGTCCTGGTCAGTGATAGCAGCACTAACCCAAGTCTGAATATTACTCATGTGCCACCGGAAATCCTTCCCCTTCGGCTTACCCAGGAGGTCTAGCTCCTTCACCGATTGGTTAAGACGTTCCACGCTATCATCCATGTTCTCTATGCAATCTCGCACCGCATTGTACTCTTTTACTTTCATTCCCTTCACCTTCTCCATCTTCTTAAGAAACGATGCACACGATCGAGTCTTTGATACGCTCACGGCCAAGGCAGTGGTGACTAGTTCTTCCTCGCTCTGCCGAATCTTGCTGGCGTAGGCTGAGAGGCTTTGAACGCACGCCACCGGGTAGCGCGTCTCCTTGCATGAGGACTTGATGAAGTCTGTTGTCGGCTTTGGATTGGATCGCTTCGTAGTTGCGGATTCTTCGGCGTTAGACATGTGAAGGAGCAGATTTAGAATGAGCAGAGAAAGCCACAGTAGCTTTGTTGCCATGCTTATGATTTTTTGAAGAATGGAATGTTTGGTTGCTCTTACGATGTATAGTTGTAAAAGATGGCAATGTGATGCTCCCTTATATAGAGATTGCAAGACTGCCAAATTTTTACTTTTTTTTCTAATCCACAAATACTTTTTTCCACGTTTATATTGTTGAGTTTAGAAGTAATCTGATTCATTGCACCCCTTCTTTCTGCAGTGAATACTGGTAAAGCCAGCACTTATACTCTTTCTTTTCCCATTATTTGAATCCACATGCTTTTGTATCCGTCTTAAGGCTCCTTTGAATGAGGTATTGTTGGTAAAATATTTATATATTTGATGAAATCTACAGAATATATTTGAAAAAAAATGCAGATGAATTTGTTTTGAGAAAATGAATGTCTCTTGCCGAATACTGCTTAACTCTAAAAGAATAAGAAATGAGGAAAGCATAGCATGCACAGTATGTGTCTCCCTGCCTAATACTGATTTACGTCTCTGGTCCACGCCTCCACACGGCATTGACTGACTTTGTTTTTGATTGGATTGGGACCAAATCGACAAACTAATAAAGGAATAATAAAACCAGATTTGGTAACAAATTGCAAGTTGCAAGAGTGGGAACTTTAAAACTGCGGATTCATCAACGGATATTTCCAATTCTACAGCGATATGGTAAACTTTAAAATGATTGTTAATTTTTATTTTTATAAAATTTTTCTTTTTCTTTAAATTCAATTTTTTTATTTTTTTATTTCTAATATTACAGTACACGAATTCCTTATTTATATGTTAGAAAATGATAATAATAATAAATAATGACATATCACACAAAATCATTAAATAAAAAATAGTTTTAAAAATAAAAAATAATTAATTAAAATATTATTTTATAAATTTAAAAGAATTATTTTAATTTTTATTATTAATAAAAATTTATAAAATAATTTCCTAAATTAGTATAACTACCAAGATTTTAACTATCAATTACTTTTTTTCTAAAATTAATAGTCTTGATAGTTAATTAGATATCAATTTAAAAAATAATTTATAATTTTTTATTAATAATAAAAATTATCTCAGATATCAATAATTTTTTATTTTATTATAATATATAATTTAATTAATATAATAATTATTTATTTATTTTCTCTAAAATTAATTTTTATTTAATGATGTTAATATTATAGTATAATTACACCACAATCTTAATTAATTAGCACCTTACTTAGATACTAATTTAGTTTCATCAAGAATAAATACAACTCCCCTACAATTGATCTTTTCTTATTCTTTAAATTGTAATCGCACATAAGGGAATGAAAATGGAAAGATGAAATTATTCTGTTACATCTTATCGGTGACAACTGAGAATTTAATTATGGTATAATTCTACCGCATTATACCTATATTATTTATCTATTCCAATTAAGAATATTTAATATTAACATGCATGTTCAAATGTGAATTGTCACACAATCAAAAGAAAATCAAATATCGTCATCTTGTAAGGTAAAAAAACATTGTATAAAGTGGTATATATAAGGTGACATAACTATGTGTTCATCATGTTATCATTCTATCATGACCAAAATAATCATAGGGATTATTCTCAAACAAATTACATTTATAAAAAATAAAATTAATGAAAAAAAAATAAGATTAAAAAATATAAAATAAGGAGTAATAGAGAGAGAAATAATTACTACTTGCTGAGAATGTAAAACAATTGTATAATGTGGTTAAACAAACCATCATGTTTAGTTATTAGTTATGATCATTACATTACAAATCATAAAAATGATTCTCTGTGATTGATGTGAACATCATTTAATATTTTTTTTTATTGTGCAGAATATAAATTAAATCACCTTTATAAAATTTCAAGCAAATAACAAAATAGTTGATATTTCTTTATATCTATATCACTGCACTACACAAACATATTTCTAATGAGTCCACACTTATATATTACAACAAATTCACTAATTTTTGCATGAATGATGAAGGAATAAATTTGTGACTATTTTGTAGCTATAATTGTGATGGTTGGAACTCATAATTATATGGGAGTTGTCATTTGGAATCAACATTGTGGAATAAGTTGATATTTAAGTATATTTTGATAAATTAATTGTTGGTATCAAATACAGGTACTCAATATTGTTTTTGGGATAATCATGGAGTCATTTTATTCATTTCTCCCTATTTTTTAAAAAGCAAAAAAATGTGCTTGATATGTTGACAAGTGAACATTTAACACAATTTTATAGACACCAAGAAGTGTCTATAATTAAACTTTGAAATTTAATTTCATCTTTTATATATATATATATATATATATATATATATATATATATATATATATATATATATAATATTCTCTTTATAATTTTTTTTTTTCAAAAACTACCCTTGAAATAATTATATTCTTTACATTTAAGACTGTAACATTTTTGCAACCAGTCCATTTAATTTTTATTTTTCGATATTTGTTAGATCGAAGAAATATAGAAGACAAATTAAAATATATTTTAAAGAGTTTGTGTTTTTATAATTTTTAATTTAAACACTTAATAATGACTCAAATTATTTTTTAAAATATATAATATTATTATGAATTTTTTAAAATATATATTTAATAAGCAATTTTATAACACTTGTATAAATAAGGTCACATTATAGTATGAAATTTTATATACTTTAACCACAACAGAATACATATAGTGTCTATTAAAAGTCAACTATGATAATGAGTAAAAATTATACCAAACTCTTAGTATCCAATTTGTTTTTGCACATACGCTATATCTAAAAATTATGGACTGAAGATCAACTTTAAATAATTAGTGTTGGTTAACATGTTAATTCTTCAATAATTTCTAAATAATTTTTACTTGAATTTGTTTAATGTCAATCAAATTAATGATAAATAAAATTTTATTTTTAAATTTATTTAATTTATAATCAGTTTAGTTAATGTTAAATGTAATTAACTTTTAATATTAATTTTATTTGCGATTCAATGCTAATTAATGACAATATTTTTTTAAAAAATCTCATACAACACTTCCATCTTCAATATAAACAAAAACAAAATATAAAAACATGTACTAGATTAAGGATATGAATGTGAGTGAAGGAGATTGATGTTAATGAAGGATATGAGTGTACATAAATGGATGAAAAAAATTTATATAGAAAAATGAGAGATGAAATTGTGAGTGATAATATTTTTCATCTTTAAAAATCTAAGTTTTAGAATTAAAAATAATATACATATTCTATTAATTCTCACAAAGACACGTGAATTCATAAAATATAAATGAATGTAGGTTAAATTGACAGTAACTTAAATAAATATTAAAAATATATTATATTAAAATTGATTTAATCGACATTAACTTAAATAAATATAATTAATATTAGTTTACTCAACACTAACTTAAATAAATATAAATATTAAAAATAAATCATATTAACATTTAGATTAATATTAACATTATTTATTTTAATTAGGTTAAACTAACATTAATTTGACACTAATAAAAATATTTTTATTTATTAAAGAAAATAAAAAATAATTTGTATCAACATTAAACAAACTTTTAATATAGACTATAACGACTCTAATCCAACACTTATATAAATGATTTTATTTAATAAAAAATTAGCATTAACTTAAAGTTGACCAAGTCAATTCTATATTTTGAAGTAGGTATGGACGCATACACATTTTACATAATATAAAACTAAATTTAAAAATAATTTGATAACTTTTAACTTTTTTAAAAAAAACAACCTTTTGTATTGGTTAGAATCTCGTTTAGAATGGATTTAGTCAATTCTAATTAGGCACATTCTAGTCATTACTCTTATTCAAAAACTAATTTAATTTTTTTTTAGTATTTATTAAATAAATTTTATATTAATTATGTTAGCTCAGCTTTTATGTTAGTATTTTGGTTTGATAATGATGTATTGATACTTGAATATTTAAAACAACTTTATGGGAAACAAAAACGTTAATCATTATTTCGATTGCTGACAAAATTGTTTTTATTTTATTTTATAAAATTACCAATTTAGCAATCAAAATTATGTACCATTAAGAATTCATTACTAATTTTAAACGGTGACTATTTCAGTCATAATTTATTATTTTTTTAATTTACCACTAAAATAGGTGATTATAATATATATTTTCTTATAATATATATTTCTACTACAAAGTTTACTTTCATCTTTTTAATATATATATATATATATATATATATATATATATATATATATATATAACATATTATTCTCCAAACTATTGTATATTTTTTTTTCCAAAAAATTACCTGAAATAATTATTTCTATACAAATAATGTACATATTTTTTCTGTAACCGCTCCATTAAATTTTTATTTTTCAATACTTCTTACATCGAACAAACATGGCCAAAATTAAAATATATTTTAAAGAATATGTGTTTCTATAATTTTTAACTTAAATATTTAATAATGACTCAGTATTATAGTTATTTTTTATAAAATAATAGTAAATAGATTTTTAAATAGTGAATGATGTGTGATCTTTTAATTAAAAAAGTTTTTAAGAAGTTAGAACGGAATGTATTCAATAATTTTGAACAATATTTATATCTACATTTTCTGTTGAATCACATGGTATTTTATCAAATCCTAAGATAAGGGACTCAAGAGAAGGTGAGCAAATATACAGTACCGTCACTGTTTTCGTACTTCATACGTAAAGCTTAGCTCTTTCATAAATACATAATCAGTACAATTCTCTGAGAAAATCATAAGCAGATAAAAGATGGCCCTCTAAAATAGGGAAAATGAAACGAATAATTGAAAGAAAAGTGAAAGTCCTATGTAAAAAGTAAGATAAATAATATGTAAAGAGAAAGATAAACAAATTTAATATTTTTAAATTTTTGTTTCAATGTAATAATTTTTTAATCTTTTATACGAGTATTATTTTTCACGTCTCTTTTGTTTGGTGAGTGATTTAAAGTATATATTAGGTTTTATTTTTCCATTTCTCAACTCTGGTTTTTGAAAAATAAATTGCATTCCAATGCGCAAGATCCTCATAAAACAAATGCAAGATAAATTCAAAAAGTAATTTGGGGGAGAGAAGAAACTTTCTAGATTAAGATGTGAAAAGAATAAAAAAAAAAACATGTTGCTATTTCATTTTGCATTTCAACACGTTACGGTTATATATATATATATTCAAACTAAAAGACTCTAACAAAAGGACACACCAAAGTGGTCTGAGAAAAAAAAAACTAGGAATTTTGTGCATTCAAATTTAGTTAAAGTTGGGTACATTGCCCAATTTTAGACTTTAGCTCTACTTATATTGTTTTTTTATTACCAGCTGGGGCTACTTATTTAGTATTAATTAAACTATTTTTTCTTCTTGTTCATCTGTAATTTGAGACTAAAATTAATAATCTTTAATCGTATTTCTGTCTAAATTGAATATCTAACTTCAATCTTTAAATAGTAGAGACAAATATAAAATTACTTATGCGAATCAATCTTCTTTTGTAACTAGAGGACACGACGTAGAAAGTAAAAAAAGTTATATTTAATTTAGATTTATGGTTTATTTATATAAATTCTTCTATAAGCACTTTTAAGAAGAAAGAAAAGAATAATTTCTTGAATGGTGGTGTGTTCGCGCCAATTGCTGCACAATTACATCAAGCAATAAAACAAATTATATTTTAAAAGCGAAAGGAAAAAAAAATGCAATTTAGGTTCCATCTTTGGTGTTTGACCATAATGAATTAGTTTAACCTTCTACAGAAATGGAAAATTTCCTAATCAGTGTGAACATGCCAATAACCTATTAAACAAGTACAGAACCAATCCCAATTGGAGAAAAAATTTATTTAAACAACAATTTCTTCTTTTTTTTTAAATTAATGCCTGATATTTATTATAAATATTTTTTCAAATAAATAAAATAACTTAATTAATTAATATTGCAAAATAATTTATTAATATTATTCTTTCTCGTAAAACATCAATTTACTCAATAATATCAATTTTCAAATTTTTATATCTTCGTTTTTATATTATATTATTTTATATTTTAAAAATATAAACTTTTTATTGATAATTAACATTATTATAATTTATTAAAATTAAAATCTAGGTATTATGATATATTTCATTTAGTATACTTATTAGTAATTTAAAAAAGGATATATTTTATTATGAATTTTAGTTTTATAAAGTTATGATATCATATAATCTAATATTATCTATAAAATATTTAATCATTAGTATTATTATTATATTAATACCAGTTAAATTACTGTTCAACTGTTAATTTTTATTGAATTTTAAAACAGTGACTTTCTTGTTGAATAATCTGATTTTAAATTATCGGTAACTAGACAACTATTGAACTCTAAATAAATGTTTTGAATTGTTTTCTCTTAAAAAAAAAATTAAGTCGTTTAAACCAAACCATGGACCTAGTAAATAATTGTACAGTTGAACAATTTTCACTGTGATTCTAATCTATATGTCATGACAATCGGTGTGGGTGGCGCGCCTGGCTGCGCTTACGGTGGCAGGAGGTTATTGTGCGGAGTTTTGGGGTGGTTTAAGTGGTTTTGGCACGGTGGTTGGAAGGTTGCAGCGTGTTGGGTATGAAGTCAGGATCAATTGGGTTGGGCTGAGTAGACACTATGTTTTAGTGGTTGGGCTTAATCATTGTGTCCCCTTTATTATCTCTATTTATCTCTATTTAAAGAGATCATTGTACTTGTAACAGAACAGAATGAAAACCTAATAGTTACCGTGTGGATGTAGGTTGCAGTTGGCGACCGAACCACGTTAAATACTGTGTCGTTTATTTTCTTGCATTGATTCGTGATTATGTGTGTTGCTTCCGCGTGCGTGTTTTTTCCCATCAAGTGGGATCGCTTGGTTTGTTTTCACACTAGAGATCCGATCAGCAGAAATTAATCGACGAGACGTGAAAATTGGGGCTAGGGTTTCGCATGAGCTGTAGTGGCATCCCAAAGCTAGGGTTTCGCAGAGGCGGCAGCAACATACCAAAGTTAGGGTTTTGCAGGGGCTGCAGTGGCGTCCCAAAGCTAGGGTTTTGCAAGGGCTGCAGCGGCGTCCCAAAGCTAGGGTTTTGCAGAGGCTGCAGTGGCATCCCAAAGTTAGGGTTTTGCAGGGGCGACGGCGGGTCGCGTTTTCACGATGAATAGGTGAAGGTGCTTGCGATGAGCGAGACGGCACGGAAGTGCAGTGCGATGGCAGTGACAGAAGAAGCAAGGTGGCGCGTGTATTTTTCTGCTAGTGCAGCAGTAACGGTGCGGTGCTAGGCGCGGGGTGTGGCTGTTTTTCGCTATGGCACGGAGTATGACAGTTTAGTTACTGAGCACATCAATAAAATGAATTCGATCTTAGCCAGACTTATGTCAGTGGGCATTAAGTTCGATGATGAAGTTCAAGCTTCACTATTGTTATTATTTTTTACCTGACACAGTCACCAGTTCAGCGGGACCCGATGGATTCACTTTTGAGAAGATTCGTGATCTCATTCTTGACGAGGATGTCTGAAGAAGGAGTTCTGGAGAATTATCTAGTGAATCGCTATATGTCGTTAGAGGTAAGAAAGATATCAGAGATAGTGGGAGCAAGAAGAAAAGAAGGAGTCAATCAAAGACTCGGGATGGCTAAAGTGTAACATGTTGGAACTGCGAGGAGGTGGGCATTTTCGGAATCAATGCCCAAAAGATAAACAAAGTCAGGTTCACAGAATCTCGTGGGTAGAAGAGGGTTGTCTTTACAAGAGAGAAACCCAGAGCCACAGGTTAGATTCAGGATGAACGAGCATGGAAAGGTTCAGGTAGACCAGTCAAAGGTACTTATAGCAGTGGGAGCACAGGTCGTGTTTCAGCTAAGGTCCCTAGAAGACAGTGGGTTAGGAGAACCAGTATTCCAGCTGTTGAAACACCTTCAGAAAATTTCTTGTTGAGTATGGAAAGTGTTTGTTCTCAGGTTGTTCCAGGATCTGGCAGTTCTCGCAAGTGAGAGCCGGTAGGAACAAAGAATGGGTCAGTGACAGTTTCAGTCATGACTGATGTGACCTTCAAAATGATTAAGAAGGCTGGTGGCAACTAGTGGTGGAACATTGAGTTCCGGTGGTAGATTACAGAAGTATATGTACACAGTTGAAGCGCAGGTGAACATTGTTCCGTGACTTCAAGTGGGAGATTGTTGGGTATGAAGCCAGGATCAATTGGGTTGGGCTGAGTAGACACTATGTTTTAGTGGTTGGGCTTAATCATTGTGTCCCCTTTATTATCTCTATTTATCTCTATTTAAAGAGATCATTGTACTTGTAATTGTGTGCAACAGAACATAATGAAAACCTAATAGTTACCCGTGTGGATGTAGGTTGCAGTTGGCGACCGAACCACGTTAAATCCTGTGTCGTTTATTTTCTTGCATTGATTCGTGATTATGTGTGTTGCTTCCGCGTGCATTTTTTCCCATCACAGCGTAGAGAGTGAGTGTCTGAGCCAAGAAAACTGAGAGTCCTTTAGCATAAGAGTGAGTAACTTAGCAAAAGTGTGTGTGTAAATCCAGTGGGTGTTGAGTGTGCAAATGGACGTGTGAGAGAGGGAGGAAGTGGCGCAAGGGGTGCAAAATGTGAGAGAGAGAGGGATATGAAGAGTAAAGAAATCAAGGTGGGTTAGAGAATGCGTCAAGTAAGAGAGGGAGTGTGAATAGGAGAAGGTGAAAGTGGGCTGAGGGGGTAAAAATGGAAGTAAGAAAAATAAGAGGTGTGAGAAAAGGGTGCGGGGGTGTAAAAAGTAAGAGGGAATTATTATTTTTATTATTTATTGTTTTTTTTCAACACTAATTTTTTATTTTTCTGACTTTTTTATGATGATTTTTTTTTAAGAAAATTAATTTTAAGGTTTTTTTTTTCATTTATCATTTTATTTTTTATTAATAACAAATTTTAAATACCTATAAGAAATTGAATGTTAACAGTAGTTCTCTCTATGTATTCTCTTTGGTGGTAGGGAACCACAAGTGTGCACAAATACTATAGAGCATGTGCACTTAGTGGTTGAGGGTAAACGCGTTGTTTGATTATGGTACTGTAAAACATAACAAATTATCATAATTTTTTTTGTATTTTTAATTAAAAATAAAATTTTAATATTTGTAATTGTAAAAGATGTGTACAAAATTTTAAAATACAATAAATTTAAATAAGTTAAAAGTTTATCTATAGAATATGTGTGTAACAACGGTTAAACAGAATACGGTACAGTATATTAGTATAAATTGAAAAAATTTGTTTCTACAATAGTGATAATTATATAATTAAATATTTTAATTTAAAAAATTCTAATAATCTAATATTATCTATATATGTAAATTATTAAATAAAATAAAATAATATTTAAATATATAAACATATAAAAAAATTAATTAAGAAATAATGTTTATATTAAATTTAAATATAATAATATTATTACATTTATTTTTTTATAATTAATATCATTGCTATATAATTTTTTATAAATAATTATATGTTTTTGTTATATTATAATTATATTTTTATTATTATTATTAATTATTTTTGTTTTTATTATTAATATTATTAAATATTTTTATTATATAAATTTATTTAATATTTTTAACATTATTTCACTATATTATATTATATTGTAAAATTGATTTTATATATAATTTATTTTATTTTATATATAATAATAATAGTTAATAAGTTAATATACTTTATTTAATATAATATTTGTTTTATTATTATTATTGTTGTTTATTATTATTATATAAATTTATTTTTATTATTAATTTATATTTATGAATTATTATGGTTGGTAAGAAACAAATACAATTGATGTACCATGGAATTCACGTATAAAAATGTATAACCTGGAACAAAAATGAAAATAAATTAATGTATATATTTTGAAATTTTTGTGTATTGTGTTATAAAATAGGAAGAATGATGTGATATTATAAATGTAAATTGTCTTTTTTATTATTTGATCTTCCTCCATTTAGGAGTTTTAAGTAAATTTTTTTTTTTTTTATATTGTTGTTGATCAATTGAATCAAACTCTGAGTGAAGTTTGCAGTCATTTATATATTAATTATTTATATATTTGTGAAATGTCTTAATTTATAGTTAATGAGGGATCTATTATGGAGATTATCTTTGGTATTTGCCAACCATTTTGCGGAAGTGAAATGAAGAAAAAAGAACTAAGACAATGGGGAGCAAAGCAAAATCCCGAAAAACCCTAAGCAAGAAACGCACATAGATAAATGGAGAAAGAAAAAGAGAAACGAGGGGGAAAAAGTGAAAGAATGTATTATTGAAGAAGTAAGTTTATTGGGAAAACTAAGGGTTTAAAAAGCAGAAGCGTAAAGGAAAAAGATGGGCCGAAACAAGCAGCCCAAAAAGCAAAGTGGTGCAAAAAGAAAAAGGCCAAACATAAAATAATTTATCATCCCCTTAAACTAGAAATGGATATTTTTCAATCCCAGCTTAGATTGAAGAAGCTTGAATGTAGAAGGAGGTAGAGGCTTGGTGAAGATATCAACAATCTACACAGAGGAGAAGATGGGGAGTAGTTTGATAAACCAAACATTAAGCTTTTCTCAAACTAGATGGCAGTCAATCTCAATGTGTTTTATGCGTTCATGAAAAATTTGATTGGATGCAATCTATATGATTAACTAATTATCACAGTATAAGATGACTGGTTGTGTGTATTAAATGTTAAGGTCTTGAAGGAGATAGGTAAGTCATTGTATTTCACATGTGGTAGTAGTTATGGCTTTGTACTTAGTCAAAAGAGTTTTTGGAGATAGTTTGTTGTTTCTTGGATTTTTAGGACATAAGAGACTCTCCAAGATTATTTTTAAACCAGTGACTGACTTTATTGTCTCAAGACAAGAAGCCCAATCAGAGTCATTAGAAGCTTTTATAAGGTTAAGTTTAAAGTTTATTTTTTAATATGGTATCAGAGTCATTTAGAGTCTATTATCATAACGAGAGTTTCTTGGACTTATCTATCATCCGTTATCGGATTGCTATCGGACAAACCATAAATATATAGTCTCATGCACAATAAAGACATTTCATAATATATAAGTGGGTGTAAACATTATCTTATAAGTCAGTTTTATAAGGTTAAGTGAAACTTAAAAAATCCATTTCCTAAAATTTGTAGATTTCTTGACACTTATATGATTAGCATACCAAAGTTTTTTTTTTTTCTTTTCTTACTAAGCATGTTTAAAGTTCTTAAATTTAAAAATTTAGGAAGTGATTTGTTGCATTTGGGTATTTGCTTCAACAAGTTATTACTTTTCTATTGATGATATTCTTAATTTTGCGTACAAGGTAGTTGAGAGACGATTACGTGACTCTAACTCCATTCTACTAGCTTTTTCCTAGTACAATTTTAAACTTATCCTTTATTTTTTAAATAACCATCTATGTAATTCCAACATCTCCTGTGTGAAAGTAATGCATCTCGGGACACTACTTTTGTTCCATTGTAATTGATGGTTTTCATATATAGGGTGTGACTGCACATGCTGGAATAAACGTTTGCCTTTGAAGTGTTGTAGCCTATGAAAAATACAAGAACATGTCTTTTCCATAATGGCACAATTGTTTATAGCTTTGTGTTGTATTTTGAAATATCAAACTCATTTGGATATATGGAACTTGTGTCGTGTTTCAGTGGACTTCTTCCTTGATTATATATAAGAGTCCCTTCTCTAGTGCTTCAATGGTATTTTTCTAATGTACCACAAAATTCATTAGGCTCTTGGAAAGTTGATGATTTTTTCCGTCTTAAAGAAAAAAAAAAACCTTTTATATTAACTTGCAAGATCTTGCAAAAATGCTTGGGTTTTCTTATTTCTATGTTAGATTTCAATGGAATTAGGCAAAATAGTTCAACCAGATTTCTTCTGGACTACTCACACTCAAATTCTATTTTAGGGATTAATCTAACCCCTTTTAATGTATTACTCCGTAATTTATTGCTTAGTATTTTTATTAAAGGATTAGGTTGATTCATTTTTTACTGCACACATTTTTAGGGAATCATCCAACAACTATTTCACGTAATTATGGTATATAAATATACTTTCTATTTTTAATTAAAACATTTGTTGTTTGCTCTTGCTACGACCTAGACAACTACAATGTGCACACAAAAAAAGGCATGAGCTTCTTCCAGAAAAAAAAATTATCTAAAATGTTAATTACCAAATTAAGTCATTTGATTCAGTCAAAATCAAAGCAATAAAATATGCGGCAACAAAAGGTTTATATTTTTTCAAAGATAATATTTAGGCTAATAGTCTTTACCATTATTAAAATTATGTATACTCGATTATATATTTATAAGATATAATATAAAGACTTATACTATATACGAATTTACTAACTATTTAAGCATGTGAAGTATGGACTAGTTTATAATAATAAAATCACAATTTCTTTGTTTTTGTGTTATCCTTCTCAAAAATTGGATTTGGATACCCCTTTAACACACAATCATTTATTTTCTTTTTCACTTTATATTAGATAGCAGGAGACAATAAATCTAACATATTTTTGTTAAAATAATTTTGATACATCTTCAGTTTAAACTTACAAATAAGTGACATTTATATTCTATAAATTAATTTAAGATCTTTAACACACTATAACAAATTTCTTGATAAAAAATAAACAAAATAATAATAATAATAATAATATTTAATAACCCATGTTATTCTACATACCACAGTGATAAAGACAAGAATATATTTATGAAAATCTTTCCGGTAATTTACTCAACACTAATATGATATTTTTGCTTTTGTTCTCAAACTTTCTACATATCACCCATCTTATTCATTATGTTTTTTTTGTGTTTATTTATATATTTAAAAATAAGTTAAAGGAAGATAATTTATAAAAATCATGAATGCTTATTGAAACTTTGAAAATTTAAATAAAAAATAATTGGTAGAAATTTTTTGGAACGGAAATGGAAATTGGACGGCTGGACGCTAGCTAGTGGCGTGCCGCCGATTCGGTGTTGACCGTTGACCGCCGCTAGAGGTTTGCGCGTTAAGTAATTGCGACCTAATTGCAGTTTAATGGGTATACGTGCCTAGTCAATGGCAAACGCTTCCCTCATTCTTTTCTTCTTTTCTTTTGTCTTTGTTGACACCATCTGACGTCATAATTTTATTCTCTAAACAGCACTTAATTACTTTCCTATTCTGTTTCCTATTTTTTGTTTTTACTTTTCTACTTTCTCATTTTTTTTGTTGACATGTGATGAAATGTTCAAAGAAAATTTCATTAATGTTGTTGATGTTGAAAAATAAGAAAGCAATAGGTGGCTGTGCATAAGACCTAAACCCTCTAACTATCTGTCTTGACGTGGAAGAATTCATTTTATATGGATTTCTATCATTTTTAATTTCATTTCCGCGTCTCATGGCTTCTCGAATCTTTTCTTATTTTATTTACTTACAATTGGTCAGTGTGATAAGGGTTCAAAATATAGTTGTTGAATAGGCATATAGAAAGAAAGAAAAAACTAAAAAGTTACTTGGACCAATTTCCGCTATATCATATAACCTTTTATCACTACAGTCCTCTAGTTTTAACATGTGTTTGGATAAAAAGTGTTATAGTTTTAAAAAAATTTGAATTACATTTTATTTTTTTCAAATATTCTATGTAAATAAAATAATTCAAATTTATTGAAGAAAAAATATTTCCATAACTACTAAATATAAAAAAATTATCTTAATATCAAACAATATTTAGCCATTCAAAAATATTAAAATGTGATGTTTTTCGATGAATGTCGATCAGGATTTTTTTTTTATCAAAGTTTGAAAAGATTATTTTCTATCAATGTTAATAAAAAAATTAATATTGTTTTAAGTCGATGTATGTCACAATCATTTCAATTTACATTGATTAAGATTATTTAATTGACATAGTTGATGAATATTCTTTTAGTTACTTTGTAATTGATCTGGCCTAAAAACTCACTCATTAAAATTGGCCAAAATAATTATAATCATGGCTTTCTGAAAGTTTCCTCATTCGATATTATAAAAAACACTATAATCTACTTCAAAAAAAGTTGACATTATTGAAAAGCAATCCGTACCAACATCGACTAAAAAATAACTTTAAAAAATCAAGCAAAAAATATAGATAATAAATGTAAAAAAAAAAAAAAAGTTCTGCTAATATCGACCAAGAAAACAATAGCTAATGATGAAAAAAAAACAATACTAGTTTGCTTCAGATGAAAAATATTCCAAACAATATTAGCTTAAAAAATAACTTTTGCCAAAAACCATAAATTATATTGCTCGAAAAAACATCTCATTAACATCGATAAAAAAAAATAATTCTGCATCAATAAAAAAGAATAATCTTACCAATATTGATTTTAAAAAAATCCAAACTAACCTCAACTTATAAATCATGTCAAAATTGAATAAAAAAATCCCAATGATAATGATTGGAAAAAAAATTAATTGACATTAATTAAAAAAATGAATTTGATATTGATTGAAAAATATTATTAATGTTAACAAATAAAATTCTGACTAATGTCAAAATAACCACTCACTTTAATTTAATTCAAATAAACTTTTATCAATATTATTCAAAAAATATTTAACACAAGTTTCATGTCAAATCAATGACATTTAAATCTTAATTAAGTCAATGATGTATTGATAACCTTATATTTTTCTTAACTAGTAACATTGAAATTCCCAAAAAAAAATTAAGTTTGATGAATTGTTTATCAAATAATTCTTTTATTTGTTTTTTAATTCTCGATAACATTTTATAAAAAATTAGTTTTCTAGTCAAGAGTATATACGACTTTGAACTTGAAACATTCAAGTGGTAAAGGATAAATATACCCTTTATCGATGTGTATTAGATTATCATTTCTGTGTAGCATTATCTGGTATATATGGACCGAATTTCGACCTCTCCGCCTTTAATCATAATTCTATCTTAATTAAGTGATTAAAACTAATTGATTGAAATCTCTTGATTGTACTATAATATAACGTTAGATACACATATCGAAAAATAACCCATAAGTCATCAATCTTCAAACCAACCCATGATCCTAAACTACAAACACATGTCTTGGTCCAAATATAAATTATATGATAAATCCATTTTCTTAAGATAATTTAGAAACATTTTTCATTGAGAATAGCCATATAACTTTTATTATTATCCGGTTTTATGAAGACAAAAAATTTGATTTGATGTTTATAGCTTTCAAGTCCCATTCTCAATACGTAATAATGTTGTATGATGTAAAAAGCATGTTTAATGTTAATGAAAAACATAAAATGTATCTATAAAACTCTATCTATTAAAAAGTTTAAATAATGAAAAGTGTTGGAACAAATATTCGTATAAGATCTTTTTTTTTTTTTTAAGTTTATGTTGATAACGATTTAAACCTAGGTTGAAAAAATGTATCATATACAAATTCACAACTATAACTATTTTAAACAGTTATGTATAACTCTGTAACCGTTTTGAATAAAAAATAAATAGTGTTACTAGAAGTTGAACACAAATTTATCTTATATTAACATTTTAATATGTATATACATGTATTAAATTTTTAGTTTAATATTATTTTCATTTTAATCTTTTGATGACGTAACATTTTTATATTTAGTACCAATATACCTATCCAAAGTTTGTGTTCAGAGCGCGTATTTTTGATGAGAAACATTTATATATTTATTACCAACATTTGCTTATTGATTGCATCATTTATTTATAAAGCACTTGCTAACATTAGTATGTACTGATGTATTAATGACCTATTATTTAAAAAACAGCAGAGATTAAAATAAATTAGATAATCTAAAAAATATATTAAAACGTTATAAAATAATATCGTTTGAAAGTGTTTTAATCAACACTACCCTGAAAATATTTAAATATCCTTTGTCCTTTTTATAATGATAGGATGAAGCGATGCGTACATCGAGATAAAGTATGGGTAATTCATTATTCATACCCCCAATAATTTCTCACAACACCGTATACATTTCAATTTTACCATGAATTTCATCATAGCGTACATCATCGTGCCAGCGAGGCAACAACAGGATCTATAAAGCAGGAAAAGAACCGCACCTCTCACCTAACAAAACAACCCCAAAAGGAACCGAACGGTAAAATACAGAGAGAGGGGCAAAGGAGATCCATAGTCCACAGACACTGAAATCAAGCTTTTCCACAGACAGGATCAATCGTTGGAGTGGGAAAAAAGACAAGAAAAAATGGGAGGGTACAAATGTTTGATGTCGCTGGTGGTGGTTTTGGCCTTGACGATGAGTTTGGCAGAGGCGCAGTCTGGAACTAGCACTTGCGCCCAAGACCTGATTCCATGCGCGGACTACTTGAATGCCACCACCACCCCACCCAGTTCTTGCTGCGACCCGCTCAAACGAACCGTCGAAAACGAGCTCACTTGCCTCTGCAACCTTTTCTACACCCCTGGCCTGCTTCAAAGTTTCAATATATCTATCGATAACGCTCTCGCTCTCAGTCGCCGCTGCGGCGTCACTAGTGATCTCACCAGCTGCAACAACGGTGGTACGTATATCTTTTTTCTCCATGCCTATTTTTCCACTCCGTTCAAAAAATTCAATTCACTCTCGTACCTATGATTTCGTTATTCAACTTATTTACTTTCTTCTGCCTCCTCAGTTTTACTCTCCACTTCAATTTTCCTTTTCTTGTGTGCGTTTAAATATTACTCGCTTCTAATAATCCTACAAATTTAATGGATTTTGAACAAATTGAATCGTTCTTTTAGATTTATTAATGTATTATTATTAGATTAGAAGGGAAAAAAGGTTGCTGGGTATTTTCGTACTACTGTCCAAAGTTTCTGTTCACAGCGTTTCTGATTTTGATGGGTGTTATTGAGTGTCTTTTAGCATGAGTGCATTGATTAGGGTTTATTCTAGCGCTGTAGTACTAATTTTGTTCTGTTCTTTTTACTTGAAATTTTTCAGCTCCATCTCCAGGTTCAAGCGCACCCCCAGGTAAAAACGTCTTTTCAACATCTGATACTATTCATTTTATAGACTTTCATCACCTTCATGAATATACATTTCCGATAATCTGACAAACATATGTTTCATTATTTTCCAGATAAATTTGTTATTTTATTTTAACAAGTTTGGAAGAATTTTTTACGGTTAAGTTTCATAATAAACTTTCATTAAATTAAAAATATGATTAGTTTAGTTTAGAATTTAGTAAAATAATTTGTTAAGTTAATATTGAATTGATGAATATGATTAAAATTTAATTAAATGAGATAAGTCAAATATCAATTTGGAAATGGCCAAAATGAGGCGTATTCTTGTCTACCTACCTAACTACATCTTCCTCACTTTTTTTATTAAACATTTCTCCCTTGTCATTCCATTCCACATATCCATTATGACAAATAATAGACTTTTCAAATGAAATGGTAAATCTCAAAGATATTGCAAGAGGGAACTGAGATTAACTTAATGCAATAGGTATTAATCAGCTTGAATTTAAGTCTCAACAACCATAAAGCGTAAATATGAATTTCGTTTTCTCGTTTTTCTCACCACCCACTATCTTTCACGGGGTCTCTTGGCAGAACCTTCCGCTGAACAAAAAATAGTAACCACAAAACGATTATTTGTCAAATAAATTATTTGTCAAATAAACTTGCGTGTGAGGCACACATCTGTAATAAATTTCGAAGTAGTTGAAATTTGAAGTTTGAACAGTACAATTTATTTTGCTCCTTCATAAACATTAAATTTTGGGGTTGCAGCCACTACTGGAGGTGACAAAGGAGGAGCAGGCAAAGTAACATTCAGCGGGATTTCTTTCCTCCTCTTGTTTTGGGTATCTATGGTGTTTAATTAAGGTGGCATTTTAGCCTTGGGAGCCTCCTATCTCCTATATATGTTCAACTCATCTTTTTTACTATCTCCTCACTCCACTATTCAGTCATTTGATTGTATTTTCTTGTGTTTTTCCTCCTTAGGAACCTATGATTCAATTGAGTAAAATAGTTTATTTACGGAATGGACATTCATTCTTCTTCTCAATTTTTTGTTGCTACACTTATTTGTGCTTCTGTTGCACCATTTATATACACTGGACTGTTGTTATTATGAATTACTATTATTTTATCTTCGCAAGCTCTTCCCCAGTTTTCTTACCTAAACAATGTGTGTTTGTGTGTGTATTTAAAAGTTAAAAATAGTGTGGGCCACTAAAGGAGTTGTTTGACTCGTGTGGGCTTGATAAAATTGATGTTTTAAACGAGTGTAAATGTTGGTAGAGAGTTCTTAGTCAGTGTGTGGCCAAACTCGGATGCTAAAATTATGTGTGGACTCTATTGCGATATAATTTATCTTTGTTTATAAGGGATTTATGGTGGATATAAATTCTTGTCGTTTTATTTTTGAGTAATTGTTTTTTTAAATTAAAATAACTACTTATACCCAAAAAAATTACTTACAAAATAAATAAAAATTGTCTATAAAATTATAAAAATTATTAATATTTTTTTAATTTAAAAAATTTACTTTATAATAAATAAAAAATACTTTTTATTTATTTAATAGAATAAAAATTGAATAAATTTTATTATTATTTTAAAATAGATAAATAACTTATTTTTTTTAAAATAACGAATATATAATTATTTGATATTGTTTTGCAAAAATTACATATATATTAAAGTATACTATTTTTAATTAATTATTCACAAAAATAAAAAATTATATATATTAAGTTAATAAAAATATAAATGCACATCTTAAATAAGCAATGTGTTTTTGTTAGTATTAATAATATGTTTTTTCTCCTGGATTACCTTCTATAAAAACATTAATTTGATTTTAGTACATCTAGAATGTTAACGAATTAATCTTTATCATGGTTATTTTTTATATAATATTTTAATTTGATTCTTATAAATGTAATAAAGGTCGGCCTTGGGCTTCGTCTGGGTAAGATAGTTGAGGGCCCATGATAATTAAGGTGCCCAATATTTTTAAAAGAATATATGAGCGTTTACAAGTTTTTATATTATTGATATAAGCAGATTGATATTATTATTTTGTTTTATATATTTTTATATTGAAAAAAAGTCAGATATATTAAAAATATTAAAAGTACCAATCATGATCGGTACTTTTAAACTAGAGTCTATGCAAGTAAAGTAATACCACAGCATGAATTTTCTAATATTATTTATATAATGGCCCCTGAATAATCCATTAATAGTGTATGATTATGTGAGAATAAGTGAAAATAATGCAATGCCCGTACTTTTGGAGTAAGAAATGGATTGGACCAGTGGATTCATTTAAACTAAAAAATTGAGTTGAATTAGTTTGAGAATCGATAAATTCATTAAAAAAAAATAAATCCGCGAGGATCCATCAAAATTCAGTTTATAATGGTTTGAAGAAAATTATTATGATTTCACAATTATAATTCAAATGTTATTTTTTCTAAAAAATAAAAAATAAATAAAGTATTCATCATTTTTCAATAAATTTATCATTTTCGAAGAGTTTTACTATATATTATTGAACCTTAAATCTAAACATTATGAAATATTTGATTTTTTTTTACGTTTATTGTGAACGTTAAAAGCTTATAAAGTGCGTTACTTTTGACCTTTTAGTGTCCTTATTAAGTTATGATATTATTTTTTAATATTATTTTATACATAGTTAAATTATGTGTATTATTTCATTAATATCAGTTTAACCATATGTTGAATTAATAAATCTAGAATAAGTGTGTTAATATACTTCAACAATCGATGAGTTCTCAAAACATATCACAACAATGGAGACTTTGAATGGATACTGAGGCACAACACAAGTTTTTTCAGGCAAATTGGTTGTATGCATTCATAACAGAAATATTGTTTGGTAGCAGAGTGATAATTAATATTTGGTGAATTTAAATGCATAATTTGGATGAAAAAATAATAAAGAAGGCAAATTCTTCCAGCACCTCCTCTATTGGTTCTTCTAGCACCTTTATATAATTTTAAAATTTCAAACATATTCATTTGTTTGTATTAAATTGAGCAATCCATAATACCTCTCATTTAAAATATACACCCCAAATTAAATAATTGAAAGCTAAAATTGGATCTGAGATTGCATATTGAACTGCACATTCTGATTTATTAATTTAGTTTATATATCGAATTATACATTTGATAAGCAATTTCAATTCCAGTTTTAGCTTTTGGATATTTCAAATTCAGTTTTAACTTTTGGATTGTTCAATGTAGTATGTACATTTAGTTTATATTCCAAATCGGATTGTACAATTTGGTAATAAATATTGGATTGTACAATCTGGTAATAAATATCGGATTGTACAATCTGGTATTCATTTTTCTAATAATATATCAAATTGTATAATCTAATATGAATATCCCATATCCAATTATATATAACGGATTGTCCAATCCAAAATGTTAATAATAAAATAAAACTAAATTGTATGATGCAATATCAATGAAACACAAAAAAAAAGGTCAAAAGATAATGTGAGAAAGATTCATATAACAAAAAAGTTAAACTTACCTTCACAATAATGGAAGTCCCTCACATTAGTTGTTATTGTTGTCGCAACCTCGCTTACTAAAAGAAACTATACTTTCATGATTGATCGTTCAAACCATTTTTTTATAATAAAAATACATATTTATTATGAATAGTTATAATTCAAACCATTATTGATAATAAAAATATATATTTATTATAAGTAATTATAGTTTCAAACCATTCTTGATAATAAAAATACATATTTATTACAGTAGTTGCACAAACTCCATAGGAGAAAGGAGATCAAAGGGTGTAGTGTAATATTAGGAGATAATTAGGATATCCTAATTTTTAAGAAAAGGCAATAAAGAAATTTCACATTTATTATGGAGAATTTACCTATAAGAAAAAGTCATGGACAATGTGTTTGGGCCTCAAACATTGTGGTCTGGCCGTTTTCTGCACCTCTTTATATTTTAAAAAATATATAATTTACTCTTAATAAATTTATATTTTGAATTGTATTTGAGAGTTTAAAAAATATTTTTTAAATTCAAAAATTTGGAATATAATTTTATATTTTAAATTGTAAAATTTGATTATGAATTTTTAAATATCTTTTGAATTTTAAAATTTTTATATTTTAAATTTTAAAGTTCAGAAAGTATTTGAAAATCTAAAAAATATCTTTAAAATTTTACAATTTAAAATATAAAATTATATTTTAAATTATATAATTTATAAGATATTTTAAAAATTTTTAAAAATTTTTTAATTATATAATTTAAAATATAAAATTATATTTCAAACTTTACCGATTAAAATATAACTTTATATTTTAAATTTTAATCTTAAAAGTATCTTTTCAAATTGTATAAATTTATAAACTTATATTTCGAATTCAAAAGATATAAAAAAAATAATATACCGTTCAAAGCAAAGGCAATATAATAAGATTATCTCGAAAAAAAAAAAATTAATACGATACATCTACAAATTATATAATTCATAAATAAAATAAAAAAAATCCAGCACTTTTTGTCCATGAGTAATTTTGGAATTTAAAAAGTTAAGGAGATGTAAAAAGAAATTATAGAGGCGCACGAAGAAAACACACGTGGTATGCTTTGAGGCAATTTTGATGGACGAAAAAATGAAATCGAAATGAAAGTGAAAACTAAGTGGAAGGTGGAGAAGTGTGGATCCATCTAGAATGAATGGCATGAAAGAAACACAGAGGTAGGTAGCTACCACCGTGAGTGCATTTTGTTTTGTGAGGTAAGGGGAGAGGTGTTATAAATAAAGAAAGAATAGTTGGAGTGAAATGGCATTTCTGAGGTCAATAGCAGCAACCACAGCAACTGCTGTAGCAGCTATTCCTGCAGCCTTCGCCTTCTCTTCTCTTTCCTCTTCTTCTTCTTCTTCTTTCCCTCGCTCTTCCCAATCTTCCAATTCCCCCAATTCATTCCGCCTTCTCAAAACCTTTGCTACCCCTCCCTCTGTTCTCCACATGGACCACAAACTCTCTTCTCAGGTTCCTCTTTCTTATCTCTCTTACTTTTCTCTCAATTACTTAATTCCCCTCTAATCTAATCATTCCATTCTTTTCTCTCGCAGCCTAATTCCGTTTTGCCCGAGTTACTGGTCAGTTAGATGTTCTCTCTCTTCACTGTTTGGCTCGGTTAAGTCAAATTCTTAGTTCCAATTTCTTTTTGTGATGTCAGACGGAGTACATGGTGGATATGAAATGCGAAGGTTGCGTTAATGCTGTCAAAAATAAGTTGCACGAGATTAATGGTAAGTGTTTCGTGAAGTGCTTGGACCAGCTTGTATCACTTATTTTCTGCCTTCAACGTGTTTGGAACCATGAATGAATGGAATTGGAGTTTGTAACCTCCAACCGATCAAAGTTTATCAGACAGGATTTGAGGTATATCGTGCATTAGCTCTAGTAGTTACCTTACCAACCAAGCCCATGCCCAGTTTCTCTTAATAAGATAATTTCTCGTGACCTATAATGTAGCCTCTCCCCACAATCTGGATGGTGATTGGGGGGAAACAAATATGGACGTAGTCTCTGTCCCCAAGATTTTAGAGAAGATCATGGAAACAATTAAAAACTTTCCAATAGTGATGCTAAGGGGGAGTTTAAAAGAGGAAGATATTCCCATAGGTTGTACACACTTGAATGCTCTGAGACTAGGTAAACTCTGACGTAAGTAGGTAAACTTTAGGCCAGAACAGGTTTATTTTGAGCTGATTTACTGAAATTAAATTAAATCAATTCACAAATCTTATGGTTTTAAGCAACCCATAGATTTCTGAATTCACGTTGTTTGGGTCCTCGCATTTTTTTTCAGGAGTTAAGGACGTAGAGGTGGACTTGAGCAATCAGGTTGTAAGGATTCTTGGTTCATCGCCGGTTAAGACTATGACTGAAGCCCTGGAGCAGACTGGTAGAAAAGCCCGGCTAATTGGACAAGGAATACCGGAAGGTTTGCTACTCAATTTCTTGCTTTGTCACGATTTCAATTGTAAATTTTGCAATGCTAAGTTTCCTTAATGACTTTGCATGCTTTGTTAGCGCCCAAAACCAGTTTCACACACTGGGACCTTTTCAAAGTAAAAAATGTGAGTGAGATTAATTTGGACACACATCCCAATCATTTTAATGTAGAGTTTATTTCAAAGTCAATTTTACCAAAATCATTTTAATGTAGAGTATATGACCTTTTCTAAGTTAATCATCTTACATGAGATTGTAAAATCTGCAAAGATGAAGGTTTGGGGTTTACTCTTTATTTGTTTATTTGGAGGAATGAGTGTGATAATTATGAAGTGGGATGTTTAGTGTGGTCATTGTCACCTCTTAAAACTTGAGTTTGTATGCTCCTTTAAATACATCCTTGTCACAGTAGTTCATGTCCCTACTTCTTCTTTCACTGTCACAGAGAGAGAATAAGTTCCTTTTCTTTGAAAACTGGTAACATATGAAGGCATACAACCTGTACACCTAATAGATATTCCTTAGTGTCCACTTTTTTGTTCCAAGTCTGTCATACAATAAACGAACAAAAAATCAAAATTAGAAGCTTTAGCTTTTCTTTTCAACATTTTTGAATAATTTACTGCTAAGGCTTGATGATAGATACATTTGTTATATTCCCTTCAATTGCAAGGATTCATTGACCTTGTTTCGATATGTATATGCCTTCATTCATGTATTAGGTTGAGGCTAGGTTGGGAGACTTGAGGATGTCTCTACTGTGGGAAACAATTATTGACTGTTAAGATATATTTATTTTAAAATTGACAGTTCAGATTTTTTTCCTGTTGTTCACTTAATCTTTCTCTTTTCCAATTTACCCCCCCTCTTCATCCTTTCTTTTTTGATTTCTCACTTTTCCCCCCTATGGATCTGAACCCAACCCTTTCTCCAAATTGGAAATAAGGAGTTGGCCTGCACGAGATACAAATCATTCTTGCTTGGGACCTTTCAGTTGGCTCAACTCTAATGGCCTGTAACCATGATGGAGGGAGCCATGCTGTCTGCATGATACCCCTAAATCCTCTTCCGATTTTAACGATGCAAGAATGAGCTCCTTGACAACCAATTTATTCACGGTGGCTGCGGCTGTGGTTCTGGTCATACTGGATCCCAAAGGCAAGCCCTTTTGGAGAGAGAGGGAAAGATTGTCGGATCAAGTGGCAGGCATTTTCATGACTTGGATGGCAGTGAGCACTTCTTCAAATTATGGATATTTCAACCTAGGCGCACTGGCTGAATAACCCTTCCCCATGCTCAAATCAGACCCTGATTTGATTCTTGCTTTCTTCGGCTTAGTTTTGCATCCTCTTTGATTATTTGTTCCTCCATCGATCATTGTTTTTTAGTTTCTTTCCTTTGTGAATGATGTTGCTGAGTAAGCAGAAGAACTACCAGAAATGTGAATTTCAGCATCAATGTGCTAATTGAACGTCAGTCCAATTTGGTTCATGGCAACGCAAAACAGAGTTGGAGGGATGGAGCAGTTATATCAACCATTCTTTTTAAAATAAATTTATCTAAGGTTTCACTATCTCCTATCCATATCGGGAGATATTTTCAAGTCTCTACCTATATGCGTTGCTGGTTGAAGATCGGAAGTGATCATATTACCTAGATACTGCTTCTCTCTGCTACTTATTTCTACATTGTACCATTTTTATTATTTATCTGTTTTTATTTTTATTTACCGAAGCAGTAGAATATCTTATATAGGATTTCTGTTTGTTCTTATAGTCAATCACTAGCAATTATAGAGTAAAAACAACTCTTCCATCAATGTCTTATATTCTTTTGACTTAAGAAAATAGTTTAAACTGGATCCTCCCTGCCCCCACCTTCAAATCCTTGACTGTGTTATGTTTCTGACACTCCAAAAAAGTCATGTGTGAAATATGAGCTATCTTGTGCTTTTGTAATACATATACCATCAATATGTCTGTGAAGAATGAAGGACACTGCTGGTTTTTGACACAGCAGGTAGCATAATTTGTTAATCAAATTAGGTTGTAAACAGCTTTAGTATTTCCTTAAGCAAGATTAGGTATAATGGTATTTGATTTCATGTTTTCACTAAATTTTGTATTCATCTGTCATACTCTCATTGTTTCTCCCCTAGTTGTAGTTGTTTTGACTTCTTTGTATATTCTCTTTATCAACCCCAATTTGGAATAACCTTGTTCTTGCTTAGCTTAGACTGCAACAGATACTTGATGTTTTATCAATTAATTTTTTAAATAAATATTTTTAGTTGTGTGAAGTCTCCTGATTTCCTTGTATTTAATTATCCTGTTACACCATTTATTACACAATATGGTAATTGTGTTTAAGGGACTCATTTGATTAATATGATTGTCAGCAATATGTTTTTACTGCTGTTTTCATGGTTTCAGCTGTCGTATAACTTCTGATTTAGTTAAATCTTTCTTTTTTGCCTTTCAGATTTCTTGATATCTGCTGCTGTTTCCGAATTCAAAGGTCCAGATATTTTTGGTGTTGTTCGCCTAGCTCAAGTAAATATGGAACTAGCTAGGATTGAAGCCAACTTTAGTGGGCTGTCACCAGGAAAGCACGGTTGGTCTATTAATGAGTTTGGAGATTTGACTAGAGGTGCAGCAAGCACTGGTAAAATATTCAATCCGATAAATGAGGAAAACACCAAAGAGGTTTGATTTTCCACATACCTTTAAATTTCTGTTTTCTTTACCTGGTTTAAACATATTTCTTCTAGGTTTAAATATTCATTTGGTTCTAACACTTGCCCACAATTTGTGTTTTAGTCCGTATACATGGAAACTATGTATTTTAGTTTCTAAACTAAACAGGCTAATATGTATGTTTTAGTCCCAGCCATCGGTTGCCAAGTAAATCTGTTAGCTATAGGTTCTCTAAATCTGCTACATAATTGAAGCCGCCCAAAATTAATGTAAAATCACTACAAAAACAATTAATTGTTTTGGATTTTTGGTGGTTGAGAAAATTTCTGTCAATTTTACTCTAGCCATGCCAGATTCAGTTTTGTAGCAGTTATAGAAAACCTAAATAAGTTACTTGGTAACTATTGGAAGGGACTAAAACATAAACAATTTGCTCGTATAGGAATTATAATGTAGAGTTTTCTATAGAGATTGAAACGAAAAGTATGAAATAAATGTAAGGACCAATTTAATAATTAATCTTTCATTTAAGGATTGATGACTGGTGTATATATTATTACGAAACAGTTATGTTAGGATAGTGAATATTTTTTAATCGAATAGTGTAGGGTTGCATCATGATGTCAATTAAGTTCTTAGGATATTTCTGTTGATTGAGGCTGCTGTTTTCATCTCAAGTGTGATGTTTGACGGCTCTGGCTCCTGTGGAAATTTCATTCCGCGTCTGGGGGGTGGGTGGGTAGGAAGGAAGATTCGCATAGAATACCTCAAAATTTCTTCCTTAGGCTACACAAAATACTTTTAAAATTGTACCCTCAGAAAATAATCCAACCCGTTTATTTGGATTAATCTGATGACTAAGTTTCAAAGAGGTCAGCCCCTGAACCTCCTAGCGTGGATACTAACTAATGTCGTCTCTTCTTCCCTTTAACTCGAGACTGGGGAACTATGTACTCTTCTGAAAATGCTCATAACCAGGTCGAGCACCCAAAGGCCAGACAAACACTCTAAAAGCCTTTCCGCCTCGATTGGCTCAAAGCTAGGAGGCTTATAGTTAAACAGATCGGGTGTAGTCTAATTACAGGTCATGAGTCCAGTAACTCCAGTCACCTTTGACCCAGTTCGGTCAAGATCCAATGCTCACATCTTGGTTTTAAAACTTGGAATCTTTCTTTAAGGTAGTTAGGTAATCAAATTGTTGATCGCCTATAGGCCAATCTAATGGAAAGATTTTGGCAAGATGTTTTGTTACCAAAACTCAAGGGTTCTATGGAATAAAAAGAGAAAATTAGTTTTATAGTACCCTTAGCTTTCCGCTTCATGTAAAGTTGTTTTCCAGTACCCAGGTTTTCGCCTAAAAACTTCAAGAGGGATCTCCCTATAAATAAGAAGGCAATCAAGGTCTTAAGGCAGACTCAAATACTCTGATTTGAGGTCACATAAAGTTTGAACCAGAACAGAAAACATGTTAATAAGTTTCACGAAGGAAATCTAAAGGTTAGAAAATGGTAAATCAAGAAGATAATTTTTGTTGTCTTCGCTTGCTACAGTAACTAACTAGCTCTTGGCCCATGATCTACGTCATCATGTCTAGGAGCTTGTCGTTGAGGGAGGAGACTAGGGGACCAACAACTGACACCCCACGGGTTTCACCCCACCGTCTATGGTGGTTTTAGTATTTCAGTATGTATCAGCTCCTCATTCGTAATCATGCCAGGGGTTTGGAGTAGTAGGTAAATAATGTTTAAGATAAAAATGTTAATGGCACTATTATAACATGATGAAGATCCTATATTATAAATGATAAAATTATATTAAAATCAATTTAAAAAGTTGAGTTAAACTTAAATTACAATTCCTTACAAAATACAAACTCATTCACATTTTGTTGGATTTCAGCGGATTTTAGTTTTAACAGTTGAAATTGGCAATTCCGTAGTTATTAGTTAATTCATTTAACATATCTTAAATATGGGTGATAAAGTTAGTATTTTGAAGTTACTATAATTTTATCGTTTTTAGTGTTTCAAACACAGTATGATTAAAAAAAGTCAATTCAAACCGTATTTTTTATATTGGGTTCGAAACAGGAAAGTTAATTTATAATGAAAATTGTTTTCAAATTTTAGATTTCAAACTAAACTTAACGAGGTCTGCTTGATTGGATTTTCAGCCACATGGCGACCTGGGAACACTAGAAGCTAATGAAAAGGGTGATGCCTTCTACAGTGGGGTCAAAGAAAAGCTGAGAGTGGCTGATCTTATTGGACGATCTGTAGTGGTATATGCAACTGAAGATAAATCAAAACATGGTATAACAGCCGCAGTAATTGCCAGAAGTGCAGGAGTAGGTGAGAACTATAAAAAGCTCTGTACGTGTGATGGCACCACCATATGGGATGCCACCGATAAAGATTTTGTTTCCAGCAAGGTCTGAAAAAGTAATTAACTGAAGGCAAAGCATAGTTATTTATTTGTCTTGTCCCCCATCAGCACTATCCAATATGAGGATTACATATCTCTTTTGGAAAGTAATTCATCTGTCTTTAGCTTACAGTCAATTTCTTCACAAGAATTATGAACTTATTGTTTGGTTTTAGATGGTTGTTAATTTGACAAATCTCTTAAGTTCTGGAGTTCTCTTATTTTAGACATTCTAATAATTTTTCGACATTAATAAAATTCTATAATAAAAAATGTAGTCAAATAATTGTTCAGGTTTAGGATTATTGTGTATGGTTTCAAGCATTTTTATATAATTCCTTGTTTAATTATTAGATCTAAGAACTTTTAAAATATAAACAACATATTTTTTTGTTGATTCTCTAATTAAAAAAAAAATGATTATAAAATACAGTATGAGACTTCGATAAAGTTTGTTAAATTACTCAACTCACTAAAAAAAGGGTTTCTGCATTTATTTTAAAGTTTGACCTATTCATGAGAACCTTTCCCTTTGATAAGAACCTTGGAAATGCTTCACTGTTAGAATTTGGTTAAAAGATATATGATAGGAAAATAGCCTCTTAAATATACTTTTCTATGATAAAATGTCATGTTAGCAACATACATATATACCATCTTTCGAGCACAACAATAATAATCGTAAAAAAAAGTTAGACTCGTAAAAATAACAATTTTTTCTATTAGTTAATTAAGCAGACAAAGCAGGTAATAGGCCTTCTTTCATAGCCATTTCTAACAGTGCAACAGCCACCAGAACTTTGCAATCCGCTGTTGTGCGCCAAAGTTTCTTGTATGGTACTACGCATACCTTAATTAGCTCCCCGTGTTCTCGAAGGCCAGTCTCTTTACCCTGTAGTTGTGTGATAATCTCTTTCTCAACACGCCCTCTGTACAGAAAAA
Organism: Phaseolus lunatus; assembly: GCA_013389735.1. Lineage (NCBI taxonomy): Eukaryota > Viridiplantae > Streptophyta > Magnoliopsida > Fabales > Fabaceae > Phaseolus > Phaseolus lunatus. The sequence continues at coordinate 37,878,596 of CM023859.1, forward strand.
TACTGATTTCTTCGTCACATCCTCCCTTATCACGAAAGAAAACAAAACGTGAAAATTAGATTTCCAAGTGATATAAGAAGTAGGGACAAACCCTGTCAGCAAAATGTATAAAGGAATGTAGTGATGAGATCATTTCAATAGTTTCTTCAGAATAATTTTGAAACATTTTAGAAATCAATTAATTTGATAAGTTTACTTTGAACAAATCATTTCAACAAATTTATGGCGGTATAAGGCCCGTCTACAAAGCTTATTAACATTTAAGATTAGAACTGCTTGCTAATTGTTTGCTGAATGCAACATATTAACATAACAACGATATGATACTAAACTATACTCATATTGCCATGCCAAATTATTACAAAATCTTGCAAAGCAGCATCATGAAATTTGAAAAAGCAATAAGATCAAAAAGGCAAAAGTCTCAGAAACAAACCCCAGAGGGGAAAACTCTGCATCCAGTTTTAGAGTCAAGGAAAGCAGTGAGGTCAACCATGTCTTCTACATTTAACTTGATACCAATCTCTTCCTCAACCTATCAAAGTCATAAATACAAGAAACCGTGTAAAGTTGAAGGCATTTACATTACTAGAAAAGATAGATGTCGGACAAACAAGTAAAAGGGCCATAAAACGTGCACGTTTAGCACCGCTATGTATAAAAAAAAGGAGTTGATAAGAGGGAGAGAAAAATAGACCTCACGAACTGCAGTTCCAACAAAATCACCTTTGTTATCATCCAGCATTCCGGCAGGCAATTCCAAAATAATTCTTCCAACAGGCACCCTTGCCTTATGAATAAGAACAGTCATAACACAAAATTCAGATATAAATCTAATTAACCAAAAAACAAAGAAGCTGCAAGGCATCAACATCTACCTGTTCCGTAAGAACAGCATATGTTTCACCATCTGATTCCAGGAGTATCAGCACCGCCACAGCTGGTCCTCTTGAAAATACAATGCCTGGAATCTAATAATGGCTTATTTTACTATAAAGGAATGAGATCAGCATTGGCAGCACTAAATGTAGATGATTGAACTGGTTAAATACTTGTTACACAGTCGGCAAGTCCAAGGTCTTAATCATCTTAGATCCCCAAAGAGGATGTGTTTCATACATGGCCATGAGATTACTATAGGCAGGTCAAATTCCTTATGTCTTTTTCAAACGCATGATGTGTGTGGACATACAATGCTGTTCCAAGTATACGAAAATCTCACAAAAGCCCCAGCTTATCTGAGATTGCAAGGTGTAGCACAACAAAAAGGGCACCTAATTCGGTCTGGGAAGTTAGATATACATAGTTATACCCACACAAACAGAGAGGCTATTTCCAGGATATGAATGAATCCACATCCTCCAGTTTACAAAGCAAAACATTATGACTGCTTCTAGGCTTGGGATCAGATATTGTAGTGCATTTATTCAATGTGTGATTTAAAAACTTTTATGTAAACCATCTCATACCTTTTTCCCCGTTTCCTTGTCAAAAATGTCCGCTTTAAACTTGAGAAACCCAATGCGCTTTCCAAACATGTCAACTCCCTGTTGATATAAAATAAGTGCACCAAATTACTTTTAATTATAAGGAAACATGAATAAACGAAGAATAGAATGTAAATATCCTTTTACTTAAATTCCCTCGAAACAAATCCTTAGATGATAAAAAAAAAACAATATTGTTCAGGCAAGGTTACCAATCCAAGACTCAGCAGCATCAAAACCCAATAGGATCTAACCCATCTTCCCAATTAATGTTAATGAGATGGCCCCTAGATTTATTATCTCGCATAGAGAGACCTTCTAAGGGGAAACTACAGCCTCCCCCAGACTTATTAGGTCAAGGAGGAAGACTTCAAATTGGACACTGCAACTCCTCCATAAAACAAGGCTAGGAAACCCAAGTAGGGTCATCAGAGCATATACTTGCCCAGTTACCCTCATTGCTTGAACCTTAGCATACTTAATTTTTTTAGTACCAATGTGTCATGGGGGTTAGTTATCACACCTTCCTCCTACATTATTTCCATCCATCACCAAAATGAAGGAGACCTTCAAAATTCAGCTGTCAAAGGCAAGATCGTTGCCCTTCACCCATACTCAAAGCCTCATATCAGATCACATGTGCTTCTTGATAGTCTACAAAAGCTTTAAATTAAAACTATATTTTCTGAAATGACTGCCTTCTATGGATTACAATTTTAGCTAAAGCCTCAAAAGAAACAGTAAAACAGCATGAATTAAGTTTCTTGCCAAGCATTCTAGACCTTGAGATATGCACGTGGTGTTTGGTTTCTAATATTAGATTCCAATCTTTCGTGTTAAATGTGAAATTGTCACAAATTTTAAACCAATGTGATGCAGATCACACACTCCCTAGTAATGCAGATTCTTGCACGAACAAAGTATCATCATCGAAAGTTTTAGCTAAATATCTTGATTACCTGAACTAGAACTTGTCTCATAGTCATGGTGCCATCAGCTAGAACCCCATTCTCCGTTTGCAAGTTATGCAACCACTGCTTGAATAAAGAGGATTCAACAGCATTCCTGCAAGGAGGGAAACGTGAACAATCAAACCTAAAGGATCACAGCTACTAATGTTATATGACTCGAGACACACAAAATGAAACAAGTTATCCCTTTCACACAACAACTACATACATGCATGTCAATCTTCTTTTACAATTGTTTCTCACAGGAGCCAATAAAATATAGCACCTAACCGAATGAAACCTACTAGTTTCTATTCAAATTTTAAAACAAAAGGAACTGGATCGTATTTGAGTATATCTATGTTTTTCTAACATTCAAAAAATTACGCATTAGAAGAAGAGAAAATACAAATGACGACCAGAAATCGGAATAGGAGACGCCGGGAGCAGCAACAATGTGAACGGGTTCGTTGGGTTTATTGGGCAGTGTGATGGTGTGAGTCAAAGAAGGTGACTCGGTGGACATCTTGCAGCAGAAACCTTTCTTCTTCGAAACCCAATTGGAGGAGTGAGGCCGAGTGAACCTTTTCAGCGCACCGCATATTCTACCAACATGATGCGTAGCCATTGAAGCTTATACTTCAGCTTCCTCAAGAAGATGATGAATCACTTCCAAATTGTTATTTTTGGGTTTATTAACGAGGCCTTTTCTAGCCCAAATCTGCAAATGCTTTAACCGGGTCAATGTTAAGCAGAATTCCTTTTTTCACCTTCATATTTTCTTTCTACACCTCCCTTCTCGTCATGTCCTCTTCTCGTCTTACATTTTCTACCTCACGTTTTTTCCCAATCTTCAACAATAACTTTTAAAATGTATAATCTATATGTTGTTTTATGAAAGAAAAAAAATTTAAATTGTGTAATTTAAAAGACACAATCTGAAATTTCTTTATAAAAAAAAATGTGTATTTTAAAAGTTTTTTTTTTTTTATATATAAAAAAGGAAGTCTTTTCAATCTTACACAGTAACTTCCGAACTGTAAAATCAAAGGTAACTTCCAGATTTCACACTATAGACGTTGTTTTACGAAGAAAAAAAAACGACATTTAAATTGTACAATTGAAAAATCGTATCCTTGAATTTTTTTTTAATGAAAAAAATATATAATCTAAAAACTATTTTTTATAAAAAACTAATTTTCAAGTTATACAATTAAAAAAACACTCTCATATTACAGAACCCATAATTTTTTTTTATGAAAAAATAATTTTTTGACTGTACGATGAAAACCAATTATGCAATATTGAAATTTCTTTTATCCTGATTTTTTTTTATATTTTTACTTTTCAAAATTGGATACTTCTTCTTTTAGTTTTTTAAATTAAAAAAAAATCCTAAATTTTAAAAGACATTATTTTAATCCTTTATCATTAACAATGTTACATCTTTTGAAATTCTCAAATTTAACATAAATGTAATATGTTTAGTTCCTTTAAATTTAAAATATATTTTTCATTCTTCTAATCTAAAAAAAATCATTTTAGGTGTCAAAATTATTGTTAAAAAATATAATATGATACATATATTATATATATGACACAAACTTTTATATATATACACACACAAAAATTGTTTGCCATTTAAGTCTTAAGTTCATATACATGCACCCAAAATCCAAATAATAGAAAGCCTACCAACATTAACAACAAATACTTGTCCAGATATATTATTTTAATATTTTTAATATCATTCTTATAAAATTATATATTTTTAAAACTGTATTATTTTAATATATTGAATATGTGAATACATATACACATGTTTTTCCATTAGTGTATATAATATATGGCCCAAAAACTAAAAAATAACATTTTATAAAATTTAAGAAGTAAAGTAATATTGTTTAGAGATGGTTAGAAGAAAAAAAAAACCTAAATTTAATAAATTATAACGTATTTAAATTTTTGTTGTTAAATTTTAGTTTTGATCTCCATTTAATTTTTTATATGCGAAATTGATCTCCATTTAATTTTTTATATGCGAAATTGATCTCTTATTATTGGTTTTTATAGATTTTAGTTTCCATATTAAAAAACATACAATTTTGATCCAATTTCCATTTTGTAAAATTTGTTTATTTTTATATTTCAATAAACAAAATTATTTCTTGATGTACAGGAAAGGTTAGATCTAAAGTTCGATTAGAAGAAAATAAATAAACAAATATATGTAAAATGAAAGATTGATGATTTAACCCAAATGATAGATATTAAAAAACGTAGGAAATAAATAAAATAAAGGGAAACCAAATCATAATTAAATAACACACTTAAAAATATTTTATATTAGTTAGTATACTAATATTAAAAAAGGCGTAAAATATAATGATATAATGTTATTAAACTATTTATTATTTGGGTTTCAATTATTGCCTTTATATTCTACTAAAGATAGCATAAGAATTCTAGGTACAAGATGTGAAAAGGCTAATAATAGGTCATAACCCATTTAGAAGGTAAAACAAAAAAAACCTTACCTTTCCATTGTTAATTTCAGAACGTGTTTCTCTTTCGTATATACACATCATAATTTGTAAATGTGTCTTATACCAGGTTATTTTGTAGCTATTTGTAACTAAGGTAATTGCACAATATGTTTCAATTAGACGTGGAGTGGATTTCAGAAAATAAAACAAAAGAAAAACAGAAAAAAGTTGATTTGTTAGAACTAATAAAAAAGTGAAAAATAAAAGAAAATAAAAAAGTTTATAAAAAATTGTAAATAATATAATTAATCTAATAAAGTTAATTTGTTTATAAAATAATATCTTTATAATTTTATTTTATTAATATTATTATTTTTACTATATTACTGTTATTATTTACATTTATATTTATATTATTATTTTATTAATAATAATATCATTATTATATAAATGCACTTTTTTTAGGCCCCGAAGATAATTTTATATAAGACTATCAACCTCTACCTATTTTTTCTTGGTTTCAACTTGTAGAAAACTATTCCCAACAACAATATTCTATTCTTTATATTTTTAAATAAAAACTTCTACTCTATTATATATAGGTTAAACCGATGTAACAGACATTTTTCTTATAAAGAGATTGAATATTTTTTATTAAGAATTTTTTCTCTTCGATTTTCTTCTATTGTTGGTTTACTTGATTTGTTAAATGGAATATTTGTAAAAACATTCTAACGCTTAGTTTAGTTGAGAAACTGATGTGTTTTATAAATTTAGAACTAAAATAATAATAATTTTTTATTATGAGGGTCTTCATTTATTTATATTTTTTTATTAGGTTTTATATCTTATAAAGATTAGCGCAAGTCCAATAGTCTCTTAATCCTATTTTACTAATTTTAATCCAAATTATTCTTAATTAATTTTGAAAAACTGATGTGATGATTCAGGTGGGATTACCGTATAAAAATCGACTATTTGAATTTTTTCCATTTTTGACAGGTTAGATGTCCCTAGACTTAGACTTGAAATCAATTAAAATATTGATGTGTTTTTTATATTTAAAATTAAAACAGTCATTATCTTTTATTATAATTTGTTTTGTTTATTTATATTTTTTTTATTAAACTTTATATCTTACGAAGATTATTTCATATCAATAGACTCTTAATAATCCTGCTTTATCAGTATTAACCCAAATTAATCTTAATTGATTTTGGTAAGCTAACGTGGTAAATCATGTCGAAAGATAAAATTACCGTATAAAAACCGACTATTCGGATTTTCTCAATTTCTGACAAGTCAAACATAATCCAATTTCATGGAGGTATCTTGAGATTGTTCTTTTATTGTCACAATGCAGAATTAGCCTTTCACTCTCACCAGTAGTTCACTGCCCTAAAAAAAATCAGAACTAAAATATTGGCCTTGCCATACTCTGTCTGCATAATTAATTAATTAATCAATTCTCTTCAGACTTAATGGGAAGCAATAGAAGGAGAGAGTGTGCCAAATGTATAGCCAAAAAAATGCTGTAATAAAAACACAGTTTCAACACGTTAAAGACAGTGATAAATAAAAAATTTTGGTTAATTTTTATGAGAACACTAATTTATTAATTTGTAAATATCAAACAATTAATAATAATAATTTTCTTTTACCAGACGAAAAAAATGTTTAATAATTAATATAAAATTATTAAACGTGTGTGAAAAATAGGTGTAAGTATATTATATAAGAATTTTTTGAATAAGTAAATGTATTTTATATTGTTTTAGAAATCGTTTTTAACGTCTTCATCCTTAAAGAAGTGGTTTAATTAGAAACGTTAAGTTGTACTATATGGATTTTGTGCAAAGTGATGGAATCAAACAAAATGACGTTGTAAGAAGAGTCCTCAAATTTAGAGCAGCAGTCAAAGGTGTTGCTTACAACTTATTCAAAAATCCACACACCAACACCAACACCAACATAATAGTTATTGTTTTAATGTTTGAGTTTTCTTTTATTTCCCATTAGAGCATTTTAGAACTCTTTGACTTCTTAGATCCAAGGGAAGTTTTAAATTCACATCAATTAATGATTATTAGAGTTAGAAGGATTTTTTTAGTTTGTAGTAATATTTAGGGATAATTGAAGTTAGAATGAGAGATCTAGAGTGCACAGAATTTCAGTTAAAATTGGAAGAATAAAAAGTTGAAATAGTTGTTCATATAATTTTAAATGCAAGAAGCATATATTAAATTAGATGATAGTAGGTAATTGGAGAATTTGAGAGGGAAAAGTGAAAAAAAGAAGAAGAGAAGAAGATGTTATTCTTATCCAGATGTTACAGAAGAGAACACCGACAGCGAAGAAGAAGATGTGTAGGAGAGAGTAAACGGAGGGTGTAAGGTGTGTACGCCATCCATCTTTCCGGAACCCAAAACAACCCTGGCCCACCCCAACACTCAACCAATCCCTCTTTTATTATTTATTATTCTTCCCTTTAATCTCCATCAAACGGCCCAAAATTTCCCATCCCCATCCTGCGATCAAATATTACTCTCCCTCCCCACAACACCATTGCCTTACTCCGCTTCACTTCAGATCTGGCCGCTCAAACCAAACTAAACTTTAGCATCTCCGAAAGCAGAGCGTGCTGTGGGCGATGGTGGAGGCGCAGACATGGACCACGCGCCGAATGAGCAATCCTCGGCTCGACAGTACGGAGCAGGTGCTCGACATTCCGCCCACGCCGCCGGGGGAGCACCGTAACAGCTTCGGATCCAACGGAGGAGGCCTCTCGCCGACGGTGGTGACCGCCCTCATCATTGCGTCCTGGTACCTCTCCAACATCGGCGTCCTCCTCCTGAACAAGTACCTCCTCAGCTTCTACGGCTACCGCTTCCCCATCTTCCTCACAATGCTCCACATGCTATCCTGCGCCGCCTACTCTTACGCCTCCATCAACTTCCTCGAAATCGTTCCCCTCCAACACATCCACTCCAAGAAGCAGTTCCTCAAGATCCTTGCCCTCAGCGCCATCTTCTGCTTCTCCGTCGTCTGCGGTAACACGTCGCTCCGCTACCTTCCCGTATCCTTCAACCAAGCCATTGGGGCGACGACGCCGTTTTTCACCGCCATCTTCGCCTTCGTAATCACCTGCAAGAAGGAAACCGGGGAGGTTTACCTGGCGCTTTTGCCCGTTGTCTTTGGGATCGTGGTTGCGAGCAATAGCGAGCCTTTGTTTCATCTGTTCGGGTTTTTGGTGTGTGTCGGTTCAACTGCTGGTCGCGCTTTGAAGTCCGTCGTTCAGGGGATTCTGTTGACATCTGAAGCGGAGAAGCTTCATTCCATGAACTTGCTTCTCTACATGGCTCCCTTGGCGGCTTTCATATTGTTGCCGTTTACTCTCTACATCGAAGGGAATGTGTTCGCTCTCACTGTGGAGAAAGCCAGGGGAGACCCTTTTATAGTGTTCTTGCTGCTTGGGAATGCCACGGTTGCTTATTTGGTCAACTTGACCAACTTTTTGGTCACGAAGCACACCAGCGCCTTGACGCTTCAGGTGTTGGGGAATGCCAAAGCCACGGTGGCGGCGGTGGTTTCGGTTTTGATTTTCAGGAATCCGGTGACGGTTATGGGAATGGTGGGGTTCGGAATTACGATCATGGGGGTAGTGCTTTACAGCGAGGCCAAGAAGAGATCCAAAGTTACGACTCATTGATTGATTCGCACGACGCCGTTTCTTTTTTCTCCTTTGGCTTTTCATAAAGCCATTCTTAACCACCCCTGCAACTTCGGGTATTGCTTTCTTTATTATATCTTTTTTTAATGTTGCGCCGATTTACTTCGATTTATCTTATTTTCCGTGGATATTGGACGGAGTTCGTTACAGCAATTGGACTGTATAGGAATGATGGAGAAACAGAAAGAGGGAAGGGTTACTTTTGTTGTTCTTGGATTGGGTTGGGTTTCTGATTTTCTCTCACCTGTTGTGTAAGCTTATATATAAAACGTTCAAAGAACGAAAACTTATGTGTATTTCGTGAGGGAGGAAAATTCTCCCTCGCTGCATTTTGCCAATCACATAATATTTTTTTTTTCATTTTTGTCTTTTCCTCATTTGGTGCTTTCTCAGATTCGATTGTGAGCTTAGACCCAACTGCTTGTATGGTTGCCTCTTTCGGTTTATTGCCATCTAGAGCTGATCTCCTCTACCCAACTGCTTCATAATGATGCTTCGTCGATGCAGTAATATTAAGGATTCAGACATTGTTCTTTTGTGTGTGTTCGTTTGTTAAGGAATTCTAGTTTCTTTTTGTATTGTTTTGCGATTCATGAAATTAAGCTTACAATTTCATTTCTCAACAATATTAATTACTCTAAAAGTACTTATGAAGTAAACAGAGTACCCTGAAACCAGTCCCAGTGATAGCTTAGTTAATGTTAAGGCTTGTCAATGTTAATCATAATCTGGCGAGTTTCAAATGATCAGTCAAAGGAACTTTTAGAAGTTTATATTTCATGGCCACCTGTTCTGAGTGTATTAGTATTTACAGCAACTTGATTGATATAGCCAAGTTTAGTGAAAATTATTTCGTTCTTGCAGCACAAATCTTTTAACATCTGAGCTGGATTTTATTTCTCTGCTTAAAGAACCATTAGTTCATTTTCAGCAGTTAAATGAAATAAGATGATGATGTGTATGCATTGCTTAGTTCAAAATGTATGGAAATTGTTGTGCAGGTTCGAATGTACAATTGAACATATTGAGTTGTATAAATTGAGTTGATGTTGGGAAGCATGTTTCTTGGCTTTCTTATGGTGAGTAATTCCGATTGAGTATAGCTCCAAAAGCTAAGTTTGGTTCCCTATGCTCTCGTGTGATATCTCAGGCACAATATACATTCAAATTGAAACCCGATTGTGCTAATTTCTATTTTGCTTGACTTGCTAGGTCAATGCGTACTGTGGCCGCTAAACTAAGTGAACAGTGGCATATCTGAAAAGACTGTCATGTTTCACACTCACCACCACCAATCACTTGTGTCCTAAACTGTGCTTTAAGCTTGAATGTGGTTACACTTCAACAACAACAACCACCATCTAAAATATTGAAAAATGGCATTCCTTCATCCATTTGGCCTAAAGTATGAAACTAGCTGCTGTTACTCCATCTTAGTCAAGCTGATTGAAAGTTGCATTGTGTCTTTCTGAATATATCTATTTAAGATATTGGTTTGTTAAATTTCCATACTTGTTAAATGTCCATGTTTGAAGCCGGTCAAATTGCTATTTAAGTATTGCTAGGATATTGCTAATCCCACTATAGATGTAGCTTAATAAATTAGCATCATTCATAAGTTGTTTTGGGAATTCACTTGATTTATGTACTAGGTCGATGTTAGGTGTGTAATAATGCCACCAATGGATTTTGTTTACGCCAAGACGGCATGTGACTTCTTACCTAAAATATTAAATTAATAGAGCACGTGATCATAGTTCAATTCCTGTATTTGTTGGACATTTGTAGGGAGAAAACATTCATGTTTTTCTAGAGATTGAATTTATAAGATTTTGGTTCCCATCGATCCTATGTTTCCGGAATCGTTTGAGTGTGCTCTTGTAAGCAAAGTACAATGTTGCTCATTATAAAAAAAATATTGATAAGTAACTCTTTAAATTTTAAACAACTGAAAATCACATATTCCACATGGAAATAATATTTTATTGATACATAAAATAAACTATATATCACTCTTCATATCTACCTAAGTTTTAATACATAGGCATTACCAGAATAATAAAATCTTAGGTGTACATTCAATGATTTAAAGAAATAATTGAACTATCTTCAGTCAACTTTTACATAGACACACACTGAATATGAGACTCATTTTCTTCTTCAAATCTTCAATTAGGATTTTCGGTTCAGTCTGACCCAAGACATATTCGAGGGCTTATATTAATATTGAGTTGTGGGGGAAACTGCTCCACTAAATTTTTCAGCTTCTACAGTGTAACACAAACATGGCTCCTTCAGTGGTTACTGTTTGTCCGCACTTTTAATACACTTTCTTTTATGTGTGAATTTTGAATTATCAAGGTTTTCAATAAAGATCGATTAGATAATTGATAACAATATTAAGAAAAGGTCAACTTGTAACATTTGAACCTTCTGTTTCTATTTTCTGAGAACAAATAAATTAGTGCTTTCTTAAATAGATAATATATATTATTTTAAACAAAATATTAAAAGTAAAACTTCCGGAATAAAAGAAATACTTCAACCCTTCCACTTTTTTTCATTCATAATAACTAATTATCTATTATGTCTTCAATAACCCGTGCTCACAATAACACTTCATCTTAAATTGATTACAATTTATATATTTCTTCTACCAGAGTCTCGAGGTAGAAGATCTCGTGTCATTCCCAAAGAGATTTTTGATAGTGTTGAAAATTTAAAAAAAAAGTCATCCTAATTTTTCAGAATATAGAAACCCGTAAAGAACAATTATATTTCTGTTTAAAACAATTTTATATCAAATTTTTAATGTTAAAAATTTATATATGAATACTCTCTTCACAAGTCAAAATTTATATATTCTGTCTCTACACATTTTTCTGTAATAATCCCGTAAAACTTAGGAAGTGCCCGAAATAAATTGATCAATATTATTTATAACGTGATATAATAAAAAAGTTAGTCCGGCCAAAGCGGATTCTGGCGACGGTATTAAGTAAAGTTTTCATTGATATTCTGGTGCCTGCCAATAAAAATACTACTGCTCTAAAACTTACCTTCCATTGTGATCAAACCATGTGCAGATAAATTGGTGCAGAGTCTTTAGTCACCAAACCAGTTCCTATAAGATCCCGAGAGAACACGGCAAGAATATCTAACCATAGCACCATTATTTAGTGAAATTGAGAATAAACAATTTCTTTGTTCGTATCTTAATACGAAAATTTCTACAGTGGAATTTGTTTTAGGGAATGATATTATATTTCCAGACTCATTTCTAGGAAAATTATAATAAAAAAGTTGTTTTTGAATATATTTAAAACATATCTGGATGCATTTTATTTCTAAAAAATTAAAATCTAAAGTAATTGAAATAAAAATTAAGTTAAAATTGCCTTTACTAGAAAATAACTTCCTATATTTCCATGAAAAAATCACTTGTCATTTCTCACAGTTATAAAAGTGTAGAAAACATAATAAAAACAGAAACTACATGTGTATTTTGTTTCGAGCAAATTTCTTGGCCAACTGTATTAGTAACATTTAATTATATTCAAAGTCTAATTAGGGATATACTAATTGATTGATATGAAATAGTGGGCCTCTTAGGCTCTTACCGAATAAGGATCAATAAATATAAGGTCCTTTTAGATTGAGGTGTTAGATGAGTAAGGAAGAAATGACAAGTGCATGGAGCTGAGATTAAATAGTAACGCTTTATTGGAAGTTTCTTCCCACATCTTACATAAATGTCTTGGGTCACCTCTGGTCCCGGAACTCAATAAAGCTTCTTCCCACATCTTACATATATGTCTTGGGTCCCCTCTGGTCCCGAACTTTTCAAAATATAAAAGGTACCGTTCAAAAAGTTAATTAAAATTGAATGAAAAATGACCAAGAAATGTGTAAGGTGTAGGAGTTAAAACTGCAGAGGATCCATTTCCAAACTGAGAAAGGTGTCAGTCCAATATTTTGATGCTATGAATCTTAATAAAACAGTCGATGAGGCATGGCCAGTTACATATACCATTCCAGAAAGTAGGATAAATGAATTACGTATTAATTAATGCTATGAACAGCGAAATTAACATAAGCATAAGAGAAGGCAACACTTTCGCCTTTAATGATATATTTTTTAATTATGATCAAGGGAAGTTATAGAAGATACAAGCTGTGCACCTAGAAAAAAAATGTAAGATTCTGTGTACAGAAAAAACATATACACCTATCATCCGCGGTCAGATTCAACTATGTACAGTCAATCTCATGTCAGAAAAAATTCTAGTTTGATGCCCATAACTAAGTAGGTTGCACGTTTTCCTTTGTTTATAGTCACCGAATTCCCAAGCTCCTGGAACATTTCAGTTCGAGTGTTGAATATATATACATATACACACACATACATAAGCGTTAAATTTTTGTTGTGTTCTGATTTAACAATCGTATTAAACATGAAGGGTGGTGTCAACTGCGCATACCTCCTTCCACCCATCAGATTGATGCAACCGCCATTCCCTCGAGAAGTTTGATTTGCCCCAAACATAAAAGTCTTCTCCTGCAACACGTGTCTGAGCTCAGCTAGATGATGAAATTTGTCATTAATGATGAATCACTAAAAGATAGAAATATGACATTCAAATATTTAAAAAATAAAAAGTTATATGAAAAGCAAATGCTAACAGAAGTCGAGTTCTTCAGACACTGTTATTTCTAAATATATTATTACCTCTTGGTCTGGACGAAAAGAATTTAATATATTTTCTTTTGAGTCCTTGCACCAATAAACAAATAACTCAATATAATGCCAACAGGAAAAGTAATCCAACATCATTTACATGCAATTCGAAATTTTAGGGGTTAAATTATATATAAAAAAAGTAATGTAGAGGGTAAACCTTTCTACAAATCCCGGAATGCTGAGGCAGTTTGAAATGAGATCCATTATTTGGCTGGCACTCAGATGTCAGAGACAGCTAACATTTCAAGAAAGTTGAAAGATTGAAACCGTTAAAAAATATCTTATGGTTAGCAACAACATCAACTGAAATTTCAAGCGGCAAAGTTACATGCTGCAAGGCTCGAGAATTAACTCAAGAAAAGTACATCAAGCAAAAAGGTAGACCGAAATATAAATTAAAAACTAAAAGAAAATCACCTTGCTAAAGAGTTCAATTGGCGGATCTTGCTGAACCTCCTTTTCAGACTGTAAATCAAATTCCTGTATGAATTGAAGCAAGGTACAGTTCTTAAAATTTTCTACTAAAAATATATCATGGGAAGAAAAAATCAATAAACACTATGCCATACCATTGGGACTGTTGTTTCCTGTCTGCAGTTACGGAAAACACCACCTCCTTTACTTTGATGTATCTGTAGTCAGACATTGGAAGAATGAAAGATGAAATTAAATACAAAATTACAGACAACTGGGGAACAAAAGAATCTGAATTTCAGACTTCTGTGGGTATCTTTCAGAAGTCAGATTACTCTCATACATAATAAAGAAAAGAAAATAAGATGAACTAAATAGAGTTATCTACTTATCTCATAATTTCATTCACTAGTTTTACTTAAATTTCCTTTAGGATTGTTTACAAAATTTTCTACTGGAAAGTTCTCCTGATATTATCTGAAATAATGTCATGTAAATCCTGGACTCTTTTTAAAAAAAGAATCGGCTTTCTTCCGAAGACTTGCTTAAATTAGAGTTTGAAAGAAAATTTGACGTAAAGAATATAGAAGAATGACAATTGAAATGGAAAGATACTATTGAATCCAGCAAAATTATATAAGGTGTTTTTCACTTACAACTTTAACTTAACTAAGAAGGGCTGGTAAAAGTATAGTGCTCCATTTATTATTAAATTCCGTGTTTAATTATGTTTATATAGCTTAACAAATACTGAGGTCCAGATGCAGAGTTTGAGAAAGAAGTCAGTACTAGAACTAAGTGCATCTATAAGCCAAGTATATCATAGTTTAGGTAATTCAGGAATAACTTCTTTTTATAAATATTTAAGTTAGATCTGGCTTGAATATGAATATTGTTTTATATAATAAACAGCTTGATGGTGAAGATATGTCTATGATTTAATGTTGCACTATACTACTATGAAGGAGATAAATCCTATTGTTTCATGCAATAAAAACACTACAGCCTGTGCAAGTTTCGTTATATTTTCATCATTGAAGCATAAAGATTGTATAAACTATTTCAAATGGAAATTTTTTTAAATCATATCTCATCATGCCACCAGAAAATATAATTATGGTTCATATTTTATTCTTTGCTAACAAGTTACTAACTTACTATCATGTACCGTATCCAAATTTATTATTGACGTCTCATTACCTTATTAACTGGCCGAGCTTTAAAAATGTGTGTAAACCCCAATCCATCATACGTTGGTGCACCTCCTGCGGTAGGCCTATGAACAGAAGAGTATTTTGTAGTTTGTACAATTGTTCCATGAACAGTCAAAGTTTGAAAGAACATTATCAGTATCACCAAATTTATTACCTTCTTAAATCCTTGATTCTATTTTCTAAAGAAACAGTAGTATGTTTGTCCCAACCCTGCAACCAGATAACTTTGGTTTCAGTTTCAGACAGGCTAATCATATCTATCATGCAACAGGAAAATAAAACAAGAAAACGCATATCAACAATAAAAAAATACATAACAATTGTTAAGATTTAAAGTTGTATGAAAAAGATTAAATTAACCTTATCAGAATCATAGCAGTGAAGTGAAGATGACGTAGCAGATGTGTGTTGGATTGCCCTCTCCGAAGTCTTCAAGTGAAATTCCTGAGAAGTAAATACAGAAAAACCTGAACTTAAAGATAAATACGTAGAAACAAAATCATTTTCCTGATTATTTGTTCAGTTCTTTTCCTTTCATAATAATAGTATGATCATAAGTATGGATAAATAGAGAAACTAAATATCAGAACTCGAGCTTACTTGAAATTCAGGCAACCGTGGAGTGCTCCTTTTGGGAGGTGGCAATGAAGGAGCCTCAAGAATCTAGATTGTGAACACAATTTAGAGAAGATGACGAGAACAATGCACCAAACTGATCAAACAAACAAAAATTATACTTCAACAAGAACTAACTTTTCTATTTAATGGGCGAGCTTTGAATCTGGGAGCAGCAACTGTTACTCGGTCTGCCTCAACAACATTTTTAGGTCTGCAAACCACGTTTATTTCTGAATCTATGGTCTTAAAGAAGAAAATTCATCATCAAAATTTCAGTGAACATCACACATCACAAACCTTATCCTATGTGCTCTCTGTGCTGTTCTAAGGTCAGGCTCCCTAGGAATAGTAAGCCTCAGCTTTGAACATGCAGAGTTTTGTTCAACCATGACATCCTACAAGAACATACAAATGCATAGTGTATATCACATGAACCTCTTTCCTGCCCCCTCATGAAACAAGATCATATTCCCCAAAGATATAAAAAAATTCATACTCTTCCCATTTGCAGTTTAGGTACTTAATAGAGGATACCTTTAGCCATTAACGAATTCCCACTCAAGAACAGCATTGTATCAAGAAAATAAATGAATTTTATTACTTCTTTTTTGGAAAAATCAAATAAGGAATAACGTACTAAGGACAAAAATATGAGTACCGTGCAATTCATATGAAGAGGATACTTGACAATTTTTGAATAATCTACATTTACCAAGGGAAGATTCAACAATTCTGCATTAGGATTCATACCCTCATTCGAGTCTTGTGGAAAAAATTGGTTTGAGGCTTCACATCTGAAACCTGTCACAGAGAAAACACAGTAAGCATTTCATGTGCCCTGTATAAAATAAATGTGATGTCAACATTACTTAACCAGCATTTGAGTTCCTGCTCCACGTTTCAAGTACTTCACTCTGCCACCCAAACATTGAAGACTAAGTATGTTTGGGAGTGGCATTTTGGAGGTAACCGAAAGAGCGAGTACATTTTTTATTTTTAAATTAAGAAAGTTATGTAATATACAAAATAAACAAAAGATTATGACATTAAGTTTATGTTAATCTATATTTTTGTTTCTTTCATTTTAAAAAATTATCAAAATAGAGAATATTTATTAGAAATGAGAAATCTGTTCTCCCCTTCCCTTCTCCTCCAAAACCCAACTCTCAAACCCGCCCTAAAAATGTAATTCTACTAATGCATTTGACTGGTACCCATGACAAATATCAACAAAGCACTTAAGTTCCATAGAGCAATTTTGATACATCCAAATGTAACAATGTTAGGAAAATTTTCTCAAGATGCATCATTATCCACTCACTATAAATTGGGTAAAATTTGACAGCATTACATAGCCAGCTTTATGAACAATTTCAGGTATATATCTATTTACGATCAAAGAGACAAATATGAAGGCAGTTTCTTTAAGTATTGTAAAATTAGAAAAGAAAGAATAGAGCAACTTGCAGACCTTACACAAGAGACCACCCTCTAGTTTTTGCCTCTTGGCAGCTTGACCTTCTACCCCAGAAGAGCTAGATAAATTTTGTTCATTCTGAGTTAGCAGCTTTTGATATCTGAGAATGGAAGAATTGAAGATATAAGGTTATCTGGGCTTCTTCTTTTTTTTTTGCAGGAAAAAAAATCAAAGATATACAGTAATAATACTCCCACAACCATACTTATTAAACAATATGACTTCATTGAGAATAAAATGCCCGCTCGATTTAGTGATTACACCGCTTCAAGCAAAATGTTGTAGTATAGTTCAATGAAATGGTACATTTCAAAACAAATGGCAATTCATATTGCCACTCTACTCCTCACGCCCAAGGAAAAAACCATGTCACTTTAAAATATGAAAAATGGAAATTTATTCTAATATTCACCTTGAACCAACATTTTTAGCAGGGAGATTTTGCTTGGCCAATTGACTAGTGGTAGGTTTCATTAATGTTGAACTCTTTGAAACGGCAGACTTAGCCTTAGAATTCAAATTGTTGCTTGTTGTCTTACTGCCAAAGGTAAGTCCTAGAAAAAGACACAATGCAATTTTCAGGCAGAATAAGAATAAACAAATTGAAGCAGATTAAAGAGGGAAAGGCAGACAGAGAGAGAAAATGAGAAAGAATTGCAAAGGCAATGTTATAAATATCAGAAGCAGAGTAAAAAAATAATGCCACGTGTTAAAGATATAATACCACTCAAGTACTTCCATCTAACAGCTTAAACTTTTGGGAGAGTAGTTATTGATATAGTATAAGCCTAAATGACCGTGGTATGGTATTTGATCCTGCTCCATCATTTTTCATAACTAAATAAGGTAAGGTGAGATCACACATTGTCTCCACCTTAATCTTCTGGGAGAGTTAATCCTTGGCAAAATTGAAACCATGGTCATACCAGGAATAACCATAGCACAGGAGACAATTGCAAAATAAATAAGGATTATACGTTAAACAATATCATTAGCACCTGAGATCACACATTGTCTCCAAAACTGCTTTCGTGAAACTAATCAATTGATGCTAATTTTATTCACATGATAATAAGGATTATAAGATGCTAAGCCCCTGACCAGATTTACGTTCCGCATATCAACATCTGGATGATGGTATTGTTACCTGTAGGTACTTGTAGTGGCCTGGTACTGTCATTTTGTAGAATTCCAACCAACAATTGAGAGATATTTCCACCAAGTGCTTTTGGACCTAACAATTACCGAAGAAGGCATCACCAACAACTCTAGATAATGTATTGAGCAAAGCTTGGATATATGACAACTGTATCTTGGTTTAAGCCCATTACATAAGAGTTTTCAACTTACCACTTCGAGAGGAATAGACATATGTACTGCATACAGGTCACTGTTGCAATTATATGAGAAGGACCTCAACAAGAGTGTGATAATTTAAAAATTACGCTAAGGCTTGTACAAAACAAGCCTGGTAAAGTTTTGCTATTTGCTAAGTAACAGGTGGTGAAAATGTGTCCACATTCAACAACCATAAAATTTTACATTGGTTCAACTTCAACTAGCAGCTAGAACACACAACATCTAAATGCACAGCTCAGACAAAAAAGGTCCACATGATTACCAACCGAGAGACAGTACCTTACAGGGCGATGAAAAAAATCTCCCCAATTTCCATTCTTTTTTATTCATTCACATTAACAAAAACAATACATAAACTGTATAGTGTGTTCGGTTCAGTTTATTTAAGAGAAACCATAAATTATTTTTGCTAGTTTGCGGAGAGAGCTTCAGGAAGATAAATTATTATTCCCCAATGTTGAAGCCATAGTAACGTAGATATCAGAATAACAGTTAACTTCTGCTCAATCGGATCACCTAAGGTGTAAATAATAATAAAAAAAAAATGAAGAAAGCAAGTAGAATATACAAATATAAGAAAGCAAGTACGTCGTTTTGAACTGAACTAATTTCAGTGAGAATGAGAGTTGCATAAAGTTAGAAAAAAACTCAATAGAACAAGTAAACGACATTGAAGGCATACCATTATCTTCAAAAGCCGTGTCCGAAACTCCCGTCCCTAACTGAACACTGGATTTTTCATCATCAAGATTACTCGTGCAGTCCAGATATTCCGATTTTGGCGAATCGCTAACATCCAAGAACAAATCCTCTCTCACAACCAGCCTTCTCACAAATGCTGAAGCAAACAAACAACCACACAGATTACGTAATTTCAGCAACAACAGTAGAAGAGAGTGTGTAGACCGAAAAGGACGAAAATAAAAGGGGAAAATGAAGATAGCTAGCAATTTGACAGAATGTGGCAAACGACAAGTGAGGAAACTAAATGCTTCAAGTAAATATTTGGAAAGCATGTTAGAAAGAGAAGGAGACTAACGCGAAGGAGGGTAACTAGCGGCATTTTGAAACCAAAGTTGAGCTTGGTGAGCTTCCTCTGGAGTCTCCGGTCGAGTGAGATCGAAGAACCGAGCAGCGTCGAACTCGTAATCGAGATCGATTTCATGAGCAACGAAGACGTGCTCTATTTCTGCGTCTTCGTCTTCGTCCATCACCACCGTCATCGACATTACCTCTCTCTCACACACTGAAGTGACTATTTCTCTACGGTGTCGTTTAGTATGTGAACTGAGTGTAATGAATCCAACAACAAAGAATCCGTTTCATTTGCGCTTATAGAGAGATAGCTTCTCAGTGACAGTGAGAGGGAAGTGGGTTTTGTTTTGAGGGGTTTGGGTTTAAACTTTAATTAAAATAAATAAATTGCAATTTATTCTTATTTTTAATTATATATATCTTAAAAGGGAAATATTTTAGTGCGTGGTGATGAAGAGGAAAGTAGTACAACCATACCATTCTATAATTTTAATTTTAATTAATTATATTTTTAAAGGAAATATTTAAGTGCGCGGTGAAGAGGAATGTACTACTACCATTCTTTACTTGGAAGGTGGCAGCAGGAGACAAAGCACAGAGTCCCTTGCAGCTTTTCGTTTATTTAATTAATTTCTGAATTTTGTTTTAAAATACTCTTTTATAAAATTTTCTTATCAATCAAAATATTAATTTAATATTAATTCTACTTATATAAGATCTTTAAAATTGAATAAAACTGCTTATATATTTTTATTTTTATTTATAAAATAATATTTTTATTTACAACAAATGATAATTATATATATTCTCTTATATGGGAAATTTGTGACTGCAAAACACGAAGTGTGTTAGGAGTGAATGGGCATATAAAATTTGAATGTAACTATTATTTTTAAAGTATTTAGGGTTTATAAATAAAACGAAATAGGTGGAGTTATGTAATATTTTATCCATTTGAAACGAATAAAAGTAGAGAAGATGGGGAGTTTCATTGTTTTTTGTCCATAGTGTGTTTCTTCTGGGGTGACATTATGTTTTCATAGGTAGAATTAGTTTAATTTTCAAGATTTGAGATACGATGTCTGTTCAGAGATTCTGTAATTTCGGCGCCTGCATATTTTTGCCTTTCTTTCTTTTCTCTGTCAATTTGTATTAACATTATGTTTTTCTGAAACAATTACAATTTTTTTTTCTATTTATGCTTATATATCTTTACATGTTAAATACTTAAATTTTTAGTTTTAAAATAGAGATGTATCTCTCTTTTACTTTTTTAATAAAACAATATTCATATCTGTTATGATTATTATTATGAAAATTTTAATATATTTTAAAATTAATTGAATATTTAAACATTTATAATAAACTGAATGATACTGATATAAACATAATAATAATAATAATAAACTAAAATAAATTCATATAAACATAAATAGAAAACACATAATTTTCAATATTAAAAAAACGTTGCAGTAATAGAAAATAAAAAATACTACTCTAAATAAATACTTAACTAATTAAAATACAAAAATATACTATTGATATCTATGTTATAAAGTTTAGTAGCAATATACCATGGGAAGTTCAGGATATTTATACATAATAATCAATCAACATTAATTGAACATACCATAGATAATGTTATACCCTCCAATGCCCGACTTAGAAGGAAAACATCACGAAAGCATCAGAATCATAGTAAAGAACCTGAGAAGAAACAGTAGAATAACAAACACAAACGGTTAAGGTAAAATGATGCTATGTTCACTATTTTTGAGGAATACATTCGCAACGTAAAAATTTGGGCATCAACTACCTACTAACAGGGTAAATTTCCTCCTGTAATCTAGTAGGGAGAAAAAGACAGAAGCAGACAACCCAAGAATTTTATTATCATCCAAAACAGGAGAAGACATTGCAGTGGGAAAACAAAAAACAGCAACAGCTTCTGAAGTAGACCAGACTTAGTTAGGGAATGACATCAGTACGCCATAAATCAGGAGGATTGCAAGCAGTGACATCACACTCCGATTAACAAATTTTCTACTATTGTTTAAATTCTATGGAAAACTACGAAATCAGGAGTGAAATTTACATTTACTAAGTACTGGGGGAGACCTACAAAATTTTGTACTTTGAATAATAGACAGTGTATTAGGAAAAGTGTCTTAAAGAGAGTGTTGCTAGCATTTATCTAATTTCAGAGGTAGCATAGTCATCAAAGGTGTAGCCAAATTTCTGCAAAGTATAAAATCGATCTTAGCAAACTACGGTACAAATGAAAAAGGAAGGTTTCGAATTCAAACTAGAGATGGTCTCCTTGGGTTCTCTTTGGCTTCTTCAACTGTAAGGTGCTGCTCGAGAGTCCTCTCTTTACCTTCAGTCAACGAGGCTTCAGCTTCAGATAACTTCTGAATTTCTTGAAGAGAAACTACCCATCTTCTAAGCAACTGCACTCTCTCAGGTCCCCTGTAAGATATAGCAGCGTCTTCCAACCTCCTAATGGTCACACTTCTGTAATTCCTAGCACCCTGCGTAGTGTGTGCATAACAGAACGTAACACGAAATTCATATTCTCCTATCGAGAGTTTGGAATGTCAGGAGCAAGAACGAGAAGATGAAGAATAAGGTTGCGGAGAATCACAATGAGCACCGACCATGTTGCTTGCTTCGTCTGGGATTTCCAGAGGGTCAAGATTTCTATGCTCTACGACGACGTTTCGATCTTCAATTTTTTTTTTTTTAAATAAATAAAGATTTCCACTTTTATTTAGTTTCTAAAATAAGTTTGGCTGGTTATACTACAGACGATTTGGACAGTTTTCTAAAAATGTAAAATGGGTGCTGATATATTAACATTAAAAAATACATTTTACAATTTAATAAATTAATATTTTATTTATTTTTTAATTAAAAATATTATTATATGATTATTATTAAATGTATGTTTTTCTTCTGAAAGAAACTTTCCTCATCTAAAATTGTCACAAGTTTCTCCTACATTGTTTTTTGTAATTTTAAAATCAAATTTTCTCATTTTGATTAAAATATTTGTATTTACGTTAAATTAATTTGTGATGTAAACGATAGTGTTTTATGTTTAAACAAAATTAAATATTAAATTTTAATATTTTACAATTAATTATGTTTTTTATCTTTCTAAATTTCAAATTTTAACTTTTAGTTTTTGTATAAAATTTGATTTAACTTTAACCTCTTGTTCATTTTTATCATTTATATTGATGCCTAAATCATATATTAAATGATGGGATGTATAACTGACAAGTTATGCTTATGTGGTAATTAGTTATATGTCAACTACGTGATCGTGTTTTTAGTAGAGTAGTAATTAAGCATTCAATTTTCTAGGTTAATACGATTAGTGTTTATTCACTTCATGATGATTATTCAAGGATTTTATTTTATAAACTTGAATTTGTGCTTACGGGTGTAGTAAAAAATTTGAAGAAAAAATTGCTCTTAAGAGATTTGTGAACAGGTTCAAGAAATAAATATTGTAATATATTTTTTTAAAACTTTGTGTGTTATCTTTTCTTTTCTTGTTTAAGAAATGAAGAATGAGATCTCAAAGAGAATTAATATGTGATTGTATGATTTTTTAGGTTTTTATATAATTATGAAACATTTAATTTAAAATGAACGTGAATTTGCTGTTTTTAGGATTTTAACTTTGAACTGAGTATTCTGATGCTAAAGGTAACAATGTTTTGTGTAAATGGTTATTTGTTGTTATTTACCTTCGAACTCTTTGTTATCCTCCACATGTTATGCACTTGCGGAGAAAGTAGAGAGTATATAAGTAATTTTCATTTTATTTGTTATAAAGAAAAATATCATTTGAAATTTTTGAAATAAGGTTATAATGTTTGTGTCAAATCTCATAACATTATTATTAGAGATTTATGGTATAAATATCAATTTAATTTATGCTGAATGTTAAACACATTTAGAATAATATAATTATTGTATTCAATAAAATATATTTTCTAAAAGATTTGTATACTGATAGGAGAGGTCATGGAGGAGATTTTCATTACTCTTCTTTTAATATTCAAGTTCTCTTCGATATTGTTATACTAGACTCCTTAAGTATGGAATTCGTCCATATTGGTAAGCGGGTTGATATATAATGTATCTAATAATTTGTTTGAATGGAGTCTTACTAAGAGAGTGTGTATAATCACTATCGAATGTAAATCGGGGATGTTAGGAAATGTTTTAGCAAACCGAGCATATATTGTGAAAGAGGCTTGTTATCCCTTTGTACTTGTGTAGCAAGGCCGAGATGGCGACCATGGATTTGCAATCAGCAAGTCGAGCTGAAAACCTTGCACAAAAGGTGTCAAATGAGTCTATAGAATTTCAAGGAAGAGAGTAGTGCTATTGAAACAACTTGTAATGCACTTCCAAGTCCTTAGAAAAGAGATTGACATGGGGTAGATAGGCTTTGACATGTGTTTCAGGATTGGATGACTTGTCATATTTTTTAGTACAAGGTCACTCCCACTTATCAGGAAGTTGGGCTTTCATGACATCTAGCATGAAGGGATAAAAACCAACAAGGTGGAGTCTCGTAACCACTTTCAACAGGGGATTTGGCACAACTTTAAAGGACATATGTTGACACAAACTCATGACTATCTCTGTGTTAAGGATTCTTGAGCTTGACCTAGAGGTCGTGTTTTGTTGTTGGTTCTATCAACATCCCAAGACTGACTATGAGTTTGGATATGTTGTGTACACGAATCAACGACCACCCTTTTAATAACGAGTATCACTCACTAGTCAACTCCCATCTCCGTCATGTTTTGCAACTGGGGACGAGACTCAATCTTTTCAATATGTTGATTACATGCTTGCAAATTGTGTGAGGTTCATCCTGGAGCACGTGGAGGGCCTACAACTCGACATGACGTCGATTCTGCAAGAGCTCAAGATTCTTGCCAAAATTGTCATGCATGCTACTTATTACATTTTAGAGATTATGCTCAACTTTTTCATGCGGGGTTTGAGGGCATTGATGGTTTATTGATCCATCTTAGAATACAATGATATTGATGTGATAGTTTTGCTTTTGATTAGTACCATGGGAGTTATGGTCCAAGAATGATTTCACCCAAATCCTACCATACGCACCAAATATTCTTACCAAAGAGTAAATTGTCCGAATTAGAATGAGTCGAGCTTCATTGCGTTGTTGAGAAATATAAAATAATAATTCATGTGTAGGAGATTCTCAAAGCTAAAGTCACTCCATAAAAATTAAAAACAATTAAAAATATAAATACGTAATTATTAAAAAGAATAAATTAAGTAAACATTTATTGATTAAAAGTTAGAAAAATTTAAAAATACAAATACATAATTATTAAAATAAATAAATTAAGTAAATATCTATTGAAAAATCAATATATATTTATAGTCTTTGATTCTATTTAATAGATCAGTTATAATGTATATATGAATATAAAAGGAGATTATAGAAAATTATCTTCATATATCTTAGAAGGTGGATAACATAACGTTTTACATCCTATTTTTTCTCTTAATAAAATATTTATTATTATTTGTAGGATAAAACGTTTACTAGTTAGGAATATAATATTTATTAAATTAAATTAAATCATTATTGATGATAAACTCTTATTTTTAATATTTAATATAGTTATACTTTTTAATTTAGAAATACAAAGAAAGTTAAAATATCACCTGCACAAGTTCAAGTTGTTGAGTCTCGTCATTAGTTAAATTTAATTTTTAATAACATGACAGGATATGTTTAATACTAAAATAGACTAATTATTCAAATCATCAATCTAAATTTCTGTCTCACAAAATAATTCCATGAACTTTATTTATTTTTTTAAATACATGCAATAAAAAAGAATAAAATGATAAAAAAAATCAAAAATTAAATGCAATAAAACATGAAAATTTTGAATTTTTATATTTTGATTTATCTTTTAATTTTTTTAATATTTCTATCGGTCTCAAAATTAATTATTCATGTTTTTTCTATATGTTTCTCTAAATATATCCAAAGGAGAAACTGAGGAATAATTATTACATAATGTGCTGTGGGCCTGATTGGTTTGGTTAAGGGTGTTTTTTTTATTACGGGTTTTTGTTTGATGGATAAATTACTGATTAAGAAATGAATTTTGTGATCATGATGCATAAGAGTATGTTGTTTATGATTTCTTAAAGCATTTGTATTTGATTAAAATAATTTTTTAATATTTTTAATCTGCACAAGATCACACATTTGGTTTTTGGTGAGGTAAAGTAAGCACATGTCTGGATTATTCTAACACAATAGTCAAATTACCCCACCCACTCAATTCAAGAACAAGTCAACTTTGACAGCTTCATTTATTTTATTTTGCTTTTTTTTTTTTTTCAATTGTGCTTGCTAGTTAGGTGGGTAGGTGACAAAGAAGAAGATGAACATGAGTTAGTGTATTATAATTATTTTTTTAACATAACATTTTAATTGAATTGTGTGTTACACAATAATTAAGTGACATCTTCAAAACAAATACGACTTACCGAAGTGAACTTTAAAAATTGATAATAAAATTCAAATATACAGATTAAATACAAAAAGTATTATCAAAGGAATTAATTAAATTTAATAATCAATAATTTTTTTTTTCAAATATAAAAATCTATAAGAAAATTGATTATTTCCACAAACTTTTCAAACCTAATAATGAAACATCGGTATAAACATTCCCTCCCATCATTCCTTTCTTATCATCTTGTTCTCTCTCTTTTCTTTCTTCCTCTCTCTTCTTTTTTAATTTTTTTTTGTCATAATCCATCTATTTTACAATCTGATTACATCTTTCGATAACTGAGAAATCAAACTATATATCTATCCGATAATATTTTTAAATAGAGTAAGTTACTTTAAAAATTATTTGTTCTTATTTTTTCCTAGGATTTAACTCTGATGAGGACAATTGAGAAAAATGTTTCTCTCAACTTATTTTACCACATACTAAATTTTGGTGGTATTTAAATTTAGATTCCTAGATTATGGAGTGGTTGTTTTACTGGAATTGAAGTTTTCACTAGAATAAAGAATTTTAGGTGAGGAAAACTATATTTGTTTGAATAAAAATTTGGAATAGCTTATTTGGATAATAAATTAATTTGGAAGTTGTATTATGTATTATGCATTTTTAAAGTTTACTCACTTAAAATGATTTTGAATATATGAAATTGATTAAAGAAAGATACTTCAGACACTTTTGAAGGAGTTCATCCACCTTGTTACATATAAGATGCCCATCTTGGATTGTATTGACCTTATCATGATTTTTATTTTATTTAAAAATATAATCAGATAGAGATGTAACCTGAATATTGAGTTACTGCTGAATGTAATCAAAATTTAAAATAAATAAGTTATAAAAAAGAAGATAAGAAAAAAATAACAGAAATATTACATATAACTATAAATTTATACAAAATTTCAAACCTAATTTATATATATATATATTAAATTTTATTTAAATAACTAATAATATATTTATTTAATTAACAATCGAAGCGTACAGGCACAAGTACGCACACACACCATACCATACTCGAACACACACCACACTCACACTATATGTAATTTAAATAGCATTATTAATGTGAATGGCTTTGATTAGTGAATAAAGTAATATAAATATGTAAGTTATTTTGTATCATGATAACAATAAATAACAGAGAATTAGAGAAATGAGAAAAATGACCTAAATAACTTTAATTCAAAATGCATGGAAATATTTTGGCATAAAGAGTAAAACTGTTAAAAGAGGGCACTCAAAATAACATGTGATATTTCTAGGTTTTATAGATCTCTAAATATATATTATTTATGTACGTTAGTATAAATGTTAAGAATTCCAAATAATAATGTTAGAATTTTAAAAAGTTAAAATATTTAATACTTTTAGAAAAATAAAAATTATCTCATATGCATCTTTCTAATATAAGTTATACTTTATATTTTTTTTAGGGATATGATAATTTCATGTTTTAAGATTATACCTGAAACAGTAAAATTTAGTTGAAGATTGTTAGAAGTAATTTGAAGGGTGGGTTTGTCACTGTGAGTGAGAGTAGTCGAACCCACTTCTATTGTTGCTTACCGCTATAACTCGCAGCCATTTTCCAAGTACGACTAATGCTGCATCTATAAGCACTTCTTCATATTTGAACAAAATCATTTTTGTTCCAATCTAGATAACAAGGTAATATACTATAATTAAATTTCTATTAAGATTCTAAGTGTGAGATTGATTATAAATAAACAACATAAAAAGCGTATAAAGAAGACAAATTTAAAAAGATATTGTATTAAAGTTTTGGGTTTAAAAATATATCTTAATTTTTTCTATATAATTTGTTTATTAGTTATTGAGTCAAATCTCCATAATGTACTATAGTAATTTTATAATTTTCCGAATATACTGAAATTATTATTTTATGATTTAAGATTAAATGTTACATATACAATTAAAACATATTAGCATATTAGTTTATGTAACACCCCAATAATATTTACTATTTATTTATTATGTTGTAAACAATATAGGACCTAGGTATGTAGAATTTCAAAATATTACTTATAGACATTTAAAATTGAGATAAATAAATTCAAGATATTTATAAAACGAGATCAAATTTTATGGTCTTCCAGAGACTAACATCTGGTCAAATACTCTATTTAAATTTACAAGTGAACCTAAGAAAAAAATGATAATGATACATTTAAACTTTCATTATCGTGTATCTACATTGGACACACGTGTGTGAACTTTCTCATCAACTTCTCACTATCTGATATTTTAGTCTATGTGATATAAATCATCAATGAAGCTAGAGGGTATCGATTACAACATAGGAGTCAATACTAAATTGTGGGATATTATAGGATGGTTGACAATGAAATTTTTGAGATTGGTAACTTATTTCTTGATGAACAAAAATTAAAAATTGTATTTCTCATTGAGAATGGATAAATGTAGAAGTGAAACATTATAATTTACATAAATTTATCAAATGTTTTTCTTGATTTTTTCAAATAAAAAAATATATTAACACATTTTAACATACTCATAATCATATATATATATATATATATATATATATATATATATATATTTTGTCGTGTTATGTGTTTTATAATTTTTAATTTAACCATATATTGTATATGTGTATGTGTTTCATATATTATAAGAAAAATTAAAGAATAATTTTTTTAAAAAATAAATAAAAAAGTTCGAAATTCTGATCAGGTATAATTGATAACCGATTCCTCTGCGAAATGCGTCATATTCTAAAATAAATAACGTCCAAAGTGAAAAAAGTTATAAAAAAAGAAAATAGTATGAGAAAGAGAGAGGCGCAGTTGTGTGTTTTGTTTTACGGAAACTACAATTGAGACATTTTATTAAGGTGCAAAATTTTAAAATTTATATTGAATTAGTTTTCTGTTTACGGTAATATATGAATGTGTAGTAGATTTATGATAAAATATAGATTACAAGTTAGTATATTAATAAATAAAAAAAGTATGCAAAACTTAAAAGATAAAACTGTAAACATTTCTCAATAATAAATAATAATAAAACTAGAATATTTTTAAATACAGAACCATCTCTTTTAAACTTGGGAGGGAGATAATGAATGATAGTTTTTATCTCTTGATGATAAACTTGACTGCAATAACAAGATGATGACAGTTACTGTCTTTGCTTTTGAGTTGCTGCATATGCAGTGCATAAATTAAGAAGAGATTCACTACCAATTATTGGTACCCCACATAGCTGCTTATGAACTTCATGAATTCTCATAAGTTGTATAAAGTTCAGTAGTCAGAGCAGTAGTTGTTTAAAATATCATAATTTCTTTGAAAAGTCTGAGGAATGAGTTGTCTGGTTTGATGGGGATCAATAATTATGTGATTTCATCGACCGAGCCAAAATTATATTAATTTAAAAGTTGGTAATGCGACATTTCTGCCATCTAATTTTTTTATAATATTGATTTAGAAAAGAGCATTGGTGTATTTAAGAATGTAATGAGAGTTGAAATAAGTGAAGGCCATCTCAGTTATTCAACAAATTAAAACACAAACAGCATTCTCCATTTGTTGCACTTACGATGGCCACACCACCATCCATCACTGATGTCACTGTGGAGTTCCTTCAATTCCCTGCAGTTGTCACACCTCCTTCTTCTACCAAATCCTATTTCCTTGGTGGAGCAGGTTGATTCTATTATACCTTCATCATTTAGTACTGGTTTAAGTTTTACCATTTTATTCTTAGAAAACACTCTCAGTAAGTTAAAACAGAGACATGTTCTTATAGATTAATGATAGTCTCAACTTTTACATGATTTGAGATAACAAAAAGTTTTGCTTGAAACTTGCTAGAGTTAAGACTGTTGTTGCTGGAAGACACAAAACTGAGCATGTTAAAAAGTAATTAAAACTAGAAAAAAAGGATTCATTTATCTTGTTTTTCTTTGATTTACTTGAACATTTGATTTTGCATAGGAGTGAGAGGGTTGAATATTGAAGGAGAGTTTGTGAAGTTCACTGGAATTGGTGTTTATTTGGAAGAGAAGGCTGTGGCATGGCTCGGTGCCAAATGGAAGGGCAAGAATGCAGCTGAATTGCTGGAGTCCCTTGATTTCTACAGAGATATCATCAAAGGTACCTTATATCAGTCAAATTAAATGACATACTTTCCACACCTTAAAAGTCTATAACTTATAGTAATTATAAATTAATAGTAGCTTTTCTACTCTAAATCTCCTGAACTTTTTGAAAGAGTTGTCAATATTTCTGGCTCTGATTTTTTGAGCTTATAATATGTTAACTTCTTTTACTGTAAAAATTATTGGTTCAAATTTAAATAATTTTCTTACACATGCGTTGAAGACAACTTGTACTCAGGATTTTGTCTTGTATAGCTATTTTTTTAAGAAAATAGTATCATTTCTTTAATTAAACAATTAGTTTTGTTTGATACATTCAATTATAAACTGGAATTCATTATTGTATTTTATGTAAGATAGTGGATAGTCGTTGAGTAAGAATTTTTTTTTCTCTTAACAAGTTAGAACTTTTCTTAGTTGTTAATTTTTATAATATGAACAAGAAAAAGTGAATCTCATGTCCAACCACTATATTCTTGTATACGATTAAATTGTTGTCACTTTATTTGTAAAATTGTTGGCATACGAAATTATAAATGATTGTGTTTAATCAGGTCCCTTTGAAAAATTCATTCGAGGGTCAAAGTTAAGAACATTGGATGGACCTGAATATGTAAGGAAAGTATCTGAGAACTGTGTGATCTTTATGAAATCCGTTGGAAGTTATGGTGAAGCAGAAGAAAAAGCTATTGAAGAATTCAGATATGCATTCAAGGATCAAAATTTTCCACCAGGCTCAACTGTTTTCTATAGACAATCACCCACTGGAACATTGGGGGTGAGTATGATCACCAACTGCTTATGAAATTGATTAGTATAATGAACCTGTGCACATATATAGTTTACTCTTCTCAATGAACATTCTCCCCCTCAATTTGCAGCTTACTTTCTCAAAAGATGAGACAATTCCAGAAAATGAGTATGCAGTGATAGAGAACAAGGCACTTTCAGAGGCAGTGTTGGAGACTATGATTGGCGAGATTCCTGTTTCTCCTGCTTTGAAAGAGAGTTTGGCTACAAGATTTTACAAGTTTCTGAAAGAGGACAATTCCAACACTGAGTGAAAAATGAGAACTGCTTCATATATACAATGTTGCACTTTCTAAGTTATTTGTCTAAATAATGAATTCCTAATCTGAATAATGTATTCCTAATCTTAATAATGTAAACCAAACATCCCTAATCCTTTTTATCTGCGTTATTTACCAAGCAAAAGAGATTTGAATGTAATAAAAATAAAAATAAGATAATAAGATTTTAACATAAGTACTTGTCGTTTTAAATAGATAAACATTTGGCACGAACTCATAAAAAACACAGAATAACATGAGTCTCAGACTACATTACTGGATCTTAAACTTAAAAAACTAATCTTAGAGAAAAATACCTCACATGTAAGTTATGCATATCTAGGTACAGAAAGACGTAAGGCTAATTCAAAGAAAGAAGAAAAAGTGAACTTACTAAGAACAAAAATATGATGAAACAAATTTACTCTATTCATTAGAGAATTAAATTTCTATTAAATAAATTAAACTAGATCAGACTTTTAATTAAAATTTTAAAGGATCAAAATAGATTAATAAATATGTTCATCCACTGATCGATCAGTTTGCCACCCTAATTTTACCTAGTAAATGAAATGTGAAACTTGGAAAGATAAATCAATGCAACCAAAACAAAGTAAAGAAATAAAAAGTCCATGTGAAGTCCAGGAACATTGAGGCATTGGATTTACACAAACGAATCTTGCCGAATTCAAATCAATGATGATAAATCGGGAATTTCATTCATATACAGCATGATAAATGAGGTAGAAGAACTAAGACACAAAATTTCTGTAAACCGTATAAGGAACAAGGAATTGAAATGCTGCACTAAAATAGGTGTTGGTCATGTCAGTCTGTTTCTTCAATATCCTTGGTCAACCCTTCCCCCACTGCCTATAATACATTTGACGGTCGACTCTTCCAATGGATAATGTCTCCTTATAGTAGGAACTGCTTCATATATAGTAGGAACTGCTTCATATAAGGAAACAAATAAACCAGACTAAAACTTGTGGACTATTATTGCAACAATGTCTCCTCCCTCTGCAACTCATCAAGCCGTCTTCTAGCAAAAGCTGTGATGAAGATGGTTGTCGCTACCGTTATGCAGAAGCCGGCAACATTGAGAATAATTTGTGGGGCAGATAGAGAATGTTTTTCATGCGAAGCATCAGCCAATGTACGAATCAAGATTCCACTGCAGAAAAATAGGCAACTAAACAATGAGTTTGAGAGGATCCAGATACTTTAAAATGAAGTTTTGATTTTCATAACCAACCAACTTATTTTGAAATGGGTCAATTTGAAACAATGGATTACAGATGTAACATAAAATACACGTCAGATGCAAAGATGAAAAAAACACACTAACTAATGATCAAAGTCATTACCATTATCAGGTAAAATGCTTTTGCAAGAAAAAGATTCAAAAGCAGAGGACCGAAACGCAATTTTTCAGGAAAAAAAACACGAGGAACTAAAGAGAAAAAAAGAAAAGGTCCAACGGTCTAACATTGAATTTACAGCAACAGTGTTATTGCTGACCAAGTAAAGATACATTCTAAAAGCAAAAAATAACGCAATGGTGCAAGCCCTTTTATCCATAAGAACACAAGTTTATTTACCGTAAGTAAAAGTTAGGAAGGGAGGTCAGAGCAATCTAAAAGCCTCAACAAAAGGCTTACAGTTACATATAACTTGCAGATGAAAAACCACAGGTAAATATCAAACCATAATTCCTAGATCTTTTCTCAATTTTGTTCAATCCTATCCTGACAACCCTCATTGAACTTAAGTATTTTGGCTAGTGAGAATCAAACAATCCATGTTGCACTGACATTTGTTTTCCTTACCATACCACAATATGATGAGTTGATGACATAAAATAATCCCATTGACATTCAATAACAACTCTGCATGCTGAATTGATGGTATCGCAGTTATGGTAGCCCTTTTTATATCAAGTGCGACACAGAAACTATGATAGTAGAGGTGACAAAACAGCAATGGTATTAGAAAAGGTAGAACAGCCAAATATAATTAACAGCTTTGAGTTTTGGTTTGTTGTGGAACCAGTTGGTAGTAGGAGCTTCCCTAGGTATGCACGATGCAATCAGGCCTTTTTGTGTAAATTAGTCCCATATATACGCAACCATGATCATTTAGCAGACAATAGCCCAGTATATTGATGTATTTAAGAAGCCACACTCATAGGTCATGCATGGAAACAGATCAATATCTTCTACATAAAGCCATAGAACGGTCTGTGATATAAAGCTTGTGTGATTAATAGCATTCCTAATTAAGACCTGACAAGGGAATCGAGTTATAAAAACACTAAACTTCTCCCAGAAAATAAAAAATGTACTTGATAGATAAATTACTAACTGTCCAACTACTTGGTCAAATTCAAGGAATATCAAAATGTGAGGACACAATACGAAGATGCTCATTTATTAAAAAATGCACTAGTGTCAAACTTTGATGACCATAAAAGAATCCCCAAGTTTGGTTGGAAGCATGCATAGAGAAGCTATACTGCAAAATACAACCAGAAATTTAAAAAGCACAAGCAAAAACAATTAGCCATCTCACAAAAAAAGGAAAATCGGAAGGTTTATCTCACTCTCATCAATATATTGAAGATTCATCGGTTCACCAAATAAGTTTTAGAACTATTCCATAATGAATGAATAATCATGAAAGAAACATATTGCAACAAGGGGAAATAGAAAACAAGGTAATGCAAGATGAAGGTTTGGCAGGACTCTACATTGTATCAGTTATTGAAAATTCAAACCATATCAGAGCGAGGCAATTTATAACAGATGAACTATGTGTTTTGCACAAACAAACAACCATATTGTTCTAAACATAATCAAGCAAGAGTCAGATTTATTCAAAAGTGAGCAAAAAGTGGTCAGGAAATAATTAACCTAAGCATGCATATAACCAAGCAAAACACATAAACTTTCTTAGTATAACTTAAAAAAGTGAATGAGGGAGAGACAGAGAGAAACCCTACGTGTAGATTGCAACAAATATTTCTGGCACCATTCCTACCAAGGATCCAACTATATAAGGCCCGTACTTAACATTTGTTGCCACAGCACAATAGTTGAAGATTAAGTAAGGGAATGGGGAAATTCTGATTAAGGCAACAGCTCGGAACTGATGAAACCAGTTCCCTCCACCAGCAGACCTTAGAATAGAAGCCTTGTTTGGATACTTCTCCAACCACCCCTGCATACACAAAACACTGAGTCCATATCATAAAGGTGAGGCAAAAACCTGCACACAAACCAACTCTGATTCAAGACAAAGCATGTACTTCAATTTTATGGTGGAAGGTTTTGCCAATGATAAAAGGGAGTGATACACCAATAGCTGCTGCAGATATAATTAGCAAGAACCCAAAGCCATAACCAAATGTCATTCCAGCCACCCACATGGAAGGTGTAGATGGCAAGAGTAGGGTTGGGAATATTGCCACGGAGGCAAACACCAAAACAGTTAATATCGGAGTGCTGAAAGTCTCTGTCTCCCAATTTAATATCGGAATAACCCCCTGCCAAAAATAAAAAATTAAATCATCCATTATAAGCCACAAGCATTTTAATCTATGTTTCATGTTAGAGACAACAAAAAGAATGCAAAACACAATTATTCTACACTATGCAGCATAAAGAGTGCAATCCAGCTATTTCATCATCAAAATCAAAACTTTACAAGGGAAAAACAATCCTCAAATCCATAACAGCGAGTGGGGGAAGAAAGAACAAACCTTGTCCATGAAAAAGGGTCCAATCCAGACAAGCACAACGACAGCCAAAAACCCAAGGCATAAAAACAACACCACCAATTTCAACCAATACCACACGGTGGCTCTTATCGTCTTCACAGAAGGCTCCACCGCCGAACCCAGCGGAGAACCGTCATCGGGACCGGGCCTCAATTTCACATAGTACCCATTACCGTCATCGGGTTGGATTGTGAGGGTAACGTCCGGCACCACCTCCCCTCTCCCACCACCGTCATTATCGTAATACGTCATCCGAAAATGCAAAAAAAAAAAAAAAAAAAAAAAAAAACTAATTTATTGGGCACAATAAAGAGGATTTCTTGCTTTTGGTTTGTGAATGATTGATCACGGTCGATGACAGCGTTGTACAGCCCAATACGATCAGAACCCACAACGAGAGAATCGATTAGGGCACGAGGAAGACGATGATGGTGAGAGGAGGATCACAAGAAACTCGTCGATTGAGGGAATGGGGGTTTAATTTGGAGAATGATAACGTGAAATTGGCAGCAGTCAGCAGCACCCTTTTTCGGTTTTGGTTTTCTTCCCAGGTGATCTAAAAGCTGATGATACACAGCAACATAAATCACTTGCTCGAAACGAAGCCGTTTCTCCCTTGAAGGCCACGCGGGTTTGGAGTGACGGGTGTTGCAACTTGCAACGGCATGGATTACTTTCAAAAGAGGAGGCGTGGCGTTTGGTTTGGTTGGTCCTGCCTTCGCCGCTACTGCTACGTGGACCTCATTCATTGGCCCTTATATAATTACACTTAATTTATAATTTATTTTTCCTTTTTTAATTAGTAAATTAAAATAAAGCTGCTCTGCTAATAAGTCACGCTTAAGTATCTCTGGGCTGAGTTATGTTCTTTGTTGTTTTTTTGTTCTTGTTTTTTATTTTCTGAAGATAAGGAATGTAACGTAGCTTCTTCTGCATAGTGCGATTTTTTGTTTGTGCGAGGAGAGAGAAAGATACAGTGTCATTAGGAACCGACATCTGGGCATTGTTTGGACGTGTAACCAATGGAAATTTGACACGTGGTCGTGAGGTAGCACCGACCGGAAGAGTGGCTGGCACCAGCAACTACCTCGCAGCTTCTTGGGCGGTAAGAATCAAGCACAGTATATTATTACCTTTTCCTTTCAACTATTCATTTCATTCATCCAATCATTATATATAACCCAAATAATTATTTGTGTTCTTAACTAATCACATTGAAGAGACTTTGCTATAGAGAACGATATGAACTTGACTACATACACAAATCTAAGCAATCGAATGTCAAACAAACTATTAAATTTCTGATTTTCCATCGCAGAATCCTCCTTGTTAGCAAATAAAATGATTGAATTTGTGTATATTCTTCTTTTTTGGGCACAAGATACATCGAATATGTTACTCGTCGAATGAAATTTCAAAATGAGCCAATGGTCTGCCTACCTATTATGAATAAAACATATACTTTGTTTGAATTTTTGTTCTATTAAAAAATAGTACCTTATAATTTTAAAGAGTTTTTAAGAAAAAAAGTGATTGGCTTGCACTTTTTCTTGAATTTTTTTTCTAAAAATAGACTTAAAAATTGGGTCAAACATATTCTAAATGTAATAATAAGAACAATAATTAGTTTACACCTGATATATTATGAAATGTTATAATCTCTAGTCAATATGAGATCTCTAACCCACTCTCTCACGTAGAGACGTGCGTGAGATTATATATTATAAGTGGTCCGATAACAGTCTAATAGTAGATGACCTGATAAACTCAACAAATAATGATTATGATAAGCTTGAAATGACTCTGATACCATATTAAAAAGTAGACTTTAAACCTAACTCAATCTCACCGACTTATAAAATAAGTTTTGCACATATATACTATAAAATGTCTTAATCTCTAATTGATCTTCAACAATATTAGTAAATATATTAAATATTTATCTTATTAAGAGATTAAACACATAATTACTCAAACAAAAACAATCTTTCTATTAATCTAATCAAATATGAATGGATACAAAGAGTTTCTTTATTATGAAGGTGACAACTCTAAAAAATTTATTATATATTTAGCTAAATTTAATATCTCTCTCATATATATATATATATATATATATATATATATATATATATATATCATTAAACTCACAAATAAAAAGGAAATAAGTTCCTTAATAGAAAATAGGGTAATAACAATTATTCTATGGTTAAAAATTTGTTCACACACATTACAAACTTCCAAAGGACAAATCAATTTTGAATTTTGAATATATAAAGGTTGTATGAGCGACGAGATACATTATAAGGTATTAAATAAATTATAATTACATTCATAAATTATTCAATTGCTAGGATTCAATTAATATATTTAATAATTGATCATAAATGTTATTCTAAATGATGGTTATGTGCTAATCTTGAAGTAAATAATACAATAAGCAATTTTAAACCAAAGTTGGATTTTTCTTGTTTTCTTTTGTAAATTTTTCTTGATAAAAATTGAAAATTTTCCCTATAATTGGTACAAGTTAACCTATTTGTAAATAGGTTGTTGAAAATGCTTCATTTAGCTTCTCAAACTTAATTTGAGTGATGTTCGACAACTGCAAATGTAAAAGTAACTAGTCATCTTTTGACTTTACACTCAAGGGTATGAGAATGCATGATGGTACTAGGTAAGAAAGAATCACTTACAATAAAAGCAACACAATTGTTAATTCTACCTATAACAAGTAACATCAGTAAAACTAATCAATTTATATTTAAATACGTTTTTTTTTCAATAAATTATTAGAGCAAAAAAATTAATAATTTATTGAAAATAAAAACATATTAAACTTAAAATTTAAAATGATTATTGTTCAGGGTGACTAAAGCTTTAACATTTAAGCAATGATTTAAGTTATAAAAAAAAAAAAACACTTGTTAATTAGTTGGAACGAATGGACAAGACACATAGGTTATGTAAATATTAGATGCTTTAGAAGAAAATAAATTAAAATGAAAGTCAACATACCGTTGTATAATCTATGTTCAAATTGATATGATTAGTTGATTAAGAGAAGTAGTATCAAATAATGGTGGTTGATTATCGTGATATAATTAAAATTAATTAAATCCCTATTTCCATAAAAAAAAGTGTCTTCTTTTTAAAGAGAAAAAAAAAAGTGTCTAAGACAAGAGAGAATAATTTGAGTTAGGTAAGTGTTAATAATTGAGAGCTTAACAATGACCAAACACTATGGTGACAGATTGTATATCATCAATGCCTTCAATTAATGAACATAAACTATAAGTTCGTATTACATTATATGATTTTTAAGAAAGTACATATAATGAATTAAACTTGGTACCTCGTGTGAAACAAATTATTGATTAAGCAAAGTATTGTCTAAGATTAGGGTTGGAACCTTACAAGTGGTGAATCTGAACAGGATCACTTGGTTGAAGGCTTGAAGGAATGAAATTCCCCTTTGGTGAAGCTTGTTTTGTTGTTTCCCAATAACAAGAAGGGACAAATACAATTACTCTACGTCACATCTTACACTGCCGCTTCCGCAACGCAAAGGCCTATCAATTTTATACACAACCTTATCAGCTAACGTATACTTCATAGTTTTGGATGCAAAACTAATAAATGTTTGACAAATTAATCATTGCATGATATTGAAACTAAAAGATTAAATGTTCTGGAGTTAAATTTCTTAATGTATAATTATGCTTGTTTAGAGGGACTTAACCGGATAAGATATAAAATCCAATAAATATCAAATTGTACATAATTTTTTATAATTTTTTTAACTATATATAATAACATTTCATACTATATAAGTGGATTTAAACTTCACATTATGAGTTAGTTTAATAAAGTTGAGTTAAACTTGAAGTCTAGTTCTTAATAATATGATATATATCAAAATTATTTAGAATCTATCTTAATAAAAATTTGTTGGCATTATCAAGAACGAGAGTTTATTAACATTATAATATTATAATACAAACTTTTTCATTTTATGAATTTAATAAAATTGAATTGAACTTAAAATTATAATTTTTGATTTTAGATTATGTAATTTGTAAGGTAAAATATTGTTTTTATTTTTTTTTAATAAAGAATAATTTTGGGAGTTTAAAAATGTATGAAGGTGGCTGAAGAAATGATGGAGGTGTAAGAAGAAGCAGTCCACTTAGCTTGAGAAAAAGTCTTGAAATTGTCTTTTCCGGGCTTTCTCTTGACTATGGTACCAAGCCCATTTTATATTTCCTTTTCTTTTGTCCTCTATATAAATATATGCGTCGAGCGTAACCCATAACATATTAAAAATGTATTAGACATCATTCGTCTCTTATTTTCTTATCCTTCATTTCTTTCAGCAGATTATTCTAGATAGGTTAGAGTGGGAGGACAAATAAGATGTTAAATATTTGGAGTTTCATCTTTTAATTAATAGGGGAAAAATGGTAAATTAACTCATAATTGCAAAGACTAACCTGACTTTGATGTTTTTAATCGATTAAATTATTTTTCCTCCATTTCTAAAATTTGAAAAACAATTTGTTCCATTTAAACTTGAAAACTCACACATCGTTCACCAAGACGCGAAATAAAGGGTATGGAATCATTTATAACCAATTAAACAGCGAATTCTATGGGTATCTTTTACACAAGGGGGTAGTTATAGGATGGTTGTCCTGCTGGTTCTTTTTTTATTATTGTCTTTTTAAAAAAGCATTATTACAAATAATAAAATGTTATTTTCTACATCATATTAATTAATAGTATATTAATTCGCTTTTTCTAGATGAAATTTTGTCTAATCATGGTGACTTTTGTTTTCTATTTTATAATATAATCAAGTTTGATCTATTTGTTTATGGATGACAATGCAAACTAATCCGTTTTGTATTTGGTCTATGAAATATGAGTTGAGTTGGTTTGTCTTGTGTAAGAAGTGCGTGTTGATTTTATTGGTTTATCTCGTATAAAAGCTGACCTTCAGATTTGTGGATTAACTCGCATATATTTTTTAATGAATGAAAAATAAATTTTTAAATAGAAATTTTGAATTAATTAACTTTTTGTTTATTAAACTAATTTTTTTTATTTAGATGAATTAAGTAAATGATCTTACATTATTATTCTCACGACACATGTTTAATAAGATGTGTGTAAAAAAAATATTATAATGTTTTGATTTTCAATGAAATTTGAATTTTAATCGTACTAATAAAATATTTCATTCAATACATACATTTTTTAAAGGTAATACATGTAGACACATTATTACTATTCTAATTGAAAATTAGTATAAAATAATATATATATATAATAATATTATATTTAAATTTTATTACAAAAAAAAAGGTCTGACTACTACATTAAATGAGTATTGAAATCTAAACAATATATGTGTTTTAGAAAGACAAAAAATACTCTTAAATATTAAACAACTATTATCGAATCTTGTAAAGGTGTTATGAATTAGGGATTGAAGGGAGTTTCTTATTGTACCTTCATGTCTTTATTCTTGCACCCCATATTTCAAAAATACTAAAATTATCCTTTGATCTTTTTCATTAAAAGTTTTCTTTAATTATAGAACGTGGAATTTAGAGACTTCACGGATTATAGAATCCAAAAGTTAAAATTTATGTTTCAGATTGTACAATATTTCACATTGTACAATTTAAAATACAAATTTATATTTCGTATTGTAAATTTCGGAATAAATAATTTTATAATCTTTAAAAACATGAAGCTGAAAAAAAAACCTATAAAAATACAAAAATAAATTTATAAATTTTTAAAATATGCACATTAACTCGCCTCGTCCTACACTTAACTTACACTAACTATGAATTATGCAGTAGAGTCAAGATATTGAAATAGGATTTAAGAATTAGGATTTAACCCTATATTTTTTCTTTTACGTCTTCAACTAGTCACTGAAACATCATTGAGTCTTCTTTAATGAAAAATGAAAAATTGAATGTGTATTATGCTAACAAGACCATTTTTATAAGATGAGGTTTTTAAAAAAACAAAAGGTATCTATAATAATTTAAAAATAAAAAATACAATAAAATATTATAGTAAAGGTATTTGTAGTAATAAGGAACAATATATATTAATAGGAATGGCATAAATTACATACAACTTTTTTTTTATATTACGTTTAGAACATTAACCTAAAAGTAAAATAATCAAGACTATGTGTGAGCCAACTATAGATAATATAATATAGAACCCCACAAGCAATAAAAATTAATCATTTAGCCCTTTATCAAATACTTTTGAAACTATCTATTCCTTCAAAAATATCATAAAAACAAAAAGTACAATGAGAACTATCAACTAAAAAAATATATGGAAAATAAAATAGGATAACCACATATTAAACCAAAACAGGAAGCACGAGGGTCAATTTTAAAATAAAGAAGTTGAAGAATTAATTTAAAAATATAATGAAAAAGAAACTATAATAAGTGAAAAAAAACTAGAATCGAAAGGAAAAGGAAATAGTTCCATAGATGAAAATGAAAAAGGTTTGGCCGTGTCAAATTGTCTTAAGCTCGTATGCATATTTTTTAAACTACCAATTTTATATTTATACTTATAAGCACCGATATGTTTGTGTGTGTATATATATATAATTCTTTTTTTGGAGTTTTTTAAAATTTTTTAAAAATTATTTTTTTCATATTTTTTATTTTTTATTTTTTAATATTTTTTTTATTCTTCAAAAAATAATTTCAAAATGTTAAAATGAAAAGTTTAAAAAATTATGTGAGGTTAATGAAAAAGTGAAGAATGATAGTTAAAAAAATATTATATTTAGAAAAGAGAAAGAATGAAATTTTAAAATTTTAAAATCGCTTATACTAAATATTTTAAAATTTTAAAATTAAAAAAACTGTTTTATTAACTTCTAAAATTATTAAATGTCCAAATAACCTAAATAAATTAATAAAACAAAATATTAAACAATAATAAAATAGTAAAATAATTTAAAGTAGTTAAAGTGGAGAATTTCCTTTATATACAGAAGATATAGATTATAAAGACTTAATTATGTTTTTTTTCCTATACTCTTACACAAAATTAATTCTTGTTTTTTCTAAACTTTAAACTTCATTTATGTACTAATGACAAAAACTCAATTTCACATTATATAAAAGAGTGAGAAAGATATTTAATCTTATTATAAAGAAAAATAAATATAAAAATATAAATATTAATTTTTTTATTTGAATATTTTATAAATTAATTCAAACAATAAACTTGAAAAATTCAAACAGCAAATATCAAATTATAATAGTTAATAAAATTACTTAATTTTAGTCACTCATAAATATAAAAAAACATTTCATATAATATAACTATAAAATGATAAAACTGTTATTATACTTATAAAGAACGCTACTATTATTATTATTATTATTATTAAAGAAGTAATTTTATTCACTAGCAAATATAAAAAAGTATTTCATTTTACTTAAATTATAAAATTATTGTTATATTTATATAAAATGTTAGTACTATGTTTAAATATATAGAAGGGACCCAGTAGAACTGAGTTACTTTGTAGGAAAACATAATACTTATTAACCTTCCTTTCCTCTAGTTTTTGGTTAGAAAATACGTAGTTTGGTCTCTATTTGACTAATGTAAATTGTTTTGGTTTTGTTTGTGTCCTATTTAATTTTATTTCATTGTTGATAAAAAAAGTTTAAAGACATATTGATTACTCCACAAAATTAAATAACTAACTTATTATTGCATAAAATAAATTTCACGTAAGATTTAATTGAGATTTGATCAAAATAATCTTAGAAATAATAATTATATAATTTTATAAATTAAAAATAGTAGCACTTAAATGGAAAATTAATTAGTATGGCTCGTATAAAAATTATTCTGTTACAATATATAGTAGAAGACACACACACACACATACATATATATATATATATATATATATATATATATATATATAAGATTTTATTTAAAAAAAAAAAATCCTAAAGATAGTATCTTTTGTCATTTAATTATATTGTCTTTTGAATTGATCGTAATCAACAAAAAAAATACATAAACAATAACTATAGAATAATAATTGATAAATTAAAAATATTTATCTTTTAATATAATTTATAATTCTAATAATTAATAATGTTACTACTTAATACAAGTAAAGGCATCTTGAATTACGTATTTCCTTTTTATGTCATATATTATTAATAACTTTATTAGCCGAATTGACAATTTTTTTATAAACGACTAAATTAATTTAAATCTATAATAATAATGTACTTTAATTGGAATGCATAGTGAAAAATACAATTTTGATGAATAAAAAAATAATAGAATTTTTTTATGGCAGTCTCCAATAATAAACTGACACATATAATAAAGTTATTAATATTAATAAATTTTTAAGAAAGTACTTCAAAGGTAATTTTTTTATTAATTAATAATGTAAAAAGCTTCTGCAGTACAACAATATTAATAATGAACTCAAATAAATTTTAAATAATCAGCCTTAATACCTTGTCAGATGTACAAAGAATGGCAATATTGGATTATGGAAATTTTTAAATATTTCAAGTTGTTTCTTCTTTTAAATTTATTTTGGTGCACTTACTTTCAGAAAATTATTAATAATTTTCAAACTTACCTTAATTGGACCGTAATAACTCCTTTCTCCCTCTCTCTCTTTCTCTTACACACACATCTTGAACACGAATATGAAAAGAATGTCTATCTTTGATCTCGCTAATACTTACTTCTCTACATAAAATAACTAATCAAAATAAATAAAATTATTTAGTTTTAATTGATAACATTATTAACCATTTATATCTTAAACATTTTTATAATTTAATTGATAATTATATTTAATTACACA
Source organism: Phaseolus lunatus (assembly GCA_013389735.1). Lineage (NCBI taxonomy): Eukaryota > Viridiplantae > Streptophyta > Magnoliopsida > Fabales > Fabaceae > Phaseolus > Phaseolus lunatus. The sequence goes on from CM023859.1 coordinate 37,922,615, forward strand.
ACAATATTTAAGAGATAAAATTTTTCAATTAGTAAATATAATTTATGTATTATTAACATTAGAGTAAAAAAATTTAAGACTCGTTTAATGGTCAAAATATGATAGTGTAAGACATACTGCAAGAAAGATAAAATTTAGATAAATATTGATCATATATAAAATTTAGTATGCATTATGATATTGATTGAATAAATACGATAGAGTAGTGCTAATAAGAATGCTGTTAACATTGAAAAAAAATAAAGATAAAGATAATAATAATAATAATAATAATGAAAAAGATGATGACGATAATAAAGATAAGAAAATTGAGATAATTAATAATGATAATAGATAGTATGAAAATAAAAGAAAAATCTATGTCAATGTTTTTCAAACCTATTCTCCTCTAGATAAGAGACACTCTTCTTTAAACACGATACTGTAGTTAAAAAAAAATCATATTCTACACCAAATAATTTTTAAAATAATATAATAATTATCTTATAAACATATTTTTACTTTTATAATATTTTTGTTAATAAGTTTCATAACGAATTAAAAGTATATATAATAATAAAAAGAATAGAGATATTTGAAAAATATTCCCAAGATAATACTTATAAAAATATAAAATCAAGGAAAAAATGATAAAGAAAATAACTAGGTTTTTTCAAGAATTAGGCGTGGGATAGCATGATTCCTACCAGAAAAAGATACAATTAAAAATAGTATATTTAAAAGTATATCTATATTTGTTATAATTAAGATAAAAATAGTATCGTATATTTTCATATTAATAAATACGGAATAGTTATTGATTAATTAATTAAAATAAAATAACCATATTTGAGTGCTTTGCCTAGTAGATACACATATTCACGTGATCTTTGAATCCAGATTGCAAAACTTATCAAACCAGGGTTACACTAACACTTAATTGCGGTCTTTATATATGCCACAATTCAACACAAACAATCTCACAACATATAGTCCCGTTAGAGAAACAAAACATAATCGATCGATTCAAAAACATGGGTTCTCAACAGAACAACGGCACCAGCTACCCCCCTTCGGAGCCCAAGCCCTGCGCCAACAACTGCGGTTTCTTCGGCACTCACGATAAACAAAACCTCTGTTCCAAATGCTACAAGCAACACAAGGACCAGCTTTCTGCAATAAACTCCCTCTTCTGTCCCTCCGCCGCGCCGCCACCGCTTCTTGACGCGGCAGAGCCATCCTCTTCGGCGGGGCCTTCGCCGTGCGCGGCCGGGCCTTCCAAACCGACGAATCGGTGCGGGGGTTGCAACAGAAAAGTGGGTTTAACCGGGTTCTTGTGCAAGTGTGGGACCACCTTCTGCGGGGTGCACCGTTACCCGGAGAAGCACCAGTGCACCTATGACTTCAAGAGTGGTGGGCGTGAAGAGATTGCCAAGGAAAATCCTGTTGTAAAGGCTGACAAGATTCAAAGGTTTTAGCTTCTTCTTGGGTTGCTCATCTATCCTTCATGCTCATGCTCTATGTTATATTGAATAGCCCTTTAAAAGCAGTTTGGTTGTGGCCTGCACTGTGTAAAACTGATAGTCTTCCTTTTGTTTCAATAGTTCAGCTTCGAATCCATGTTTCATTGTAATATTTAGTACAAGATTTACATGCAGTTCGTTAGATGTCTTCGAATTAAAACTTTACTTTTACATCAGTAATTTGTTACTTTTACGTACATTATCAAGATTCTGATGAGAAAAACATCTAAAGCGTATCTGAAAAACATCTAGGTTACTCATCTTCCCTAGGCCAAAAAGGAATTATATACTCATTTTTGTCGAGATTGAATGCTAAGAATAAAAGAAAGAAAATAAATCCAAGGACCTTGTTTTCAATCAAGAGAAGTAAAATAAGCAAAATAAAACGAAGTCTAATTTTTCTTGTATCCATTCTGTTTAGAATTCTTCTTCCTTCTTTAATCTCATTGGCATTTCTTAAAGTTCCTTGAAGTATCAAACTACCTTTCAATGTTTATAACATGGCACTTTTTAACCTTTTCACGTGGTACTGTTTTCTTTAAAATTGGCTATTGTTCTAAGAATTTCCTGTCATGTTCCCTTAATATGCCAGTTCGTAAGACAGTAAGCCAGCCTAGCCATCAATTCAGGAACCCCTTAACTCTTATTAGTTTATTTAGAAGTGATCCATATCAACTACTTTAAATTGCCATAAGAGTGGAGCATCTTTTTCTACCTTAGGCAAACACGACTAATCCTAAGGCCACTAAACCCTTAAATAAAGGGTTACGTTATTTCACCCATCTCAGTTTTAAATTGAATAGCGGGTTACTACAATAAAAATATAAGAACTCATAATTAAAATGAAAAATAAAAATGAATCTTTTCAATTTTAAAGAGAAAGCAGTGATACTATTTTTTGAAAATAGAAAAAAATTACCAAGAGAACTTTAAGAAAAAACTAAAAAAGGTGATTTTTGTGTGTATCTTATTAAAAAGATAAGCACTAAACTAAACCCTAAATTTAATGAGGGACTTCTTTTCTCATCGTTTTTAGATTGCATGTGCAGTGATGAGATATTGAGACGTAATAAAACAAACTCTTTTTAATCGGTAAAAAAGACTATATAAATAAAAGAGCACAAGGATACTGAAACTCATATGAAAAACTATTATAAAAAGCAGATATTATATCTGTAATGGTTGCTTAAGCTATTTCTTACTCCTATTTCGCATTCACTAATATACAGTCTTTAAAAAAGGGGCGGGTCTATGAGAGGCAAGCTCCATAAGCAATAGGAAGTTTTGCGGGGAAGTGGAATATTAAATTGAGGTACTTATGTTTGGTTGCTCTTACGGGCTATGGACGAGCAATTGGCTTGGCAGGGAATGAGAAAGGTCTGCTGCAGACGAATCAATTTTGTCCTGCAGCATGGCTGCATAACGTGATGTTGGGGAAGCAGCTACTATTACAGAAGGCTGCTAAGAGGCCTACGCATGACAAGACAGTCATATACATTATATTGTTTGGATTTGAATTGCAGAATTAAAAGTTGAAGGTATAGAAAAATAAAATTGTTAAGAGTATATGAATCATGCGATGGTTATAATTATATTTTAAATTATTTTTAATGATGTGAATTATAAGATTATAAATTTATTTTTTTATAAAAAAAAAGAGTAAAATATTAAAAGAATTTGTGTACATTTTAGTTAATTAAAATAATATAAAATTATAATTATAAAAAGATTAAATAATGTAAAATTAAAATAAATAAAAATTAAATTAAATATTTAAATATAATTATATAATTATTATTTTATTAATTTAAATTATTTTTTAGTTAAGTTAATGTATTTAGATAATTTTAATATTATTTATGATTATTTAATTTGTATTATATTATGTTATATATATTAAGTATATATATTTTATTTATATAAGAATATTAATATTAATGATGATTTTCTTATTATTATGAAAATTTTAATATATTTTAAAAAATAAATGAGTATTTAAAATTTGGGTAAGAAAATTTTTGTGTATGTTTAAAATTTAACAATATTATGATATATGAATTAATACATAAAAAAAATAATATTTTAGATTTGATTTATCATTCTTTATTTAAATTTGTATGGTATAAAATAAATTCAACAAATTAAATATATAATAAAAAAACACATAAAAAATAAATACAAACAAAATATTAAATTAAAACCAAAAACAAAACACAAACAAAAAATAAATTAAAAAATTAAATTAAATTAGATACCTAGAAGGGAGGAAGATCAACATGTGCCTGAAGAATTTCCACCAACAAAACATTTGAAAAACCAAAGAAAAAAATCATAAAAAACAAAAACTGCAAAATCTGAAAAAAAAAAGAAGAACATAACCAATTAACTTGACTTAAAAAATGCAGTAACAACTCATCAAAATAGCACATCTCACTAGCTTTCGCACTCTACTCACTCACCAAACGCTCCAAACAAAATTACCCAGACAATCAAAATGAATATTTGTTGTGTTTCTGTGAGTGATGGTTATATAAATAAGAGCTCGTGAATGAGTGCATTTATTCATGTATTTATGATATTAACCTAGAAGACAATGCATCACACACACTCAATCAACGAGATTCCCTAAAAAATATGGAATCTTTGCATGCATAAAGGTGTGTAGCTATGCATGACAGTGGCATTGGCTAGCAGTGAGTGATCAAGTCATGTAAAATACATATACTGAGAGCACAAAAGTAAAATCAGATATCCTACGTGGCTTTTTCTTCAAGGCAAAGAAAACTAGCTCCCTTTCTCTTTTCATGCCCTCCACCCTTATGCATCAGTTGATACAAATAGGGGGTATACCCTCACATTTGTTTGCAGGAATAGTGCACCCTCCAAACACATTGTAAGGGATTAAGGGACTCGATAATAGGTGCTAACAAATTACTTTGTTTCCTTTTTATTTGGCTGGAAAGTTTGGTTTGTAAGACAATTATGAGATAGTACATGGTCCAAACTTTTTGTGCTAAAAAGTTCTCAAACCCTTTATGATTGATTTAGACAGTATTGATGGGGATCTAATATAAGACCTCTTTTTGACGTGTGAGATGAGTGACTATACTAAATAAAACTTTTTAAAAGGGTTGGAGTATTCCTTAAATATTATTATTATTTTTATTCAATTCATTTTTGGTTGATAAAAAAAGTTCTTATCAACAAAAATAATATCGTAATTTTATTGTGATAATCCCATCATCGTATATATTAGCACTGAATGTACCATACTATACTACTATAGTGTGGAAAACTTGTCTCCTCATTGAACTTTGAAAGTTCAATTAGGACTTGTAGAGGTATTAGATAGGAGCCTTTTTTGCATTGTGTTGTCATTCATTTTCTATTTGTAATAAACTATAGCACGAGTTTTGTCTGTGACTAATCATCCATAATTCTGTTTTGTTGTAGTTTACTATATGTTTACATCTTGCAACCTTTATTTGTACAATGAGAGATTGATGGCTAATATAGTAGCTCGTACGCTGACATAATTTTAAAACGTCCTATAATTTAATTTAACCACAAGTCTCATAGATATTACAAATCCTTAACCTCTCTTTTTTAATTGTACACCTCAATCACGAGGATAAGGAAACTATTGACCTACTTTAATCAAAATACACACCATAAAATTTTCAAAACCAAATGTGACAGATATGTACTTGTCTTGTACTTTGGCAACTGAAAATTTTATTTGTTTCTCCACTTATACTTAGTTATGCAGATTATGATTGTAACATGATGAGAACAATAATATATGCATGTGAACAACTATTATACATTTCTAAACAAGATTTTGGACACATGCACCTATTGGGATAAGAATTTCAATCATGTTAGGTCAAAAATTTTCTCCTGTCTACATTCTTAAAATTAATTTTGTTTATGTGGTCCCATATTTCTTTTACCACTGCCACCCACATAGTTTTCCATAAAAGATTTTGTTTTCTATTTAATCTTGAAAAATTAAATTGGTGAAAATGCCTTAACACTAAGTTATGTGATACTATTGTAATCCTTATCAGCTTATAGCATAAATTTCACACATTGTTGGATATTATGCACTCGAAAAAGAGATGTGGTGAACTCAACCTGTTCATGACATAATTGACATAAATTTGTATATAGTAACACTCCTTTTTTTGTTCTAGATTTTCTCGGGTTTGAATTTTGTTCATATCTACCCTCTCTACAAAGTTTTTTGCATTTGGAACAACATTTTTTTTCCAAATAAGACTGAAAAACTTATCATTCTCATAGTCTATATTGTTTTGCAAAATACTATATGTTTATTTTACAGTATATTTTTTTATTTTTCCCTTTTCTATTCCCATTTGTCCTGTCCATTTATGTTTGCCTTAACTTTTGTTAAATCTATCATGAAAGACTCTACTTGAGATCTTTCCCATTTAAACTAGTCCCTCGTCCATTTCACATCCCATTTCCATTTGTTCTTGTTCCATTTTTCAGCCTAGATACAAAAGCTTCTCTTTAAATTTGAATTAATATATTGCCTTGGATATTTCAATGATTATATTATTATTCCACCTATCTATCCATAATTTAATCTCATTTTCTAATGTCCAATTAATGTTACTTTCAAACCAATTTTGTCCATAACCTACACCACATATTTGCTTAAGGTCTCTCCACCATATTGATTTATACTACGAATTTTGTGGTATGCTTATTTCCCTCAATTCTCCATGCTTAGATAGTAATATTTCTCTCCATATAACTATTTTTTTATTTATTTCAAACCTCCACTTCCATTTTCCAAGTAATGCCTCATTAAAAATCTTAACATCTCTTATGTTTAATCCACTTGTTTCTTTTGGTTAACATATTTTAGACCACTTCACCCATATTATCTTCTTCCCTTTCGAACCCCATCCCCACATGATTTTTTTTTTATTCTAATTCAAACATGGTTGAATAATCAAAGTCACCTATTGTTCAATTAGAAAAGGTAAGGTGGGTAAGCAGATCTTACTAGTTCAAAGCGAATTGATAAGTCAAGTCAGGTTTATAGATTAAGGATGGGGACTGAGAACTCTCCTTTATGGAAATATGTGCATTTCCTTTAGTTTCATTGTCTCAAAAATGATAAAAGCTAATTAGTTTAACATTAAATTCTTAAATCGAGTAAGGAGTCTTGTTAAAATGAGAGTCAAATGACATATTCTTATTATCCAATTAAGATCGATGAATGTATCACGTTGACACAGATCTACCTCTTAGGTATAATCAAGGTTGATTTGCTTGATGTATTAATCATGCTATGTTTGAAGGTTTCTTTATTTGTTGCTTTATCGGAAGTGAAGTACATTTATTGAAGGAAGTCAGATCTATCAATTTGTTTTTGAGTGCAATTTAGTAATAGGAAAGTGTATTAATGTACTTTTAGAAAATAGTGTACATATATCTTTTAGGGACTCAAAAAACACTAAATTACTTGGTGATTCATTCGGAGGTAAGATCAACTGAATGTAAGGATTAATATTTTCTTTTCTTCCCCTTAATTTTTTTTTTTAGTTCATATTATATCATCCTACTAATCCTCCCAATACCTTGTAAATATCAATTAAAAAAAAATGTTTTAATATCTGAGAAACATAAAAAACATTCAATTATTTATTGATTAAGTAGGAACTTTTTTTAGAAATATTTGGAATTATTTAACTTTTTAAACATGAAGCATTAGATATTGTATTATGCCATTTTATGTGTTAGATGCTGACAAAGGTATAAAAGACACCGCCAACCTATTTCTGTCACAACCTTCATGTTTCCTTGTTTGAAAATAATTAATACTTAACAAATAGCATGGTGAAGCTTAGGACAGCATGGAATTAGTAATACTGGTCACTTATAATGTTTATATATACTTCACAGGCATGCATAAAAGAGTTGTGTTAATGTCTCTTAAGTTAATCTCTCAGTTGTATAAATGTGGTTAGTATGAATGGCATATTTTGTTAAAGGGGTAAAACCATCTTTAATTTTTATGAATCAAATCTACGTAGTACACTAGAACATCACTGGTCATTACTATAATATACTATTAATTGGAGCTTCTCCACGGCAGAGGGGATAGACTTCCAGTACTAAAATATTTGGATGCAATTATTTTTTATTTTAGGGTATATGATGGTAGAACACAGGACATGTGGCAGAGGATATAGAAATTAGTTGGAGAAATTATTTGGAATGTGGAGTTAGTAAGTGATGGTTTTTCTCTCTGGGTTTCAATTTATTGGCTATTTATAGACTTTCATACACCGCCACTCAGTGGCACTTCCAACTTTCTTTTTGTTTAATTGAGAAAGGTCCCATGACCGTTTCCATAACTAGCTTTCAGCATTCTATAGTACATACCAAATTGTGCTGCTGTGATTAATGTACATTTTTCTAGATATGTAGGCCAATGTTAACAATGCTGAACATATGTGACTGTTAGGTTATGAAGGTGGAAAGCATGGTAAAATTAAAGCAGAAAATTGATTACAAAAGTTTATGTAGAAGGCTAGACATAGAACTAGACAAACTCACCATGGAATACCAAAGGCAGCAGAAGGAATTTCATGAGGATATTGAAGGATTCACCACAGAAGGACAGCATCAGATATCAGAGACCCAAAAAGGCTATTCGGATTCACTGGAGGTTGGTTTGTCTACTGTGTGTTGCAATCGCATAGTTTCTGTTAATTTGTACCCGTAGTATCACATGCAATTTAAGTAATTACATGTTTGAAAGTAAATTGTCAATTTCTCGCATGCAAAATTGTCATAAGGATTTTGATGCTTATCCTGATTTTAAGTAATGTTATTAAGTTGAATTAGTAACAAACATGAATTATTTGATTTGATGATTTCTTGGTAAATATGTACTGATGCGCTCCTTTTCTCAGAAGGAAAGAATGAAATATCAGAAAAACTACAAGGAATCAATTAAGGTGCTAGAAGAGAAGGTGATGGAGAATAAGAAAAAGTACGAGGATTTTTGTATGACATCTACGGGAGAGGTAGTAATTTTTGTTGTACAATATGTTGTCTCATGCTAATATAACAACAAAACATCCCTCACAACAAAGTAGAACATCAATTCATTGTGAAGAATTCAGGAACAGCACATCTGACTTGTTGGTCCCGTTAATTTTCCCAGCTATTCTAAGACTCAATTAGTTGTTAAGTTATTTCGATTATGTTTTATTTTTGCTCGTACATTGGAGGAGTTAACATATAATTCTGAGAAGCCAATTTAGATTACAATATGATTATATATATATATATATATATATATATATATATATATATATATATATATATATATATATAGTAAGTCAATTGTCAGTAGTAAAACATTTCATGCTCACAAGTGAATTATGATATCTTAGATGGCCATTGTGCCTGCTGAGGAGGTAGTCATTTTGAAAAAAATACTTCAGAAAGAGACTCTTATAAGAAATGCTACCGAAGGGGAGCTAAATCATCTGAAAAATCAAATGGAAGAAATGAAAATGTCGGAGGTATGTTTTTGTGCCCCCAACCTCTGTACTTTTCACTTTGCATGTGTCTTCCCATTTGTCTAACTTCTGAATTAGTTTTACACATGCATGTATATGTCTCCTGAAATAGGCATCAAGAGAGTCAGATATCTCAAAACTTCGTAAGATGTTGGAAGATGAGGCACACCAGAAGGAGAAACTCAAAGGAGAAATAGCCAGATTGCAAAGTCAACTGCTGCAGTTAGGTTCTGAAGTTGGAAAAGTAAGCCATATTAATGTGCACGAATATCGTAATTAATTGACTTTATTTTGTTTTTTATACAAGGGAAATAAGATTTTTAAAGCTACTAGGTTTTAAATGGTGATTTTTGTACTTGATTGTAAAAGCTTAAAAGGGGATGATACAAACTCATGTATCATTATTACTATTTAATGTCTACGAATATTATATTTTGCAATCATATTTATGTTAATGGTAATCCAAGCCATGGCAATATCATGCACTTTTTCTTCTCCTCTATGAAGACATGAAAGTTTAAATAGTTTCTCTATACTGCACAAAACCTTCACTACTTGTATCATTGTTAATCTCTTCATCGTTTTTAAGACATGTCACGACTTGTACTCATCATCATGTTTCTGCAAATTCTTCATGGGTTTCTGGTGCATTTACAGAAAATAAGCCATAAATTTACTTGACCTAGTAATTTATCTATTACTGAAAGCATTTGTGACTGCAATTTGATCTAGCAGACAAAACAAAAAATTCGTCGAGGTGGATTTGAGAAAGTTGCTGGTGGTTTAGATTATTTTCCCCCTTTCCTGGTTAAACATCCACAGCAAGCTTCAGGAAATGGAGAGGAGGCCTCGGTTGCCAAGCTCTGTGAACATGGCAATAATTATTTATTATTTAGTTTTTATTGCATATCTTGTATGTTGAAAACTTATGTTGATAAATTACTTTAAATTTAGAAGATATTTTTAGCTGATAAAACCGATTGCAGGGGGATTGCAGAAGATTCTGTCATTGCTTGAAGCAGAAAATGCTGATGCACAAATCCATGCCGTGAAAATAATAGCTAATTTAGCTTGTGAAGGTTCCAGTCTTGCCAACTTAAGTTTAAATTCCTCGTATATATAAAATAGCAGTCTAACATCTAGGATTGACGTGTTTGACTTCTGCATATACGATTTGGTGTCAATGAATTTGTGGAAATGAATAAATTTCAATTTTGATGAATTTCTGTTTCTTGTTTGGCATAATATTGTTGGAATGAGGTTTTAGTAGTAAGAGGAATATTTGAGAATGTGAAAGACTAGAATTTTGGAGAAAGAGAATATTTTTACAACTGATCACTTCTCCACAAAACGAGTTGTGTTTTTACTGTCATCCACTTCTCCTCCCCAATCACTATCACTATAATTAAGAATATTGTAATCATCAGAGATAAAATAGGACAATCCAAACCTTTTACATACCAAAGAGTTCTCTTTGTTGCCTTCCAATGAGTGATTGTTGAATTCTCCATGTAGATTAACAACTACATAGAGAAAATCAGGCCTTATGCACTTTAAATAGTGTAAGGTTCCAACTAAGCTCTTAAGAAGTGTTGGATCCACTTCTCTTTCCTCGTGCTTTGATATTTTGATTCCACATTCCATTGGTTTGTCAACTAGATTAGAGTCATCCATCTTGAACTTCTTAATCACCTCATTTGCATAGCCTTCTTGAGTGATGAATATGCCTTTCTCTTCTTACTTTACTTCAATTTAGAAATATTAAGACATGAGACCAATGTCAAATATCTCAAACTCGTTCTTAAAGTCCTGAAACATACTTGGATTGTTACCTATAAGTAGTACACAATTAAAACATCATTATTTTGGTCTTTGATGTGAAGTGCATGCTTGTATGGACACTTGATGAAGTTCCTCTCATATAGGTACTTAACAATTCTAGCATTCCAAACTCTTGGAGCTTGTTTAAGCTCACAGAATGTTTTTTTTTAAACCTTACAACCTTATCTTCTTATCTATTGACTTCTTATTTTTGAGGTTGTTTAAGGAACTCCAATAAGAGAGACAAATTTTATACTCATTTGATGTATCTTCCAAGTATTTCGAGCTGTTAAACTAATAATTTATAGTCAAGTAAAGAGAGCAAATACCTCATTTTAGTCAATATCAACTCTTTGACAGAAGCCTTTTCACACAATCTTGTCTTATATCTTTTGACTTCTTTCTTGACATTACCCTTTGGAAGTGAAATTAGCTCCCTGTGTCATTTCTTTTTATCACTTTAATTTCTTCATCCATAGGATTTTTCATATTCTTGTTCTCTTTGACTTCATGGAACTTAATTGGCTCACTATCAACAAATATGCAAAAGAGAGTAAAATTATTGATTTTCGGGTACCTCATAAATTTCTTGTAAGCTCCTAAAGCTGGGGACTCTTTCACTTGAGCTTTCATCTTTTTGAATATCTTTTTGAATATTTGTAGTTGGTGAAGCTGATGGGGTAGTACGTTCCTCTGTTGCGCTTAGTTTCCATCATATGGTCCCAATCCCTCTCCACCACTGAAAACAACGTCTCGACTTGTGAGATGTGTTCCTTATGTTAGAATTGTAGAGTTTGTAGCCTTTGGAATTTGAGTCATAAGGTACTCTTGCTATTATCATCGAACTTGCTCCTTTTTTCATTCGGTATGTGCACATGAGCAATGCTTCCAAAGAATCTTAGATGGAAAATGTCAGGCTTCCATGTTTCTTGTGATGTTTTTCCTTACACTTCTTGTGGGAGACCGGTTAGAAAGTTAAACTGCGCCAGCCACGGTTTTTGCCCAAAATTCCTCTGCTAATCTCTTGCTTTTAACCATGCTCCAGGAAGAACATGCTATGCATATTTACAGAAATTGGGCCTTTTAGGCCTAAAATCAAGTTTATACTTCAACATAACTTAAAAGTCTATTTGTTGCAACTGATATTATAAAAAAATTAGCCGTAACATCTATCAACCCTGACGTTGCAGAAAGAAACCAGAAGAAGATTGTAGAAGCAGGTGGACTTACGTCCTTGCTTACACTGCTTAAGAACTCAAAAGATGAGACCACACATAGAATTGCAGCAAGCGCCATAGCAAATTTGGCAATGAATGGTAAATTTCCACATCCTTTTCTTTCCAACTAGTAACTTAAATAAGTATTTACTTCCACTGATTCATTTCTTTTTCTTCCTCGTATGTGCAACCTTATTTGGTGTCTGAACAGAAACCAATCAAGATCTCATTGGGGCTCAAGGAGGCATTTATTTACTATCAATGACAGCAGCCAATGCTGAAGATCCTCAGACTCTTCGAATGGTTGCTGGAGCAATAGCTAATCTTTTTGGCAATGGTACTGTTGATCTTATCTCATCCTTTTTTATGTTGCCGTGTTTATCTGCACAGCAGATTGAGATTATAACTTCGGCTTTATTAGATAGATAATGCATTCAATCTCATTATCAGGCTCATTCTTTTCCTTTAGTTGAAATATAGGATGGATGCATAAGAATTTATGGATGCTTTTATTTATGTTTCAGTCTTTTGTACCAGATGATATAGTACAAGAAAGTTTCTGACAAGCATTTATGTGAGTAGAAATTTTAATAAATCCGTCAAAGAAAATCAGAATAAATATTGTTTGACTTTTAACGACAACTAAATTAACTACAGTTCTAAAAAACTGTCCTTATAAGCTATTTTCAACCATTGTTAAAAGTCTTTTTATCGAGTGGTGTAAGAATCTCACTTGCTAGATGTGATAATGTTGTTTCATTATAGATCTTGGAACAGTATATGGGATAAATTAAATTTATCTTTAAGGAGGCAATTACAGTGTAGACATCAAGTAGAATATTGTTGTTATAACATTACAAGTTCGGTATTCCTCTGTTTAGATAAACTACAAATAAAGATAAGGGATGAAGGTGGTATGAAGGCACTGTTGGGAATGGCCAGATGCAAACATCCCGATGTACATACCCAGGTTGCCCGCGCAATAGCCAACTTTGCAAAATGCGAGTCTAAAGCGTCTATTCAAGGTAAATAACTTTTATAAGAGTGTGTATATAGATAGATAGATAGATGCATTACTTCCAGTATCTTATCATAATATATATCCATGTTCTTTGTCAATGATATTGTTATTGCTTGAGTCAAAGTTTTGGTGCGTTATACAGGGAGAAAGGTTGGAAGGTCTTCACTTATTGTGGACGGTTTGCTTCCATGGATAGTGCAAAACGCAAGTAATGAAGTCTCGTTAGT